>OZ024785.1:15493579-15675756 GCA_964017065.1 Haliclona indistincta | reverse complement strand
CTCTGTGAACAATTGTATTTCAAACATGTCAGCACAGAGTCACCATACACAGTAGGGGCCGCACGAACACAGACAGGACTTCGCTGCTCGTACTCGAGCACTAGATCCGCTTCTACTGGTTGCAACGCAGACAGTAGGCTTCTTGGAGCGCCATTTTCACGTGAATATACGGGCTAATATCACAAACAAATATTCGAGTGTGAACGGATTCCCCAGATTCTGGGGAATGGTCAAAGGTCACCCTTGCAATAGATATCAGACCCTTTTTTCGCGCTTCCGTTTTCGTTCGTCTGTTTCGTAAGCGAAAAAAATTGGCCTGGGGACGAGGTTACACACATTCATGAGTAAATAAGTAGCTCACTTATTAAAAAAAACCTTTTTCTCTAAAGGTCCATTTTGAGTTTAAGAGTACTCTACATAAGCTTTTCATTAAAACAATCCTCCGCCAAAGTAGTATGCTGAAGTGATGAATGGTGTAGAGTTCAGTCTCTGATCATCCTATTGAAATTGAAGCAGACATGTACATGCATTATTAATAAAATGAGAGCAAAAAGGATCAATCATCCAATACACAATGAGTGACTTGATAGATAATTATGTATACATATAGGTTAGACGACGGATCGAGGCAACTACGGGATTTAGAGTGCCGCGGGAACCGATGTATAGACGTTCCGAGCGCGTAGCGCGAGGGCGTCTATTTCGGTTGCCAAGGCGCTGTAGTTGCCGATGATTCGTCGTCTAAGGTATTTATACTACAGCTACATGGCAACAATAAACCGACGCAGATATTTTTGAAAAACAATGGTTGATGACCGTCCCAAAGCTTCTGAGTTCCTGCAGCATAAGCGTTTCTTCTTGCTCGAAAACACGTGCCGTGACCCGGCTGCCACACCCACAAACGCCGCTTTGCGTTACACGTGGCAATGGCTGCTGAACTTGGACTCCAACGAACGGTTAGAATGATAGTTACTAGAGTCAGGCTCCTGCTAGAGTCTATCAGTCTTTTTTACGTGCTGTGTGCGTTTATTGGGCAATCTTTAAGCTGTCAACATAGCAAAACGTGGTAAGTTACTTGCTTTCTTACGTTTTTCATGCACAACAAGTCAACTTATTGTTGCATCGATCGTAGCCAAGTACCCGGGTCTATAGACGCTGTGCTGCCCATGCCAGAACACAACACGTACTGGCCCAGTAACTACCAGAGCTAGTACCTGTACAAAAGAAACTCATGACAGAGGAAAACATGATCATGAGTTCCAGCGGAAAAATATGAGTTCCAGCGGAAAAATACGAGTTCCCGCGGAAGAATACGTGATTTATTATCCTCCAACTGACCAATCAGATTCTAGAATTACATTGAACTGTAGTATAATATCAATTATAATGTTCAATTATCTCTCACAATTAATTCTACATACAGCAATCTATAAAGATACTCACAGTTCTGCTATCTAACACTTTCACACTATTGTTTACTGAATATTTTGTCTCACTACAACTTCACTATAATGTTGATAGTCAGCTGCATCACAATTGCATTAAGTTAAAAAATCACTTGAAGTTGGAGTATGTTTCATAGGACTCCAGGAATCTGAGCACGGCCTCAAACACAAACTGGTACTGCTCCTGTAGTGAATGAGATTGTGTCTCAATGAGTGATGAGAGGTATGAGTGATATGGTACGTACCACTGTGAGAACAAGACCTGGCTTCTGGATACGCTGGGCCTTCACCACCTGGAACACATCCACAACACTCTCAGTCTTGCAGCGATCAATGGTGGTAGCTATGGCACAGAACATCCCTGACCTGCTGACAGTGTCACTGCATGCCAGGAGAAGAGGATCATCATGTGCTGGTAGTGATGGCTAGTGCTGCTGACCTGCAGTGGACCACAATGGGTTTGTTGTCAGTCCTGCGCTGCACTTTGTTAACCTCCTCTATCACAGTGATGATGGTCTGTAGTAGAGTACTAGAGCTCTTGGATAGAGAGCTCCAGTTCAGTATATGGAACTGAGTCACCTCATGGCTCTTACCAGACTGTGACGAAATAATTCATGAAGAAGGTTACTGTAAGCTGTATTATACCTTGTCAGAAATAACCAGTATCCTCTCAATGTAGTCACTGCAGTTATTCTCAATTTTTGTTTCAACACTGAGTTCATTGACTTTCTGAATCTTAACTGAGACATCCGGCCAGTACTGATGACATACTTCCTGTAATAATTATGCAAATTTGCTAAAAAAAATTATGGCTATTGTAAAAATGTACATTCTTATCCTCCTCAAGACCACACAGCATCACAACAACTCTGCACTCTCTCTCCACTATCATCTTCCAGAAGTCTCTAGTGGTACTCTCCATTGGACTCTGAGCCACAATGAATGCCTTCTTCTGCTTGTATCCCTAAACACAACCAGTAATACAAAGTGTGCTAACAATGAAAGTGTTTACATTAACTGCAGTAGCATGAATGTAGTCTGGAACAACTCCTTTCAAATACACACGATGCTTGTCAGCTGAGAAAAGAGAAGAATCTAGCTAAAGGCATTTATCAATCTCCTTACGAGGAGGGAACTCCATTGAGCGGTTCTTGTTCTTATGCTGTGTTGCAGCCAGCACCTTCACTTCACTGGGTTCAGGAGTCACTTGGTTCAGCGTCTGTGAAAATTCATAACCATCATACTGTGATCAATGCATGCATTACCTCAAACTGTGTCTCAAAACCAGTTTTACCAGTTTGAACATCTTTGTCTGTCAATCGTCTAATAGATGGTCTTAGATCACATGAGTTGACCTGAGTGTCTCCACACATCACTGACTCCAATATCACATCATGAATAAATATGAACTGATCCTGCAACAAGGGAAACTAAAGTTTACATCTGAAGTATTATCTAGTTGGCTTGGGATGAACTTTATTAGTCTAAATTTAGGCACCTGTATAAGTGTTTTAGCCAAAATATCAATTTCTAAAAATTGATGTCTATGTATTATTGCCATTATTGCTCACAGCTATTTGGACCATCTTCATGCGCTGGTGTCTCATCTTATTAATGACTCCTGACACATCCACTCTCTTCTCCTTCTCAACCTGCTCTAGGATGATGTCAATGGCTATGAATGATCCTGTACGACCCACTCCAGCACTGCAGTACAATAAAGCACTGTCATTAAACCACAGTGATGCAGCTCACCTGCAGTGCACTATCATTGGTCCTTTTGATGGTCTGTGATCCTTCTTGATGCGACGATGATAAACCAGTATGGGTGTGGCATACTCTGGTACACCATGATCAGGCCATGAGGTGAAGTGATATTGAGTTATCATACGAGAGAACTCTGAGCTCCCTTGAAGCTGTGAGAGCAAGCCATTCAAGATTGAAGAATAAAGTTAACTAGCTCACTTCCAGTTGCAGTAGGCGAATGGTATAATCAGCGAACACTTGTTGGTCTGTAGTGGTCACTGTGAATGGTCCAAAGCTCTTGGAACCATCCTCAGACCAGTACTGATGGCACTTGGTCTTCTTGTCTTCTTTGAGGTTAGTTACCATGACAACTGTACAGCATTTTTCTTGCCATATCATTCGCCAAAAGTCAACTACTGTTCCACTGAGAGGTCCTGTGTGTTAGACATTGAATGATAACAGCCATTGTTATTGTGTGGCTATCTTTATGGTTTTCAAAGAAACAGCCTTTACCTTGACAAGCAATGAATTTTTGTGGTGTTTCATATCCCTACATTGAAGGATAGTATAACCATAATATCTATGGTATAACATAGTGATGGTTACACATAAACACATGTGTGTATCTTATACAAACACACGCATGCTAAGTTTGACGTGTTTATTATTTTGTCTCACAGTAACAACATTATGATAAGTGCACATATCAACAATCAATGTTTATGCACTTCACGCTCTAAATCACTAGATATGTGAAATATAAACATTGATAATGTTTCATTGGTCTTGTTTGTGCACAGTAATTGAACCATTAGCTTACATCAACATATGAGGCATTGATGTAGTCTCTTGAACAATCAGCACACCCACTGAGTGGTTGCAGTATGATACGATTGTCATCATCTAAGAAGTATGTGCTCAATAATGATTTATTCTTTGAATGCAAATGTATTATACTCACAGACTGTAATGTTTTTGAATCTGTTAAATGGTTTGTTAGCTGCAGTAACACTAACTGTAACTGAGTGATCACTTTCACCATTATCAAGAGACTGCGTGAGAGAAAATGCAATATTTATAGATTATTGTTATTATTGTTATAAACTGATAATCATGGCTCACTTTATATAGCTGAGTGAAGCCATGGTTTGTGTTAGCATGGTTCTGAGACACATACTGACCAAACCCTGTCACAGGGATTGGTTCACTCTCCTCTGTTGTCTGCACAGCTGATGGTAGTGTCTCTTCATCCTCTTCATTGATCACACTCAGTTGGACCTGTTTCTCAACAGCTCCCTCATTGTTACTAGCCACTAGTCGATAGGTTCCTGAGTGACTCATCTCTGCTGTGATGATGGTTAGACTACCATCACTGGATATCTCATGAGCATAGTCACTGCCCAGACGAGTGTTGTCATGGTACCATGTGGGAGAGGACTGACCAATGATCTTCACTGGTAGTACCACATTCCTACCCTCCAGTACACTGATACTGTGCTCAGGAAACACTGTGATCGATGGCTTACTAGCCACTGCAGGCCAAAGGGAAATTGAATCCAGATTTGTTGAATAAACATTACATTTCACTCACCAACAGCATACTGAGGCCCATCTTCAATATGATGTAAGTCAACTTTTGGTCCTTCTTTCAAATATCGTACTGCAAATGAATTTGATTTCTTTTTTCTGATGTGCATAATTCTTGATTAATGATGATATCTATTTCTCAGTACCTTACCTCACAAGAACAATAACTATCACAATAATTATTGACATAATAAAGATAAGAAGCAAAGCAGCAATGGCTCCACCAGCTGCTGGTATTGCTGTAGGAATAATACATTAATTTAGTATTTTTTCCACAGCACTAGTTCATGCATGCACCTAATGGTTCAGGAGCTTGTGATATCTCAGTTACAGATTCAGTTGGTACTGTGACTAAAAGTAAATGGTAATGTTAAGTACTTGTATATGAGCTCACAAAGTATTCTTGCTGCTTGTGTGAAATTGGGCAAACCACTGAACAACTTTCCACTGACATTAAGCGTAACTGTAACACTGAACTGGTACTGCCGTCCTTCCTGCAGTCCTGACACTACTCCAGAGGAGGCACTCGCTGGGAAGGTGAGTGTAGTGATATTGATCCACCCATTGGTAATATAGTGTACAGTGTAATACTCCACTACTGTAATGTTGACTCGAGTCCAGTTGATCGTCACAGCAGTGTTGTTCAGTACCTCTGCTGACACTCCACTAACATCAGGAGCTAATTAATTATTGAGAATTTAAAGCAAGTATACATGTGTCAAGAGTGAACTCACGGACACTTCCAGTAGATGCTTGATCTGTCACACTAGCTCCTGGTCCTATGATAGTGTATGCTCTGACACTGTATGTAACAACAGTGTTGGGAGAGAGGTCCCTCAGTGTGAGCTGTGTGGCTGATGTGTTAGTGTAACCACTGCTGTTAGAATACACTTCATATGCAATGATGACTCCATTGGGCTCTGAGGGAGGACTCCATGAGATGGTGAGTTGTACCACTTCTGGGGTAGCTGATAGATCAGACACTGGACCAGGAACTGTAGTATGTAAAATGTGTATAACATACAGCTAGATATTTTGGTGGACTAAAATTTTGGCAAATTTGCGAATCATCAACCATCCGCCAAAATATTAGTCGCCAAAATCTTACAGCAATACGCAAGCCAGGCGTTGGGCGCCAAAATATTAGTCGCCAAACGCAAAATCTGGGACATTCGCCAAAATTTTGTCCACCAAAATTTCTAGCTATACGGTAATCATAATGCGCTAGCTCACCATCTTGTAGTGTCACAACAGTAAATACTTTGTCAGCATATGGTCCAGTCCCATTGATGTTGATCGCCGCCACATGAAATTGAACAGAGTAGTCAGTAAATGGTGTCAGTCCTGTCAGCTCATGTGTTGTGTCTTTTAATTCTAAATTTTTGTTAACAGTAAAGGAGCTATTGCTGAGTGTGTAGTTCAATCTGTAGCGAGTGATGGGTCCACTGTAATTAAAACAAGGGACTGTGTCCCACATTAGAGTGAGTGACTTGCTCTCCACTGATGTGTGCTCAAGTCCTTCAGGAGCAAAATTAGGAGCTGTATTAGGAGAATGCAAGCATAATGAATCACAAAATGTTATATACCTGTTGGCGTTGTGTTAGTAGATGAGGTGATTGTGTTACTGGTGCTACTACCATACACAGCTGTTACACTGACAGTACAATTACTACCAGCATTGAGAGAGGTAATGGTGTGGGTTGTGACTGATCCATTAACAGTATCTGATGATGATAGATATAGTTCAGAGACACACAACAACTGACAAGAGTAAGAGACATTGTAGCTGTCAGGAGGAAACTGAGGAGGACTCCATGACACCATGATAGAGGAAGTGGTAGGAGTGAGTGATAGGTCATCACTTAGTTGAGGCAGTTGGGCAGCTACAATGAAAAACATTGCTGAAACAATCACGCACTATCAACTAACGTATCAAAATGGTAGCTGTGATGCTGTGAGCACTGGGAAATTCATCTGTGTCAAAGGCCACTACAAAGATGGAGTATGTCTCTCCCAGTGTTAGTCCAGTCAGTGTCAGCTCAGTGTTGCTAGTGGTCCCTCCACTGAGTCTGCTACTCACTCCAGCTGATGCTGTCTGGTAGAACACCTCATAGCCAGCTGGTACTGGTGATGGGGCAGTCCAGGAGACCAGGACAGAGTTGTAGCCAGTCCTGTTGGCAGTGACAGCAGTGGGTGTGCCTGCAACTGATGAGGAGAGGAGGACTAGTAGTGAGCAGTACTGCAGTCACTCACCAGTCACTGTGATACTAGAGGTGCCACTACCCAGTACATCAAAATCATAACTACCAGTGCTACCAGATGCAATGTTTTCACGTCCTTCAACAGTTACAGTACATTGATATGTTGCTGCTATTCTTGGTCGTATTTGATTGAATGACAGACAAGTCACGTCAGGTTGTGAGCTACTGATATACTGAGACCTGATCACCTCATAATCTACTCCTGACACAATTCCTCTTCCGAGTCCATGCACAGTTCCACCGTATATAGTACTACTATCACGAGTACAATGGATACGTGATGGTAGTCCAAATGATATATTGAAGGAGAGTCTGAACACAATGTCAGGAGCAGCATCTCGTGATGAGAGTATGGAGAGTGTCATGGTAGAGTCCACTATGGGACCAGCTGCATGCATAAAGATAAAGTTAAGAAATTTTAATCCTGACCTGACTAACCTGTTCTCAAAGCTTCAAACACACTATCTTTATACACTGCCATGTAGAAACTAGTACTATCAGTGCTCAGTCCAGGTACAGTAGTGGTACACCTCACAATACCCTGGTAGTTGGTCACGTCACTATCCACTACTAGTCCAATTTGGTTAGTACATTTCAGTGACTGGTATGGAGTGTCATCATTAGTAGTGTTGGTAAGCATGGTAAAGCCACTAGATGTAGGATAGTACCAGTCTCCAATGTTGCTGTTATTAGTGTTGACTTGTTTAACTTGACACCACAGACCAAACTGCCTAACCTGAGACTCACTGAACACTGTCAATGGATCTGTGCCATATCCTCCAATCACTGGTCGAAATTTTCCATTATTAGCCAGTATCTTAGGTACATTGTTGCTCAGCAAGCCAGCAAGTCTACTAGGCATAAATGTGTTGGGAGGATCAGGAATACAGCCACCATCATCTTCAGCTGAGGAGAACCAGCACACGAGCAGCAACACAGACAGTACTATCTTGATGTTACTTGACATGATTAGTGTTAGATATGGATACTATTATACAGTACAACCTCTTATGTAGCAAATCATAACATTAAAATTAAATAACCTGTTATGAGGAAATAATTTGTTTTCCTGGTATGTGAGGAGACACTATACCAACAGTACAATTTAAAAGCGAAAAGGATACTGATTTGACGAATAAGACATTGATTTTATCAGTGGTCTGAGGTACTTGTAGTAGACATCATGAACCTGATGGAGGGAACTTGTTGATAGTCACAGCTGCTTCAACTACTCACCTCTGACTTGTTTCTAGGAGCCTTCTGAGCCCACTCATACAGGTGCCGATACACATCACCATCATATCGTCCCAGAGCAGAGTTCAACACTGCATCAGGAATGTCAAATGCATCCACCAGAGGAACTGCATGCTTCATGCCTGATGGTACTCAAAGCACCTCATGACTACAACCACTTACACTCACTCACCTGCATGATCAGAAAAAAGTGAGGATCAGAGAACTGGTCTGGTGAGTGAGCAGCACAGGAGGTGTGTTTGGGGAAGTCACTAGCAAGGTAGGCAATATTGGGAGGAAGCTGAGACTGAGTGAGCTGTTGGTTGAACATCTCATGAAGATATCTAGTGACAACAGTAACACTCAATTCATGATAGTATGACATGATACAGTACCTAGCTGTCTGTAGATACAGCACTGTGTTCTCTCCCTCATAAGTCTGTGCTGCAGTATAGTTGACATACAGGTCTGGTATACCACTGGCTTCTCTGGCTGGCTAGTGAGTAGCCATGTCCTCCACAGGCAAGACAAACTGTATGTGTTGGAATCAGGAATCTTTGTTTGGTAATACTCTTGCCTAAGTGTTGAAAACAGTGATGTGCCTCCATTCCTTGACTATGCAGTTCACTTGATAATGGTTTCAGTTTACCACCTGTGGAATGTAACTGCATAAAAACAACAACAACTCTATAGTAACATACACTGAGGCAAGTCCATAACACATGGTGTATAGCTATACAACAATTTTTAAATATCTGCATGCAGTTGGTCAGCAAAGAGAGAGGAGAATGGAAAGAGAGAGAGAGAGAGAGAGAGAGAGAGAGAGAGAGAGAGGAGAGAGAGAGAGAGAGAGAGAGAGAGAGAGAGAGAGGGAGGTAGGGAGGGAGGGATGTACTAAGGGTGGAAAAGGCAAAAACATGTTTGTAAAACGAAATGTAAATTATGACAACACAGATTTTGAGTTTGCATAATAAATTATGTTAGGTTAATATGTTATTGTTTTGGTTGTTATTGTTATTGTTATTTTGTACAATGCATGCAAGTTTAACAAAATCTCTCTAGGTGTCTTAATTCTTTTCAAGTAGTCAAAAACAAACAACGGCACACAAGGTACAGACTGCTCTAACCAATGACATAGGAGGTTCTATGAATGGTAGGAGAAAAAGGGGCCACATGATTAATTGGTGTCGATGAAGCTTGCCCTAGTCTATTCTGTGTATGTCTGTGTATCACACTGTGCATGCATGCATATACAACTGTAGCACTGTCATATCTCATACAGTTTAAGCGCATGCATACACCATAGTGCCATGAGAAACCGTATAATTAGTTATGAGTAGAAACTGAAATAAATAATCAGATAACATTATAAACCTCTAGTATAATTATGCAAAACTAAAGTTGTAATGAACACATGCCCTAGGCATGCTATATACTGTAGTAGCAATAACAGCAACAATCAGAGGAAGTATGTCATACCTTCAGAACAGTAGTGCAACATGAGTGAACAGAACAGTAGTGCAACATGCTCACTCACTACTTTTATGCACTTACTCAACCAGTTACTGCATGACCATATAACTCCATGAAGAGAATTCTATTAGAAATTTTTCAAAGAGAAATCACAAAGCCATGCCAAGGGAAGGAGTTATGCATAGCTATTAGTAATAAGAAGTTTATAGTGACACACATACAACCTCCTTGGTAATGACTAATGATGCAATTATATCATGTATGCTTACTGTTGCCCAAGTAAATCTGTACAATACAAATGTATTTAAAAATCGTAAGGAAGCAGGGTTTGTATGGTTATGCATGCAGGGGTTTATAAAGATGTAACCATTATACCAACACATGCATCTACATACCTTTTGAACATTGTGTCTTGACATTGGTTAACTGCTGGAAACCACAGTGAGCAGTTCTTATATGTTCAGGTCAAACCCTGTCACTGAGAATACAATCTCACTGAACATTAAATTTTGTGACAGTAAATTTTAGATTGGATGCCCTGGCTATCTCCTTATACATTGATGCTACTTTATAACTCATTGTCATGAATAATAATTATTATTCATTGAAGTTGCTCTTTGATAGGTGCAACTGGTCTATTTATTTACTAGCACCACTAGATCACACGTAGTGACACATATTATTATGAAAACTACGTATCACACAAACTCGTATCACGTATTCATGTGTAAATTAATAAGTAGCTCACTTCTTTAAAAAACCTTTTTCAATAAGGTCAATTTTGAGTTTAAGAGTACTATTATGCTTTTCAATCCTCTGACAAATAGCTATAATGGATCAGCAGCTATATACTATAACACATGAGAATAACTTAATAGTATATAATGCTGAAGTGATGAATGGTGTAGAGTTCAGTTCTGATCATCCTATTGAAATTGAAGCAGACATGTACATGCATTATTAATAAAATGAGAGCAAAAAGGATCAATCAGCCAATACAATGAGTGACTTGATAGACAATATTATTGTGTATACTATCAAGTATAATGTTCAATTATCTCTCACAATTACTTCTACATACAGCAATCTATAAAGATACTCACAGTTCTTCTATCTAACACTTTCACACTATTGTTTACTGAATATTTTGTCTCACTACAACTTCACTATAATGTTGATAGTCAGCTGCATCACAATTGCGTTAAGTTAAAAAATCATTTGAAGTTGGAGTATGTTTCAAAGGACTCCAGGAATCTGAGGACAGCCTCAAACACAAACTGGTACTGCTCCTGTAGTGAATGAGATTGTGACCTCAATGAGTGATGAGAGGTTTGAGTGATATGGTACGTACCACTGTGAGAACAAGACCTGGCTTCTGGATACGCTGGGCCTTCACCACCTGGAACACATCCACCACACTCTCAGTCTTGCAGCGATCAATGGTGGTAGCTATGGCACAGAACATCCCTGACCTGCTGACAGTGTCACTGCATGCCAGGAGGAGAGGATCATCATGTGTTGGTAGTGATGGCTAGTGCTGCTGACCTGCAGTGGACCACAATGGGTTTGTTGTCAGTCCTGCGCTGCACCTTGTTAACCTCCTCTATCACAGTGATGATGGTCTGTAGTAGAGTACTAGAGCTCTTGGATAGAGAGCTCCAGTTCAGTATATGGAACTGAGTCACCTCATGGCTCTTACCAGACTGTGACAAAATAATTCATGGATAACGTTATGTAAGCTGTATTATACCTTGTCAGTAACAACCAGTATCCTCTCATTGTAGTCACTGCAGTTATTCTCAATTTTTGTTTCAACACTGAGTTCATTGACTTTCTGAATTTTAACTGAGACATCAGGCCAGTACTGATGACATACCTCCTGTAATAATAATACAATTTGTTAAAAAATCATAGCTGTTGTAAAATGTACATTCCCATCCTCTTCAAGACCACACAGCATCACAACAACTCTGCACTCTCTCTCCACTATCATCTTCCAGAAGTCTCTAGTGGTACTCTCCATTGGACTCTGAGCCACAATGAATGCCTTCTTCTGCTTGTATCTCTAAACACAATCAGTAATACAAAGTGTGCTAATAATAAAGTGTTTACATTAACTGCAGTAGCATGAATGTAGTCTGGAACAACTCCTTTCAAATACACACGATGCTTGTCAGCTGAGAAAAGAGAAGACTCTGGCTAAAGGCATTTATCTATCTCCTTACGAGGAGGGAACTCCATTGAGCGGTTCTTGTTCTTATGCTGTGTTGCAGCCAGCGCCTTCACTTCACTGGGTTTAGGAGTCACTTGGTTCAGTGTCTGCGACAATATTCATGACCATTATGCACTTTGATCAATGCATGCATTACCTCAAACTGTGTCTCAAAACCAGTTTTACCAGTTTGAACATCTTTGTCTGTCAATCGTCTAATAGATGGTCTCAGATCACATGAGTTGACCTGAGTGTCTCCACACATCACTGACTCCAATATCACATCATGAATAAACATGAATTGATCCTGCAACAACAGAAAAAAATATAGTATTTTAATCAGCAACTAGACTAAAGTTTAAATCTGAAATATTATAGTTTAGTTGGCTCGGAATGAACTTTGTTAGTTTAAATTTAGGCACCTGTGTACGTATTTTGGCCAATAATATCAATTTCTAAAAATTGACGTCTGTATATTTGTCATAATAAAGACATTACTCACAGCTGTCTGGACCATCTTCATGCGCTGGTGTCTCATCTTATTAATGACTCCTGACACATCCACTCTCTTCTCCTTCTCAGCCTGCTCTAGGATGATGTCAATGGCTATGAATGATCCTGTACGACCCACTCCAGCACTGCAGTACAATAAAGCACTGTCATTAAACCACAGTGATGCAGCTCACCTGCAGTGTACTATCATTGGTCCTTTTGATCGTCTGTGATCCTTCTTGATGCGGTGATGATAAGCCAGTATGGGTGTGGCATACTCTGGTACACCATGATCAGGCCATGAGGTGAAGTGATATTGAGTTATCATACGAGAGAACTCTGAACTCCCTTCAAGCTGAGAGAGCAAGCAATACAAGATTGAAGAATAAAGTTAACTAGCTCACTTCCAGTTGCAGTAGGCGAATGGTATAATCAGCGAACACTTGTTGGTCTGTAGTGGTCACTGTGAATGGTCCAAAGCTCTTGGAACCATCCTCAGACCAGTACTGATGGCACTTGGTCTTCTTGTCTTCTTTGAGGTTAGTTACCATGACAACTGTACAGCATTTTTCTTGCCATATCATTCGCCAAAAGTCAACTGCTGTTGTACTGAGAGGTCCTGTGTGTTACACATTGAATGATAACAGCCAATGTTATTCTGTGGTTATCTTAATGGTTTTCAAAGAAACAGCCTTTACCTTGACAAGCAATGAATTTTTGTGGTGTTTCATATCCCTACATTGGAGGATAGTATAGTGATGGTCACTCGTAAACACATTAGTTTATGTCACTCAAGTATTTGTAAACACACACATGCTAATTTATCGTGTTTATTATTATTTTGTTTAACAGTTAGCAACAAGAAGTTCACATGATCAACAATCAATGTTTACACTCTATATCACTAGAGCGTGTCAATTTGTAAAATATGATTTTTCATTATTCTTGTTTGTGCACAGAAATTGAACCATTAGCTTACATCAACATATGAGGCATTGATGTAGTCTCTTGAACAATCAGCACACCCACTGAGTGGTTGCAGTATGATACGATTGTCATCATCTAAAATGAAATATGTGCTCAACAATGATTTATTCTTTGAGTGCACATGTATTAGACTCACAGACTGTAATGTTTTTGAATCTGTTGAATGGTTTATTGGTTGCAGTAACACCAACTGTAACTGAGTGATCACTTTCACCACTATCAAGAGACTGCATGAGAGAAAATGTGATCATTGGCTATTGACAGATAATACAGGCTTACTTTATATAACTGAGTGAAGCCATGGTTTGTGTTAGCATGGTTCTGAGACACATACTGACCAAACCCTGTCACAGGGATTGGTTCGCTCTCCTCTGCTGTCTGCACAGCTGATGGTAGTGTGTCTTCATCCTCTTCATTGATCACACTCAGTTGGACCTGTTTCTCAACAGCTCCCTCATTGTTACTAGCCACTAGTCGATAGGTTCCTAAGTGACTCATCTCTGCTGTGATGATGGTTAGACTACCATCACTGGATATCTCATGAGCATAGTCACTGCCCAGACGAGTGTTGTCATGGTACCATGTGAGAGAGGACTGACCAATGATCTTCACTGGTAGTACCACATTCCTACCCTCCACTACACTGATACTGTCCTCAGGAAACACTGGTATTGATGGCTTACTAGCCACTGCAGGCCAGGGAAATTGAATCCTGATTTGCACAATAAACATTACATTTCACTCACCAACAGCATACTGAGGCCCATCTTCAATATGATGTAAGTCAACTTTTGGTCCTTCTTTCAAATATCGAACAGCAAATGAATTTGATTTCTTTTTTCTGAAGTGCATAATTCTTGATTAATGATGATATCTATTCCTCAGTACCTTACCTCACAACAACAATCACTACCACAATAGTTATTGATATAATTAAGATAAGAATCAAAGCAGCAATGGCTCCACCAGCCGCTGGTATTGCTGTATAGGAATAATAATATTAATTGAGTATCTAGTTCATGCATGCACCTAATGGTTCAGGAGCTTGTGATATCTCAGTTACAGATTCAGTTGGTACTGTGATTAAAAGTAAAATGGTAATTTTAAGTACATGTATGTGACTCACTGAGTATTCTTGTTGCTTGTGTGAAATTGGGCAAATCACTAAACAACTCTCCTCTGACATTGAGTGTAACTGTGACACTGAACTGGTACTGCCGTCCTTCCTGCAGTCCTGACACTACTCCAGAGGAGGCACTCGCTGGGAAGGTGAGTGTAGTGATATTGATCCACCCATTGGTAATATAGTGTACAGTGTAATACTCCACTACTGTAATGTTGACTCGAGTCCAGAAGATGGTCACAGCAGTGTTGTTCAGTACCTCTGCTGACACTCCACTAACATCAGGAGCTAATTAATTATTGAGAATTTAAAGCAAGTACATGTGTCAAGAGTGAACTCACGGACACTTCCAGTAGATGCTTGACCGGTCACACTAGCTCCTGGTCCTATGATAGTGTATGCTCTGACACTGTATGTAACAACAGTGTTGGGAGAGAGGTCCCTCAGTGTGAGCTGTGTGGCTGATGTGTTAGTGTAACCACTGCTGTTAGAATACACTTCATATGCAATGACGACTCCATTGGGCTCTGAGGGAGGAATCCATGAGATAGTGAGCTGAACCACTTCTGGGCTGGCTGATAGATCAGACACTGGACCAGGAACTGTAGTATGTAAAATGTATATGAATGTGTATAATGTACAGCTAGATATTTTGGTGGACTAAAATTTTGGCAAATTTGGCGAATCATCAAGCATCCTCCAAAATATTAGTCGCCAAACTCTTACAGCAATACACGAGCCAGGCGTTGGGCGCCAAAATATTAGTCGCCAAATGCAAAATCTGGGACATTCGCCAAAAGTTTGTCCACCAAAATTTCTAGCTATACGGTAATCATAATGCACTAGCTCACCATCTTGTAGTGTCACAACAGTAAATGCTTTGTTTGCATATGGTCCAGTCCCATTGGCATTGATTGCTGCCACATGAAATTGAACGGTGTAGTTAATAAATGGTGTCAGTCCTGTCAGCTCATGTGTTGTGTCTTGTAATACTAAAGTATTGTTAACAGTAAAGGTGCTATTGCTATATGTGTAGTTCAGTCTGTATCCAGTGATGGGTCCACTGTAATTAAAACAAGGTACTGTCTCCCACAGTAGAGTGAGTGAAATGCTTTCCACTGATGTGTGCTCAAGTCCTTCAGGAGCAAAATTAGGAGCTGTATTAGGAGAATGCAAGCATAATGAATCACAAAATGTTATATACCTGTTGGCGTTGTGTTAGTAGATGATGTGATTGAGTTACTGGTGTTACTACCATACACAGCTGTTACACTGATAGTACAATTACTACCAGCATTGAGAGAGGTAATGGTGTGGGTAGTGACTGATCCATTAACAGTATCTGATGATGATAGATATAGTTCAGAGACACACAACAACTGACAAGAGTAAGATACATTGTAGCTGTCAGGAGGAAACTGAGGAGGACTCCATGACACCATGATAGAGGAGGTGGTAGGAGTGAGTGATAGGTCATCATTTAGTTGAGGCAGTTGGTCAGCTACAATGAAAAACATTGCTGAAACAATCACGCACTGTCGACTAACGTATCAGAATGGTAGCTGTGTTGCTGTGGGCACTGGGAAATTCATCTGTGTCAAAGGCAACTACAAAGATGGAGTATGTCTCTCCCAGTGTTAGTCCAGTCAGTGTCAGCTCAGTGTTGCTAGTGGTCCCTCCGCTGAGTCTGCTGCTCACTCCAGCTGATGCTGTCTGGTAGAACACCTCATAGCCAGCTGGTACTGGTGATGGGGCAGTCCAGGAGACCAGGACAGAGTTGTAGCCAGTCCTGTTGGCAGTGACAGCAGTGGGTGTGCCTGCAACTGATGAGAAGAGGAGGACTAGTAGTGAGCAGTACTGCAGTCACTCACCAGTCACTGTGATACTAGAGGTACCACTACCCAGTACATCATAATCATAAACACCAGTACTACCAGATGCAATGTTTCGACGTCCTTCAACAGTTACAGTACATTGATATGTTGCTCCTATTCTTGGTCGTGTTTGATTGAATGACAGACGAGTCATGTCTGGTTGTGAGCTACTGATATACTGAGACCTGATCACCTCATAATCTACTCCTGATACAATTCCTCTCCCACTGAGTATAGTACTACTATCACGAGTGCATTCGATACGTGATGGTAGTCCAAATGATATATTGAAGGAGAGTCTGAACATAATGTTAGGATCAGCATCTCGTGATGAGAGTATGGAGAGTGTCATGGTAGAGTCCACTATGGGACCAGCTGCATGCATAAAGATAAAATAAGAACATCAAATCCTGACCTGACTAACCTGTTCTCAAAGTTCCAAACACACTATCATTATACACTGCCATGTAGTTACTATCAGTGTTCAGTCCAGGTACAGTAGTGGTACACCTCACAATACCCTGGTAGTTGGTCACGTCACTATCCACTACTAGTCCAATTTGGTTAGTACATTTCAGTGACTGGTATGGAGTGCCATCATTAGTAGTGTTGGTAAGCATAGTAAAGCCACTAGATGTAGGATAGTACCAGTCTCCAATGTTGCTGTCTGGCATATTATTAGTGTTCACTTGTCTAACTTGACACCACAGACCAAACTGCCTAACCTGAGACTCACTGAACACTGCCCATGTATCTGTGCCATATCCTCCAATCACTGGTCGAAATATTCCATCACTAGCCAGTATCTTAGGCACCTTGTTGCTCAGCAGGTTATTTGGATGACTAGGCATCAATGCGTTGGGAGGATCAGGACTACAGCCACCATCATCTTCAGCTGAGGAGGACCAGCACAAGAGCAGTAACACACACAGTTTAAGGTGGCGGGATACCGTTTTAATGAGATTCATGACTTTACAAATGGCTATTTCTTTTTAGCCAAGTATATCTGTGCAGACGGAGATGCAGTGTGCGCTTTGTTTGTCTATAGATAGGCATCAATAATAGCAAGCTTCACTGAGCCACGTAGTGTTCGCCACCACGGAACGACGAGCTCGCCATGGGAAGACTAAACACGATCGAGTTTTTACAATTTTTCTTTAGTTGTGTGAAAAGCACGAAGCTAAAACTGCTCGTGCAAGCTTATCTACTATCTGTGGAGGAGCCTGCGTATGGATTTCGCCGAGCAATACTCGTACGCGATACTACAGCTGCGTACTCTGTACTGTCTGACAGAACGTAGCTGCAGTATCACGTACGAGCATTGCTCGGCGAAATCGATACGCAGGCTCCTCCAAGAATGCAAGATGAGCTTGCAGGAGCAGTTTTAGCTTCGTACTTTTCACACAACCATAGATAATACAGTACAAGTGGATACGCAACGAGCCCGTATATTGCTATCCGGGGTGAGACAATCACTGCATCGGGTAACACGGACGTTTCCAAACATTTACAAGAAATGAATGGCTGCAGCAGAAGTGGTTTGTACTCAAGACAAGATATTGAGCTCCTTGATTTTTTTTGCGCGTACAAACGTATTTTGACGCAGTAAAGCAAGGATGTTGGTATTCGCTGGCATTGCTTATGAAGTCCTGGTATTATCAGTCTTGCCAATAATCTAACACAAAAAAACGTAACAACAAGCTTGTTCCCTGCTACTTGGCGGCGTATCTACTGTTCTCTACGAAGCGTAGCGCTCGAATAGTATTTTGACCCAATGCACTACACAATAAGCTACCTAAAAACATACAACAAACCAGCACTACACAAACCAGCTCTGTAATCTAACACAAAGTAACCGTAACACAGGATTTCAGGAAAAAACGGCGAAATTTGCAGCCTAGCAATTATAACAAGGCTATTTACAGAAACAGCCTCTTCTTCAATAGCAAATGAACACGTGTGCTATTTGATTCAGCTTCTACCCGCTCCTCAGAACCGTAGAAACAACTTTACAACTTTGTGCAACACGCCCACGCCCGATGCAGCGAGTGTTTCAACAGATTTCCGTGGACCCCTCCGTTTATTACCCCGTTGCGTATCCACTTGTACTGTATTATCTATGACACAACTAAAGAAAAATTGTAAAAACTCGATCGTGTTTTGTCTTTACATGGCGAGCTCGTCGTGTTTCTGTGGCTATCTTGACACGAGGAATCCAGTAACGGAGAGCTTTTGGCAGTACAGCAGCGACAAACAGTACTTACGTAACTTATCTTGGCTGTTGAATACGCAATTCGAAAAAACTCTCCGTTACAGTGTTGGCCACGTGTAGCTTACCATCTTTGCACTGTATAAGCGTAGTCCAACGCTTCATGCCCGAGTTTTATACTGTTTTGTGCTTTCCCAGCACGTACACGAAGTACAGCATACTACAAAGCGCGAAATAATATTCACAACCACGTGCCGATATTCACAACCGCATAATGATATTCACAAGTAGTGACCGCCTGATGAATATTAATAATGACCGAGCACCCTTAACATTCAAAATAACTGTTTTGAGTAAATAAGTGAGGAGACACTATACCAGCTATAGAATTTTTAAGGATGTTGATTTGACGAATAAAGCCGTGCTCACACTAGCACATTTAACCAAATTGAATTCGCATCAAATGCGAATTGGGCACGTTCACACTGTACAAATTTCATATAACAAATGTCTTGTTAAAGTGTATACGGCATGCTGCTTTAAAATCTGCACACATTTTCCAGGCGAATATGAAAGTAAATTCCAGTTCATTAATATTCTAAAGTGAAGTTGTCATTTTGAAACCCATTACATGCGTTGTATCTTTGTATTCATTGGAAGACAGCGAACAGTTTTGGCAATGCATGTACATGCGGAAAAGTGAAAGTGTAGATACAGACAGTGTTCTCGTCAGATCGTAGTTACAGACTGTATTCATTCCTGATCATTGGTAAACTCTGCAAGTTTCTTGTAGCTTACTGGTTTCGTCGCTGTACATGAAGATGGCTATACCTGACCTCAAATAATTCCGTTGACGTGATTTTTACGACACATGCTATTGTATTTGTTGCTTCACACCATGCTGTAGACCAGTAAACTAACAAAGTTGCACATTGAAATGAATGGCTAAGAGGAGTAATGGGGTTTAAAAGATACTGTCAAACCAGATGATGAATGTAGTGAGAAATGATGAGTCAGCAGATTATGAACTGGATATAAGCATGCTATCTCACGCCTGTCTTGTGTGCATAGAAAACATGTATTTCCTATAGACACCAGGTAGGCAGTAATATAACCTATACGATAAACTATCAATCAACATCCTAACACTTCAAGGCTATAGACCTAATGTACATGGCTTACTTTCACAGTTTGTTCCAATGAAAGATCCAGTGCAGATGCAAGTATAATTCGATCTCGACATAGCATTACACACTCCTTGATTTTGACAAGGTGAACTAAGACAAGGGTCTGTGGATATAGAGTAGTCATAGCTTTATTAAAAAGCTAGCATACTTACCACATGTGAAGTCAGTAGCATTTATTGATGCAGCAGGACAAGTGGATATACACATTCTGGTAACAACATCATAAAATTGGCAGCAATCTGTAGGGCTAGTAACACAGCCTCCTTGACCTCCTGTACACATCTCATCACACTCTAAAAATGCCGGAGAAGAACAAAGTGTGGTCAGAGTAAGATGCAGTATATTGCTCTTACCAGCACAGTTTGTATCAGGGTCAATCGTTGGTGAGTCTGATATAGCACAAAGCCTACAGTCTCTTCTGGTTGCAAGGTTGAACAATGCTTCATTTTGATTAGGCTCAAATGGGTCAGCCGAAAGAACATAATCTGAACCGCTGCACTCAAATAGTATCTGTGATATACGCTGGAAATCTGACTGATCTGCAGACGTTTCGTTGTATCTTACAGCAATAGATAACGATCTGGCAGTGCCTTCTGTGCTACCAACAGCTATGCAAGTGAAATGATGCTGAAGCAGTGTGACATTAGATCCTGCGCTTCCTTCATTACTGACAATAGACTGTAGTCTACTCTCAATGAAGTCCGCTGCTGGAAGTGGAGAACATTCGGCGGGTTGTGCGAAGACTGCGCCGAAGAGAGATGCACAGGATAGCGCTAACACGAGCAGCCACATTTTGGGCGAAGACACGCAACTGTGATGGGTTTCGCAGAAAATTTGGGAGAGATCTATGCACTACTGAATTCTTTCCCGCTCCGTTACTTTTAGTGCATGCACATCGCACTAAATCTTGCCCAGGTATTTTGGGCAACATTTTAATGCATTCAGTACTAAAAATATTCCCAATAGGGGAATAATAATAAAATTATTTTAGCACAATTAAGCTACAGAATTTACTGGTATCAGAATTTGCTGGACTGGAGCGACTGGAATGGATTACTGGACCCATTTTACGTGTTGCTACTACTTTTGCGCATGCCCAGAGTCTACTCTATCTAATGTCTAACATTGGATTATGCTTTGTGTATGTGTATTCCTGTTGTACATGTTGTTTTATCAATATTGAATACAATGAGAGTAATAATAGACAGTAGCACAGTACGAGATAAGTCATGCACTGAAGCCCATGTTATTGACTAGATGTTCCGTGTGAACAGGCAGCAACTGCATGTGCAGCTACCGTGGGCGGTATTTTCAACATATTTCCTAGAAAATATGGGCCGCCACTTTAAGGAATATTACAATGGTAGTAACAGTTTCTATATTTTGACTGTGGTGTAGCCGATCCCATAGGGAAGTATTCACGCCACTCTTTGTGTTTAACACAAATATCACTTGGAGGACAGGACGGTTTCGAGTACTTTTGCCGGGTACAATGAAGAAAAGCAATCATTCTATGAAACTCTCTGTTACTGGGATGGCTGCTTCTTATACGACGGAGGTAGTATACATCTGAACCAGAGGCTCCTGGTGCACATTTTTTGATAACCACATCATCGAATTCATCAAAAGAGCAGCGAAATACTTCAGGATGCGAGCCACTGTGTGTCCAACGCCCATACATATCTTTCTTCACATCATCAGGGTGTTTCAGTGATGTTAAATGTACAACAAAGGTAGAGCTCTTCTCTACTTGAATGGGCCGGTCATGAGCAACAAGTGAATGTTTCATATTTGGATTTAATAGAATTTCCAAGACACGGCTAGCTGAATATTTTGGAGGAGGGTATTCAAAAATCGGCAATCCTTGTGAGTTCCTATATAGACAAACAAGGAATGAACACGTGAAACAATATTGTACATATTACGATATGACATGGTAGTATCAAGGGCGTATAGAGAGAAGAGGGCAATACTATCCGTGAAAACATCGAAATCTTTATTGTTACTAAGAATAGCACTTTCCGTTATCAATTATTGTTATGGTATACGGAGGGTAAACGGAAACTGACGTCACTACACAAAGTAATGGCAGACCAAGCTGAAGAACACTGCACAATACCACGCTGCGCGCGCGGATCACAGCCACGCCAGGCAAAGCGGAGAAAGACCGTGACTTCGCCTCAGTCCGATACTTCTCGTCGCCTGTTGCTGGTAAAATACAGCCAATCAGCAGGAAGCGACAGCGCCAACGATAGCCACACCTAGACGGGCGTGGCCCGTCTAAGCCACACCAGTTTCGTTTTACCTGCGTCTCAGCCAATGCCATCAGTGATACGCGACATGGTTGGCAACCATCAGTATCCACAGCTTCATGTCGATTGTAGATTTGTCAGCTAGTTTTCCATGGAGCACGCCTCCACACGCCTAGTCAAGTACGCTGTATGACGCGTCCACGTTTACTGAACCTTGCGTGATGTCACATCCGCGTGGGCGTAAAGTCTAATGTTAGTAACAATAAAGATTTCGATGTTTGTATGCGTTGCATGCCCTCTTCTCTCTATACGCCCTTGGTAGTATCCAAATACTATACGAATTCTTGGAATTCCAAGGCAGTATGTACCATGCAGGCTTTAAAACGAGCCTGGTCACTAGGCCAACACGGAAACACAAGTTAATTGCTACATAAACTTACCACTCAATTTTATCTGGCTTAATATCTTCATCACTATCATCTGAAAAAAATGATTCCGATTTCATTGGAGTTCCTATACCAACTGTATAGCATATAGCATGTGGTTATCGACCATGCGCAAAATGATAACGTGTATGCCGCTAGCGCTCCAGTGGTCCATTCCAGTGGTCCATTCCAGTAGTCCATTCCAGTGGTCCATTCCAGTGGTCCATTCCAGTGGTCCATTCCAGTGGTCCATGCCAGTGGTCCATTCCAGTAGTCCATTCCAGTCGCTCCAGTCCAGCGAATTCTGATACCCAGAATTAACAAGAAAATTAATAGTACAGGCAATTATGGAAAAAATGGGTCAACCTCTGACTAATTGCAACACAAACGTTTTCAACTCTTTCCTACACAGAAAAATGTCCTCTATAACATACTAAAAGTCCTAAGGAATCCCTTGAGGGCAAGTATCAAAAAATTGTAAACCGCAACATAATTAATTATTCATGAGTGGAGTATTTTTCACATTGTCTATAATAATTCCGTTTTTTATAACTTAGAACTTTTTAAACATTGAAAAGGTCAAGTTTAAAGTATTTTCTTATTATTATTGAAAAATAAATGTATAATTGTGACAAAGTCCTCTGTAGTCTAGGCCCTGACTAAGATTTGCATTTAATTTAGGAGAGGATAACTCAACTGTTTTAGGGTAATTTGACCTCAAGGAATAAGATTTGATATATGCCAAATTGTCTATCCGCTGTGAAATACCCGAAGATGACCACGTCCTTTTTATCGGCAGTGTCACTAACAATAATTGTTTGTAGTAACATACTTTCTGGCAACTGTTCTAAGGTAATATGACCCCAAGGAATGTATTGGGATGAGTGCCAAAACCAATATTTACTGCAAAAAATGGCTACATTTTTTTAGAAATGCTCTATTTAAAGAGTTTAATATTTAAGATTTTGATGGTTTGAAAACAGTACAAGTACAGGGTATTATCAACAAAAAGACACAATTTATTAAGCTGAGGAGAACCAGCACATGAGCAGCAACACAGACAGTACTATTTTGATGTTACTTGACATGATTAGTGTTAGATATGGATCAGTAATATTTGACTGTTTATATAGTACCACTTCTATTATTAGGGAGGCACGGCAGTGACTACCTATGTAGGGATGAACTAGAAAACAAAATGGCGGCTACACACAATGTATTAGCGTTCAAACGCTGATAATTCGCCTGCTGATAGATTTTATACGTCCAAAGACACCTAGATCTGCTCTCTGGCGTTGGCCCATCTTACAGCAGCAATAAAATTGCTCGAAAGTGATGAACCTGGAAACGGTGAAAATCGAGTTTCGCCCATCTTCGTTTTCTTCTTCTTTCTTTTTTCTTTCTTCAGCTCGCCTAGCGCCTTTACGCGAGCAGTGGCAAGACCAAAACACCCACGAACAGTCGTAAAATTCTTCTGGCAGGTGCCTTTTGAACTTTTGTTTTAGCGAAACGGCGATATAAATTTCTCGATTCCTCGATCGTGATCCATTGTCAGCTAAGTGTTAGACGCCATTATTGTGATTGCGCAATGCGCACGTGACCAAGCAGTGGGCTAATGCACGTGGCCAAGCAGTAGCTAACGCTCGTGACAAAGCACTAGTTGAGTACCTCCGCGCCGTATGGAACACATATTTGTCTGGAGTCTTGGAAGAACGGTAAACTCGTGCAGGATCACCATTTTGCGCTTGCTAGATTTCGCTACAAACAATTGTGGGCGAGGTTGCATGAATGCGTAGGCGAGCTGATATGTACAGAAAATTAATATTAAAAAAGCCATGAACAACAGGAAAACTAAACTAATGGTGGAAACAAAGACAGCTCAGTACACGCATGATATTGAACTGCACTTCACTACAAAAGAAAAAGGGACACAAACAAGAAAAAATTAAAAGATTTCTATCGAAATCAAAAGGATGTAGGATAAAGAAATCTACCACTGGTCCACAATGTAAACCAACAAGGAACAAGCATGGAATGGTAACACGATTGACTTGCTAACAGACCATAGATCCCTACATCAGTGGCTGTACTGACATAAGATCAATAATATTATTATGTCACTGGCAAGCTGAATTCGCACGTCATGTGTCAGTCAACAGCAACTAGCTGAACTAGCTATAGTCTGCGGCAGTAGCCACTGATGTAGGAATCTATGGTCTGTTAGCAAGTCAATCAAGTTACCATTAAAAATCAATAATGTAAAGCTTGAGTGACGAAAGAATATTGATTTTATCAGTGGTCTGAGGTACTTGTAGTAGACATCATGAACCAGATGGAGGAAACTTGTTGATAGTCAGAGCTGCTCCAACTACTCACCTCTGACTTGTTTCTAGGATCCTTCTGAGTCCACTCATACAGGTGCCGATACACATCACCATCATAATTGTACCAGAGGAACTGCCTCATGACTGATGTCGGGACACACATAAACACACTCACTCACACACTCACCCAATCAGACCTAACAGTGCATTGTGTGTGTGTGCCATTCCCATCTGCGGTATTGACAGCTATCCATTCTATACGAGAGGGAGAGCTTCATGAGCGGTTACCCAGTTACTAACCAGTGTAAACATTAACTCTCTGGTTGAACCTGAATGTAGGTAGTAGACCACACTATACTATTAGGGAGGCACGGTAGTGCCTCCCTATGTAGGGTTGAACGAGAAAACAAGATGGCGGCTACATACAATGTATTAGCGTTCAAACGCTGATATTTTGCCTGGTGTAGAATATTATAAGTCAAAAGACACCTAAATCTGCTCTCTAGCGTTGCCCCATCTTACAGTAGCAAGGGGATTGCTCGAAATTGTTACTAAAGTGACGAACCTGGAAACGGTGAAAATCGAGTTTCGTCATCTTAGTTTTCTTCTTCTTTCTTCCACTCGCCTAGCACCTTTACGTGAACAGTGCCGGGACCAAAACACCCACCAACAGTCGTGAAATTCTCCTGGCATGTGCCTTTTGAACTTAGTTTTTAGCGAAACGGCGATATAAATTCCGAGATTTCTCGATCGTGATCCATTGTCAGCTAAGTGCTAGACGCCATTAATGTGATTGCGCAATACGCACGTGATCAAGCAGTGGTTAGCGCACGTGACCAAGCACTAGCTTGAGTATCTCCGCGCCGTATGGTTCACGGAGAGCACATATCTGTCTGGAGTCTTCGAAGAACGGCAAGCTATAGGATCACCATTCTGCGCTTGCCAGATATAAATCATAACCGCCATTCAGTACAGGTCAACAAACTAGTGTGGGCGGGGCTCGTATGCACTGCATGCATACATGCGTAGGCGAGCTGATAGTATAGCATAACAATTATTTTTTGCTACAAGTTTAAAATAAAGAAAAGCCATCAACAACAAGAAACTAAACCAATGGTGGAACAAAGACGACTCAGTATGTGCATGATATTTTAACTGCACTTCACTAAAAAAGTAAAAAGGACACAAACAAGAAAATTAAAAAGATTTCTATCGAAATCAAAAGGATGTAGGGTTGTGAAATCTACCACTGGTTCACAATGTAAACTAACAAGGAACAAGCATGGAATGGTAACACAATTGACTTGCTAACAGACCATAGATCCCTACATCAGTGGCTGTACACAAGCTGAACGCACGTGAGGTGTCAGCAGTCAACAGCCAAGAGCAACTAGCTTAACCACAGCAGCCACTGATGTAGGGATCTATGGTCTGTTAGCAAGTCAATTGTGTTACCATTCCATGCTTGTTCCTTGTTAGTTTACATTGTGAACCAGTGGTAGATTTCACAACCCTACATCCTTTTGATTTCGATAGAAATCTTTTTAATTTTCTAAAACAACTATTATACATTAGCTGTCTGTAGATACAGCACTGTGTTCTCTCTCTCATTATGTCTGTGCTATAATACAATGCTGGAATACCACTGGCTCAGTAATGAGTAGATTAGCCTTGCCCTCCTCAAAATAGACAACATACCTTTATGCGTTGCAATGAATTTTATGTTTAGATCCTAAGTATTGAAAACAGCGATATGCCTCCATTCATTAACTACACACTTCTACTTTCAGTTCAGCACCTGTGGCATGTATAACTGCAAACAACAACAACAACAACTCCTGTTACATGTATAACATACAGAGGTTTTATTACTTCTTGCAAGGAAGAATTGAGTGTAAAGCGTCACCTTGCAGTCACTAATGTGTCAAATCACTGGTATTTATTTACACAATGGAGCATGATCAAAGACTTAATGGCATTTTAGCGCATTAGTGCTCCACGCTCTACGGTCTACGCTCTACGGTTTACGCTTTACCCTTGCAAGAAGTAATAAAATCGCTGTACTGGCAAATCCATAACTCATACTGAATGTATGGTTATACTAACGTTGTGATTATACCTCTGACACTGAATCAAAGTATATATACTTTCTATATTTCTGACCATGTTTCATTGTATACATTTGAACCATAATAGTCACCAGCAAATAGGATTATGCATAATAACGTACCAACTAGAGGAGCTTGTTTAGTCATCCATCTCCTGGTGAAAGGAATAAATTAAACAAACAGAAAGTTGAAGGAATAGGCCTGCAGTAGCATCGCAGCAGCCAAAACTCTATCTGCAAAGATGGAAAGAGAATAGAGAAACGAGGAGAGAGAGAGAGGGGAGGGAGGGAGGAACTAAGAATGGAAGGGCATAAACATGTTATTAGGTGTTCAACAAAATGCAAAGTTATGTCAACACAGATTTTGTGTTTACATAAGTCATTGGTTGTGTGCCTTTGTTTGCTTTCACTAATTGAAAACAGAATTTGGACGTTTTGTCAAACATGTTGACTGAGAATTCATGTTGACAATAACAATAACTACTCCATAGGAGGGTCGATCGTCTATAGAAAAAGGAGCTACATGATTATTTGGTGAAATTCACAGCTGTAAGCAACAGCACATAATTTAAGTGACGATGAAGAAGCAGCCATGCAGGTGGTGTTTGACAAGTGCACTGTTGTGTGTCTGTCAGTGTATCACACTGTAGCATACAACAATAGCCATTGTTCTTAAATTGACTCTCAGATCAACCGTCATCACTAGCATACTGGTCTCCTACAGTATAAACACATATCTACTAGTACATAAGAAATCATAATAGGTAATTTCTGAGTAGAAGCTGAAAATAATTATTAATAATAAAGCAAATAACCAGACAATAATATGAACCTCAAGTATAATGCATATAAAAATAGCACCTAAGGTGCAGATGCCTCGGTACACCATCCACCATTCCACAAACACAGCACCTGCAGATGCAGGAGATACAGATACAGGTTTTCTTTACAGCAATCACAAAGCAGTAAATATGCAATCAGAAGCCAATCAGTGCAAATTAAACTGGGCGTGTCTACAGTGTTTAGCACAGCAATGCATATAGTTGGCCGTGGCCCGACCTCGCACATGCGGTGCACCCGGTTCGGAAACTTTTCTCCGATTGATACCTAAGAAAATACGGGAACCCTCACGGCACATGCGGTGTTAGGGTTCTCGGTTTGTAACTATCAGTGGGCGGGTTCAGTGTATTGTCTGGTACCAGAGAAAGGTGGGGCTGGTGCAGGAATCGACTAGATAAAATGGCGTACCGACAGCACTAGCTTGAAAAGCACGCAGATCTTCGTCTGGGACTACTTTAGTAAAGAAGGCTGCTGTTTATAGGAACCTAAAGGTTATTGAAATCCACTGAAGACGAGTTAGTAGTGCTGTCTAGCATTCTATTCTACCACTAGCAAAGTGGACCTGAGCCTTTTAAACTTCTGTGTGACGACGAAAAGGCGTTGTAACGAGGAGGAATCTCTGCTATAGAACCGGCTAAATGTGATAGCTTGTTCAATTTATTAGTAGAAGGTCCTGAGCACCTGCACATGATCTCTGAGCAGAACTGGTGAGTCTATCAATAGTCAGATTGTATTAGGAGCATTAAGAGTAGCACTGTTGTTGGTTTTCCTGTAAATGAGAGTCTAGACCGCCCCTGCTAGCTATAGCTAGTACGCATTCAGCTGCTTCAATTGACAGTGAATTTTTTCATGCTTGTCTTGTTAACGCATCCAAGGCTACCTGCATGAACAGCACAATTGTAATCACAACTGAAAAGAAGTTTGTCTTGTACAAAAATTACCGAGCACTTTACATACATTCTGTAGTACCAAAAGGCACACATGTGCATGGCTAGCAGCCTCTGTTGCACAATATTTAAAATTAGGCTACTGATGCATGATAATTAATTCAGGAGGATTAATGCAATGGAATGGGTAGAAGATATTCGAGCAAAACGTTTTGGTGTCATCCTCTTAATGAAACACGTAACTCAGTCGTGGGGTTCTGAAGAACCGCTCGGTCTCGGCCTGAAGGTCTACTTTTTCCTGAGCAAAAAGGTCCACTTTTCTTGCCAAAAGGGTCCACTTTGTTGGCCAAAATTGAAGCAGCTTGTTTTCTCGGAAGTATTGCAGTGAAAATAGCACATTTAGGTAGTCATTATGTGACTGTTCACGAGAATTATCATTAAAAATCAATTGACATGGCCATCATGATTTTTATTAAGACAACATTTTCAGCGGCGATCTGTACCACACGAGAAAGAACCCTCTCTGTAAATTCCTGGCTATGCAGGCCTTGTATAATGACGGTTTTGCATAATCTGTTAATGATAATTATGGCCGTAATAGGCTATTTATTCACTGTTGTTTTTGTGTGTAGCCTTAGATTTTAAGTGTCGTAATGTTATCGAAATTAATCACTTTCTCTCTCTCTCTCTTTCTCTCTCTCACTCAGGCTATTAATTTTGTGAAATCAGAAAGAGGACACTAAAACACCAAGAATGTTTTTCATAATGAGTTGCAACATGCTGCTTGATTTGATGGTGTTATGTCAACAGGTGCAACTGAAAAAGTGATGGTCTAGCAAGTCGTAACAGGAAGATAATAACTAACTTACTACATAAACTAAGTAGTTAGTAGTCCCAGTCACAAAACAAGTGTTTTGTTATAAATTATGCATTTTCGTATCACAATAGTTTTATAACTATGAACACACTTGAAGTGCGTAACATACAATAATTGTAATACAATTATTTGTTACAATGAATCGTACCATCCACTGAAATAGTCCTGAGCTAATCATAATAAATGGTTGCAAAATTCGTCCAGTGACCTTACAATCTGGTAGCAAAGTGCTGATCAATTGTAGCGAGAAATTGTCATTTCATAGTGATCTTGTGATTAAAGTGCAGCAAGTAGCATACTAATCTGGTAGACTTGATGTGCAAGAATGCTGTGAAAGCACTGAAATGAAGAAAATGTCACTTCATAGTGATCTTGAGACTAAAGTGCAGTAAGTAGCATACTAATCTGGTAGGCTTGATGTGCAAGAATGCTGTGAAAGCACTGAAATGAAGAAAATGTCACTTCATAGTGATCTTGTGACTAAAGTGCAGTAAGTTGCATACTAATCTGGTAGACTTGATGTGCAAGAATGCTGTGAAACCACTGAAATGAAGAAAATGTCACTTCATAGTGATCTTTAACCTGTCTGTGTTTACTGCTGCCATTTTTCTTAGATTTTCATGCATGCAGGTTATAAAACAATCTCAATAGTGTATTTCTAACCCTTGTTCAAATCTCATATCTCATATAGGATAATGGATTATCAGGGACTAAATTCTATCACATCAGCAAACTACAATTTCACATACATTACTGAACTTTTGTCTCACTAGAACTATATTATTGATAATCAGCTGTACGTATCACCTTAGTGATAAGTTAATAATCACTTGAAGTTAGAGTATGTTTCAAAGGACTCCAGGAATCTGAGCACAGCCTCAAACACAAACTGGTACTGCTCCTGTAGTGAATGAGATTGTGACTCAATGAGTGATGAGTGGTTTGAGTGATATGGTACGTACCACTGTGAGAACAAGACCTGGCTTCTGGATACGCTGGGCCTTCACCACCTGGAACACATCCACCACACTCTCAGTCTTGCAGCGATCAATGGTGGTAGCTATGGCACAGAACATCCCTGACCTGCTGACAGTGTCACTGCATGCCAGGAGGAGAGGATCATCATGTGTTGGTAGTGATGGCTAGTGCTGCTGACCTGCAGTGGACCACAATGGGTTTGTTGTCAGTCCTGCGCTGCACCTTGTTAACCTCCTCTATCACAGTGATGATGGTCTGTAGTAGAGTACTAGAGCTCTTGGATAGAGAGCTCCAGTTCAATATATGGAACTGGGTCACCTCATGGCTCTTATGAGCCTAGGGAAATTAATTATTATAGTTGATTTAACTGTGTAAATTATAAACTTACCTTGTCAGTAATAACCAGTATCCTCTCAATGTATCCACTGCACTTATCCTCATTTTTACATTCAACACAAAGTTCATTGTATTTCTCAACTTTAGAGGCATCAGGCCAGTACTGAAGACACACCTCCTGTGATAAAACTAAATGCAACTATTAATGCACATTATAAATGTACATTCCCATCCTCCTCAAGACCACACAGCATCACAACAGCTCTGCACTCTCTCTCGGCTATCATCTTCCAGAAGTCTCTAGTGGTACTCTCCATTGGACTCTGAGCCACAATGAATGCCTTCTTCTGCTTGTATCCCTAAACACAATCAGTAATACAAAGTGTGTAGTGTATACATTAACTGAAGTAGCATGAATGTAGTCTGGAACAACTCCTTTCAAATACACACGATGCTTGTCAGCTGAGAAAAGAGAAGACTCTAGCTAAAGGCATTTATCAATCTCCTTACGAGGGGGGAACTCCATTGAGCGGTTCTTGTTCTTATGCTGTGTTGCAGCCAGCGCCTTCACTTCACTGGGTTTAGGAGTCACTTGGTTCAATGTCTGTGACAATATTCATGACCATCATACTGTGATCAATGCATGCATTACCTCAAACTGTGTTTCAAAACCAGTTTTACCAGTTTGAACATCTTTGTCTGTCAATTGTCTAATAGATGGTCTTAGATCACTTGAGTTGATCTGAGTGTCTCCACACATCACTGACTCCAATATCACATCATGAATAAATATGAACTGATCCTATGTACAAAATTATTTTAGAGGTGTTGATCTTTGTAAAAATAACAAGAATATAGTTGACCCATTCTTAAATTTTGTTCACAGATTACTTTGCAATAATTTATGCACCAATTTTAAGTAAGACCAGTCCCGAAAATTTAATTTAGGTACTGTAACATTAATTTCATTAGAGAAATATTAATAATTATGACTGAGAAATTACTCACAGGTGTCTGGACCATCTTCATGCGCTGGTGTCTCATCTTATTAATGACTCCTGACACATCCACTCTCTTCTCCTTCTCAACCTGCTCTAGGATGATGTCAATGGCTATGAATGATCCTGTACGACCCACTCCAGCACTGCAGTACAATAACGCACTGTCATTAAACCACAGTGATGCAGCTCACCTGCAGTGCACTATCATTGGTCCTTTTGATGGTCTGTGATCCTTCTCTATGCGACGGTGATAAACCAGTATGGGTGTGGCATACTCTGGTACACCATGATCAGGCCATGAGCTGAAGTGATATTGAGTTATCATACGAGAGAACTCTGAACTCCCTTGAAGCTGTGAGAGCAAGCCATACAAGATTGAAGAATAAAGTTAACTAGCTCACTTCCAGTTGCAGTAGGCGAATGGTATAATCAGCGAACACTTGTTGGTCTGTAGTGGTCACTGTGAATGGTCCATAGCTCTTGGAACCATCCTCAGACCAGTACTGATGGCACTTGGTCTTCTTGTCCTCTTTGAGGTTAGTTACCATGACAACTGTACAGCATTTTTCTTGCCATATCATCCGCCAAAAGTCAACTACTGTCCCACTGAGAGGACCTGGCATTGAGTAATATAATGGCTATCATTGTTGCTGTATCATTTGGGCCTCTACCTTGAGAAGCAATGAATTTTTTTGGCGTTTCATAACCCTAAATGGAAGGATAGCAGTTAGATACGCACCTTAATGTACTGTAATAAACACTCTTCCTAGTATATCTTGTACACACATAATGTGGGTTTTACATGTTATGAAACAATGTTGTGTCAAGTGTTCATTGTAAACATCAATGTTTATTATATGCATGTATGTGTGTTCATTCTAGCTATAAATACCATAACAACACATGGTATAGCATACATCACCATAATTATGTATGAACTATTATAAACATAAAATGTTTATATATGCATGCACGAGTGTATATCATGGCTGTAATAGCATAACAACACATGGTATAGCATACATCACCATATGTATGAATTATATATAAACATAAAATGTTTGTATATGCATGCAAGAGTGTATTTCATGGCTATAATAGCATAACAACACATGGTATAGCATGCATCACCATATGTACGAACAATATAAACATACAATGTTTGTGTAAGTCTTTCTCATGCAGCTTAGAATAAATAATGTTTGTCTCATCATTAGCTTACATCAACATATGAGGCATTGATGTAGTCTCTTGAACAATCAGCACACCCACTGAGTGGTTGCAGTATGATACGATTGTCATCATCTAGAATGAATTATGTGCTCAACAATGATTTATTCTTTGAGTGCACATGTATTATACTCACAGACTGTGATGTTTTTGAATCTGTTGAATGGTTTATTGGTTGCAGTAACACCAACTGTAACTGAGTGATCACTTTTACCACTTTCAAGAGACTACATGAGAGAAGATGCGATATTAGGATTATTGTTATTAACTGAAAGTCACCTTACTTTATATAACTGAGTGAAGCCATGGTTTGTGTTAGCATGGTTCTGAGACACATACTGACCAAACCCTGTCACAGGGATTGGTTCACTCTCCTCTGCTGTCAGCACAGCTGATGGTAGTGTCTCTTCATCCTCTTCATTGATCACACTCAGTTGGACCTGTTTCTCAACAGCTCCCTCATTGTTACTAGCCACTAGTCGATAGATTCCTGAGTGACTCATCTCTGCTGTGATGATGGTTAGACTACCATCACTGGATATCTCATGAGCATAATCACTGCCCAGACGAGTGTTGTCATGGTACCATGTGAGAGAGGACTGACCAATGATCTTCACTGGTAGTATCACATTCCTACCCTCCACTACACTGATACTGTGCTCAGGGAACACTGTGATTGATGGCTTACTAGCCACTTTAATGGCTGGTTTACTATCAACTGCAGTCAAGGATGAAAACAAGACTAGGTCACACAGTATTATTATGCTTACCTATAAAATCATAGGTAAGATCTTGATTTGGTTCTTTGTCTATTTTAGGACCATCTTTCAAATAGTGAACAGCAACTTGATTCTTTCGCTTCTGCCTACAATGAAGACAAATTTTAATTGAGACTCTAACTGAATTAATATTTACCTAGTCCAAATGACTTTAATCATGATCACAGTAACTGTTACTGCAATTATGATGATAAGTAAACCAACAACTGATCCAACAACAGCCGGTATTGCTGTCAATAAAAGTATAATGAACGTGATTATTTAATAGCAATTTCTTACATGATTTTGATACTGATACAGTAGATGATGTTGTTGTTGCATTGATAGACGTAGAGATTGAAGATATATAGGCAAAACTTACAACATGGTCCGTAAAAGACTTACCAAATGACATGCAGATACCAGTTGTGTTAGTAGATGAGGTGATTGTGTTACTGGTGTTACTACCATACACAGCTGTTACACTGACAGTACAATTACTACCAGCATTGAGAGAGGTAATGGTGTGGGTAGTGACTGATCCATTAACAGTATCTGATGATGATAGATATAGTTCAGAGACACACAACAACTGACAAGAGTAAGAGACATTGTAGCTGTCAGGAGGAAACTGAGGAGGACTCCATGACACCACGATAGAGGAGGTGGTAGGAGCGAGTGATAGGTCATCACTTAGTTGAGGCAGTTGGACAGCTATATTGAAAAACATTTCTGAAACAATCATGTACTACAGTATCAACTAACGTATCAGAATGGTAGCTATGTTGCTGTGAGCGCTGGGAAATACATCTGCTCCAAAGGCCACTACAAAGATGGAGTATGTCTCTCCCAGTGTTAGTCCAGTCAGTGTCAGCTCAGTGTTGCTAGAGGTCCCTCCACTGAGTCTGCTACTCACTCCACCTGATGCTGTCTGGTAGAACACCTCATAGCCAGCTGGTGCTGGTGATGGAGCAGTCCAGGAGACCAGGACAGAGTTGTAGCCAGTCCTGTTGGCAGTGACAGCAGTGGGTGTGACTGCAACTGATGAGGAGAGGAGGACTAGTAGTGAGCAGTACTGCAGTCACTCACCAGTCACTGTGATACTAGAGGTACCACTACCCAATACATCATGGTTATATGTACCAGTACCAGATGCAATGTTTCGTCGTCCTTCAACAGTTACAGTACATTGATATGTTGCTCCTATTCTTGATCGTGTTTGATTGAATGACAGACGAGTCATGTCTGGTTGTGAGCTACTGATATACTGAGACCTGATCACCTCATAATCTACTCCTGATACAATTCCTCTTCCACTGAGTATAGTACTACTATCACGAGTGCATTGGATACGTGATGGTAGTCCAAATGATATATCGAGGGAGAGTCTGAACATAATGTTAGGATCAGCATCTCACGTGATGAGAGTATGGAGAGTGTCATGGTAGAGTCCACTATGGGACCATCTGCATGCATAAAGATAAAATAAGAACATCAAATCCTGACCTGACTAACCTGTTCTCAAAGCTTCAAACAAACTATCATTATACACTGCCATGTAGTTACTATCAGTGTTCAGTCCAGGTACAGTAGTGGTACACCTCACAATACCCTGGTAGTTGGTCACGTCACTATCCACTATAGCTACTAGTCCAATTTGGTTAGTACATTTCAGTGACTGGTATGGAGTGCCATCATTATTAGTGTTGGTAAGCATAGTAAAGCCACTAGATGCAGGATAGTACCAGTCTCCAATGTTGCTGTCTGGCATATTATTAGTGTTCATTTGTCTAACTTGACACCACAGACCAAACTTTTTAACCTGAGACTCACTGAACACTGCCCATGGGTCAAAACCATATCCTCCAATCAGTGGTCGGAATGTTGTATCAGCCACACTATCCATGAGTATTACTGGTACATTATTGTTCTGCACACTGTTAAAAATGGGGTGTCACTGCGACACCCCTGTTTGTCATTTTTCCACGGGTCCACTGACAAAACTAGTTTTAAACGGTTTTAAACTGACAATCTAGGGTGTCACACACTGTGGTGTCAGTGTGACACCCTAGATTGTCAGTTTAAAACCGTTTAAAAATAGTTTTGTCAGTGGACCCGTGGAAAAATGACAAACAGGGGTGTCGCAGTGACACCCCAGTTTTAACAGTGCAGGTTTCTACTAGGTTTCAATGTGTTGGGAGGATCAGGACTACAGCCACCATCCTGAGCTGAGGAGAACCAGCACACAAGCAGCAACACAGACAATACTATCTTGATGTTACTTGACATGATCAGATATGGATATTATTATGCAGTTCAACTTCTTATGTAGCAAATCATAATTACATTAAAATTAAATAAACTGTTATGAGGAAATAATTATGAAAGAAGACAATACAATTTTAAAAACGAATAGGATACTGATTTGACGACTAAGATATTGATTTTATCAGTGGTCTGAGGTACTTGTAGTAGACATCATGAACCTGATGGAGGGAACTTGTTGATAGTCACAGCTGCTCCAACTGCTCACCTCTGACTTGTTTCTAGGAGCCTTCTGAGCCCACTCATATAGTCTCGCGGGCCAGACGTTCTTGGGGGGGGAGGGACGTCTGGTCACTAACGCCAGGTTTTCGTGGCACAATGGAATGTAATCAAACCACACGTCACGTTTGAAATTACGTGTTTATTCGACGTCACCAGTCTAGTTAGCAAGCGTGTAGCATGTTACCAGTGCTTTCAGCATGCTAAAACTCTTCCTAGAGCAATACCAACCTTGTTGGCTACAATCGCGATGTCATGATCGCTGGAGCAGTCACGAGTGAACAAGAGAACCATTGCGTGAACATGAATCACGTAGAATATACCGTCAGCAGCATCGAGAACAATGAATAGCAGGCATTAGCCGTCGCTTGTAGGACCCTTCACGACAAACACGCCAGTTTTGGCAGCTAAAAAGCTCTGCCTCAACAGCTTCATGCGCAATCGCGCCCCATAGTCACGTGAAAACCCACGCAATTGATTACTTATGAGGCTTAAGAGTAGCGATTCCAAACAGTTTTTCAAAGTTATAAATCACAAGATTTAGTAGATATCATTAGAAAGGGCTCGATCAGAGGAATCGAAAGATACCAAAAGTTTCTTCATCCGATGCCGCTAAGCTGAGAAAAACGCCAGAGAAGACGCACCCTCGCGTAACAGGAAGTAAATTAATACATTTAGTGGTAGTAATTTGAGATTGACGGCACCGCCCCTTCTGCCATGGATAACTTCGTTGTTCCTCGACCGATTTCAGTGATCCAGATATTAATCAACTCCTCTCTGTGTGGTGCATGAGACTGTCTTACTTATTAGTCGTTTTAAGATAGTTCTTTAGTTTTATTATTATGTCTGAAGTAGAACTTACAATAATCAATGAAAAACCCACACCCCTTCCTTGGCTTAAAAAAATATTTCATCCATTGTTGTCACCCAAGCAAAGATAGCTGATTCCAAAAAAAATAGTTCGAATCTTGTGCAATGTATGTAACATGATGAAAATTTAATTTTAATTCTTAATTCATTGATAAAATACTCACTAAAAACTTTAACAACTTCGAACTAGTATTTTCTACAACTACTACCTATGACTACTTACAGAAAAAAATTACAGTGGAAATAAATTCGGACATCAGGTGTGGAAAGTTGATTGAAGTTCACAACCGTTTTGTGCCACATGCATTATTTAGTACAATCTATTCCTATTCTGCACAACTGCTTCAAACTTTCCTGACAGTACTGTTCATTCTACAGTAAAAATATAGACATAAGCGAGTAAATTGAGCCATAGAACGATAAGATACGACAAGTAGAAGTAGAGTTATGAATAGATTAAGTAGACCAATTTAATACGTTCTGTTACGCAAAATTAACCGCCACGCCCACGCCGTTGGCATCGCTACTTAAGAGGGCGCGCCGGAATGTTGGCGTCGCTCACAAAAACCTGGCGTTAGTGACCAGACGTTTCCCCAGAACGTCTGGCCCGCGAGACTACCACTCATACAGGTGCCGATACACATCACCATCATATCGTCCCATAGCAGAGTTCAGCACTGCATCAGGAATGTCAAATGCGTCCACTAGAGGAACTGCCTCATGCCTGATGGGACACACACCACCTCATGACCACACCCACTTACACTCACTCACCTGCATGGTCAGAAGGAGGTGAGGATCAGAGAACTGGTCTAGTGAGCGAGCAGCACAGGAGGTGTCTTTGGGGAAGTCACTAGCAAGGTAGGCAATATTGGGAGGAAGCTGAGACTGAGTGAGCTGCTGGTTGAACATCTTATGAAGATATCTAGTGACAACAGTAACACTCAATTCATGATAGTATGACATGATACAGTACCTAGCTGTCTGTAGATACAGCACTGTGTTCTCTCCCTCATAAGTCTGTGCTGCAGTATAGTTGACATACAGGTCTGGTATACCACTGGCTAGTGAGTAGCCATGCCCTCCACAACATGTATGTGTTGGAATGAATTTATATTGTTTGGATAATAAGTGTTGAAAACAGTGATGTGCCTCCATTCCTTGACTAAATAATTCACTTGATAATGCTTTCAGTCTAACACCTGTGGCATGTAACTGCACGAAAACAATAACAACTCTATAATAACATCTAAACTATAACTAAATAAATCCATAACAAAAATGAATAACATGTAAATCCATAACACATAATGTATAGCTATACGATATCTGCATGCAGTTGGTCAGCAAAGAGAGAGGGGAATGGAAAGAGAGAGAGGGAGAGGAGAGAGAGAGAGAGAGAGAGAGAGAGAGAGAGAGAGAGAGAGAGAGAGAGGGAGAGGGAGAGGGAGAGGGAGAGGGGGAGGGGGAGGGGGAGGGGGAGAGGGAGAGGGAGAGGGAGAGGGAGAGGGAGAGGGAGAGGGAGGGAGAGGGAGAGAGAGAGAGAGAGAGAGAGAGGGAAGAACTAAGGGTGGAAAAGGCATAAACATGTTTGTAAGTTGGTGTTCAACGAAATGTAATTATGACAACACAGATTTTAAGTTTACATTTATGTTAGGTTAATATGTTATTGCTTTCAGTCACAATCCATGCATGTTTAACAAACACACTCTTGGTGTCTTAATTCTTTTCATAAAGTGAAAAACAAATAACAGCACACATGGTGCAGACTGCAGCAACCAATGACATAGGAGGGCCTATGGAAGGAGAAGAAGGGCCTGAATGATTACTTGGTGTCGATGAAGCTTGCTCTGGTCTATTTTGTGTCTGTCTGTGTATCACACTGTGCATGCATGCGTACAGCAATGGTCATTGTTCATAAATTGACAGTGTATCACTTTATATTACTGTATCACTCACAGTTTAAGCACATACATACACCATAGTGGCATAAGATATTGTATGAGTAGAACCTGAAATAAATAACCAGATAATACATAAACGTCATGTAAATGCAAAACTAAAGTTTTTATGAACACATGCCCTAGGCATGCTGTATACTGTCAGTGACGTGGTAGCAGTAACAGCAACAATCAGAGGAAGTATGTCATACCTTCAGAACAGTACTATTAGTGCAACATGAGTGAGCAGAACAGTAGTGCAACATGCTCACTCACTACTCTTATGCACTCGCTCAACCAGTTACTGCATGACCATAGAACTCCAGAGAAGGCTATTAGATATTTCAAAGAGAAATTACAAATCCAAGCTGGGGAAGGAGTTACTTCATAGCTATTAGAAATAAGCAGTTTATGGTGACACACATACAACCTCCATGGCAGAGCGGACTAATAATGCAATGTAAACTATGCTTACAGATTCAGCACATGCAGCCAGGTACATGTGTCCAATACAAATGTATTTAAAAATCGTAAGGAAGCAAGGTTTGCATGGTTGTAATTGTGGATGCAAGGGTTTATATAAAGGTGCAACCATTATACCAACACATCTACATACCTTATGAGCACTTGGTCTTGACATTGGTTAACTGCTGGAAACCACAGTAAGCAGTCTTTATGTTCAGGTCAAACCCTGTCACTGAGAATAGAATCTCACTGAATTTGCGACAGTCAATTTTTGATTGGATGCCCTAGCTATCTCCTTATACATTGATGCTACTTTATAACTCTTAAATAAAATTATTGTCATGAATAATAATAATTATTCATTGAAGTTGCTCTGTGATAGGTGCAACTGGTCTATTTATTTTACTAATACCACTAGAACACACGTATAGTGTCACACAATAATTTTATTATGAAATGTATACATAATTATCACACAAACTCGTATCACACATGCATGTGTAAATTAACAAGTATAGCTCACTTCTTTAAAAACCCTTTTCTCTAAAGGTCCATTTAGAGATTCTACATAAGCTTTTCATTAAAACAATCCTCCGCCAAAGTAGCTATAATGGGTCAGCAGCTATATACTATAACACATGAGAATAACTTAATAGTATATACTGAAGTGATGAATAGTGCAGAGTTCATGCAGTCTGTGATCATCATATTGAAATTGAAGCAGACATGTACATGCATTATTAATAAAATGAGAGCATAAAGGATCAATTATCCAATCCATTTGATCCATTCAATCATCCACTGATGATCCAGCAGAAGTGAAGCCAACCGTTGGTACGAATTCATCTAGTACTCCAGGATTATCTGGGAACTTTCACAATTGTACCATTACTATTACTAATATGAAGTGAACACATGGTGTATCAAGGCATTTCATCACTTAATTTGAAAATTGTCTAAAATTTCATTGTTGTAATACTTGCTATTTGACAGTTAAATTAGCACATTATCACTGGGTAGATAGAGCACTGAATTTAGGAAAATAGAGCACAGTTGGGAAAATAGAGCACTGCTAGAACAATGGGTGAGTGCTAACTATGGAATATAGAGCACTGTTGGTGCCTTTGATCTTGTATGGTATCATACTCTAAATGAGAATAACTTAGTAGTATGCTGAAGTGATGAATGGTGTAGACTTCAGTCTGTGATCATCCTATTGAAATTGAAGCAGACAATCACATGCACATGCATTATTAATCAAATGAGAGCAAATAGGATCAATCAGCCAATACAATGAGTGACTTGATAGAAAATTATGTGTACTAGCATCATATCAAGTACATGTATAATGTTCAATTGTCTCTCACAATTAATTCTACATACAGCAATCTATAAATATACTCACAGTTCTTCTATCTAACACTTTCACACTATTGTTTACTGAATATTTTGTCTCACTACAACTTCACTATAATGTTGATAGTCAGCTGCATCACAATTGCGTTAAGTTAAAATATCACTTGAAGTTGGAGTATGTTTCAAAGGACTCCAGGAATCTGAGCACAGCCTCAAACACAAACTGGTACTGCTCCTGTAGTGAATGAGATTGTGACTCAATGAGTGATGAGAAGTTTGAGTGATATGGTACGTACCACTGTGAGAACAAGACCTGGCTTCTGGATACGCTGGGCCTTCACCACCTGGAACACATCCACCACACTCTCAGTCTTGCAGCGATCAATGGTGGTAGCTATGGCACAGAACATCCCTGACCTGCTGACTGTGTCACTGCATGCCAGGAGGAGAGGATCATCATGTGTTGGTAGTGATGGCTAGTGCTGCTGACCTGCAGTGTACCACAATGGGTTTGTTGTCAGTCCTGCGCTGCACCTTGTTAACCTCCTCTATCACAGTGATGATGGTCTGTAGTAGAGTACTAGAGCTCTTGGATAGAGAGCTCCAGTTCAATATATGGAACTGAGTCACCTCATGGCTCTTATGAGTCTAGGGAAAATGAGTGATGTTGATTTAACTGTGTATAATTTAAACTTACCTTGTCAGTAATAACCAGTATCCTCTCAATGTAATCACTGCAGTTGTTCTCAATTTTTGTTTCAACACTGAGTTCATTGACTTTCTGAATTTGAACTGAGACATCCGGCCAGTACTGATGACATACTTCCTGTAATAATTTAAGCAATACATTTAATCTTCAAAAAATCATGGCTGCTGTAAAATGTACATTCTTATCCTCCTCAAGACCACACAGCATCACAACAGCTCTGCTCTCCCTCTCCATTATCATCTTCCAGAATTCTCTAGTGGTACTCTCCATTGGACTCTGAGCCACAATGAATGCCTTCTTCTGCTTGTATCCCTAAACACAATCAGTAATACAAAGTGTGCTAATAGTGATGGTGTTTACATTAACTGCAGTAGCATGAATGTAGTCTGGAACAACTCCTTTCAAATACACACGATGCTTGTCAGCTGAGAAAAGAGAAGACTCTAGCTAATAAAAGGCATTTATCAATCTCCTTACGAGGGGGGAACTCCATTGAGCGGTTCTTGTTCTGATGCTGTGTTGCAGCCAGCGCCTTCACTTCACTGGGTTTAGGAGTCACTTGGTTCAGTGTCTGTGACAACAATAATTATTCTTGGCCATCATACTGTGATCAATGCATGCATTACCTCAAACTGTGTCTCAAAACCAGTTTTACCAGTTTGAACATTTTTGTCTGTCAATCGTCTAATAGATGGTCTCAGATCACTTGAGTTGACCTGAGTGTCTCCACACATCACTGACTCCAATATCACATCATGAATAAATATCAACTGATCCTGCAACAACGGAATAATTAATCAGCAACGTACTTGACTAAAGTTTACATCTGAATAATTATTTATTTGGCTCAGAATAAACTTTAAAAAGAAATAACTTTTTTTTCAAAAAATTTAATATCAATTCTAATTTTTTGTTTATGCCATATTTACTCACAATTATTATTGATGACTATGTAATTGTCAAAATAAAAGATATTACTCACAGGTGTCTGGACCATCTTCATGCGCTGGTGTCTCATCTTATTAATGACTCCTGACACATCCACTCTCTTCTCTTTCTCAACCTGCTCTAGGATGATGTCAATGGCTATGAATGATCCTGTACGACCCACTCCAGCACTGCAGTACAATAAAGTACTGTCGTTAAACCACAGTGATGCAGCTCACCTGCAGTGCACTATCATTGGTCCTTTTGATGGTCTGTGATCCTTCTTGATGCGGCGATGATAAACCAGTATGGGTGTGACATACTCTGGTACACCATGATCAGGCCATGAGGTAAAGTGATATTGAGTTATCATACGAGAGAACTCTGAACTCCCTTGAAGCTGTGAGAGCAAGCCATACAAGATTGAAGAATAAAGTTAACTAGCTCACTTCCAGTTGCAGTAGGCGAATGGTATAATCAGCGAACACTTGTTGGTCTGTAGTGGTCACTGTGAATGGTCCAAAGCTCTTGGAACCATCCTCAGACCAGTACTGATGGCACTTGGTCTTCTTGTCTTCTTTGAGGTTAGTTACCATGACAACTGTACAACATTTTTCTTGCCATATCATTCTCCAAAAGTCAACTACTGTTCCACTGAGAGGACCTGTGTGTTAGACATTGAAATATAACAGCCATTGTTATTGTGTGGCCATCTTTATGGTTTTCAAAGAAACAGCCTTTACCTTGACAAGCAATGAATTTTTGTGGTGTTTCATATCCCTACATTGAAGGATAGTATATTGATGGTCACTCGTAAACACATTAGCTTACATGTATGTCACTCAAGTATTTGTAAACACACACATGGTAATTTACGTGTTTATTATTAATTTGTCTAACAGTAACAACATGAAGTGCACATAATCAACAATCAATGTTTATGCTCTAAATCACTAGAGCATGTAAATTTGTAAACTATAAACAATGATAATGTTTCATTAGTCTTGTTTGTACACAGAACTTGTATCATTAGCTTACATCAACATATGAGGCATTGATGTAGTCTCTTGAACAATCACCACACCCACTTAGTGGTTGCAGTATGATACGATTGTCATCATCTAAAACGAGTATGTGCTCAACAATGATTTATTCTTTGAGTGCACATGTATAATACTCACAGACTGTAATGTTTTTGAATCTGTTGAATGGTTTGTTAGCTGCAGTAACACCAACTGTAACTGAGTGATCACTTTCACCACTATCAAGTGACTGTATGTATGAGAAGTTAATGGTGTGATGTACAGTCTCATCATGCTCACCTTGTACTGAAGTTTGAAACCATTGTTGGAATTAGCGTGGTTCTGAGACACATACTGACCAAACCCTGTCACAGGGATTGGTTCACTCTCCTCTGCTGTCAGCACAGCTGATGGTAGTGTCTCTTCATCCTCTTCATTGATCACACTCAGTTGGACCTGTTTCTCAACAGCTCCCTCATTGTTACTAGCCACTAGTCGATAGGTTCCTGAGTGACTCATCTCTGCTGTGATGATGGTTAGACTACCATCACTGGATATCTCATGAGCATAGTCACTGCCCAGACGAGTGTTGTCATGGTACCATGTGAGAGAGGACTGACCAATGATCTTCACTGGTAGTACCACATTCCTACCCTCCACTACACTGATACTGTGCTCAGGAAACACTGTGACCGATGGCTCATTACAGGAAATGACTTGTTTACTATCCACTGCAGCCACAGAATATGAAGATGGAATTTTTTTATATTGCGTACACACTTAATCTTATACCTATAATATCATAGGTGGGATCTCTACTTAGTTCTTTATCTATTTTAAGACCATCTTTCACTGTGATCGATGGCTTACTAGCCACTGCAGGCCAAGGGAAAATAGAATCCAGATTTTCGCTATAAACACTGTTTCGCTCACCAACAGCATACTGAGGCCCATCTTCAATATGATGTAAGTCAACTTTTGGTCCTTCTTTCAAATATCGAACAGCAAATGAATTCGATTTCTTTTTTCTGAATTGAGTAATTCTTACTTAATGATGATATCTATTCATCAGTACCTTACCTCACAAGAACAATCACTACCACAATAACTATTGATATAATTAAGATAAGTAGCAAAGCAGCAATGGCTCCACCAGCTGCTGGTATTGCTGTATAGGAATAATAATTATAGTAATATTAGGGAGACACGGTAGTGTCTCCCTATGTAGGGATGAACGAGAAAACAAGATGGCGGCTACATACAATGTATTAGCGTTCAAGCGCTGATATTTCGCCTGGTGTTGAATTTTAGACGTCTTTAGACACTTAGATCTGCTCTCTGGCGTTGCCCCATCTTACAGTAGCAAGGAGATTGCTCGAAATTGTTACTAAAGTGACGAACCTGGAAACGGTGAAAATCGAGTTTCGTCATCTTCGTTTTCTTCTTTCTTTCTTCTTCTTCTTTCTTCTTTCTTTCTTCCACTCGCCTAGCGCCTTTACGCGAGCAGTGCCGAGACCAAAACATCCACGAACAGTCGTGAAATTCTCCTGGCATGTGCCTTTTGAGCTTTGTTTTTAGCGTAACGGCGATCTAAGTTCCGCGATTTCTCGATCGTGATCCATTGTCAGCTTAGTGTTAGACACCATTATTGTGATTGCGCAATACGCACGTGACCAATTAGCAATGTGTAGTGCACGTGACCAAGCAGCTAAAGTATCGCTGCGCCGGCCGTGTGGATGATTGGATCACTATCACGGAGAACACACACCCGGCATTTGTCTGGAGTCTTCGAAGAACGGTAAGCTCGTGTAGGATCGCCATTCTGCACTTGCCAGATAGTTATAACCGCCGTGTTGTAGATCTACAAACAAGTGTGGGCGGGGCTCGTATGCACTGCATGCATGCGTAGGCGACTAGGCAGACCTGATATATGATTTTAGCTACAAGTTTAAGAAAAGCCATCAACAACAGGAATACTAAACTAATGGTGGAAACAAAGACTTCTCCGTACATGCATGATATTGAACTGCACTTCACTAAAAAGAAAAAAGGACACAAACAAGAAATTAAAAAGATTTCTATCGAAATCAAAAGGATGTAGTGATGAAGAAATCTACCACTGGTTCACAATGTAAACCAACAAGGAACAAGCATAGAATGGTAACACGATTGACTTGCTAACAGACCATAGATCCCTACATCAGTGGCTGTACATAAGATCAATATTTTGTCACCAGCTGAATTCTATTCAAAGTGTCAGTCAACAGTAAATAGCTTAACTAGCTATAGTCTGGCCACAGCAGCCACTGATGTAGGGATCTATGGTCTGTTAGCAAGTCAATCGTGTTACCATTCTATGCTTGTTCCTTGTTGGTTTACATTGTGAACCAGTGGTAGATTTCTTCATCACTACATCCTTTTGATTTCGATAGAAATCTTTTTAATTTCTTGTAGTTATATTTTGTCACGGAAATAGTTCATGAATGCACCTGATGAGTTTGATTGTGTAGGAGCCTGTGATATCTCAGTATTAGATAATGTTGATTCACTTGATGATGGTAATACAATCGGTACTGTGTTCAATTAATAGCAACTTGTAATTTTAATACAATACATGTATGAGACTCACTGATCATGAGTAATATTGTTGCTTGTGTGAAATTAGGCAAACCACTGAACAACTCTCCACTGACATTGAGTGTAACTGTGACACTGAAATTGTACTGGCGTCCTTCCTGCAGTCCTGACACTACTCCAGAGGAGGCACTCGCTGGGAAGGTGAGTGTTCCATTGACTCCACCCACTGTAGTATAGTGTACAGTGTAATGCTCCACTACACTATGGTTAACTCGAGTCCAGGAGATGGTCACAGCAGTGTTGTTCAGTACCTTTGCTGACACTCCACTAACATCAGGAGCTAATTAAATTGTTTTGAGAATTAATTAGTCCATGTGTCAAGAATGAACTCACGGACACTTCCAGTAGATGCTTGACCTGTCACACTAGCTCCTGGTCCTATGATAGTGTATGCTCTGACACTGTATGTAACAACAGTGTTGGGAGAGAGGTCTCTCAGTGTGAGCTGTGTGGCTGATGTGTTAGTGTAACCACTGCTGTTAGAATACACTTCATATGCAATGATGACTCCATTGGGCTCTGAGGGAGGACTCCATGAGATGGTGAGCTGTACCGCTCCTGGGGTAGCTGATAGATCAGACACTGGACCAGGAACTGTAGTATATAAATTAATGCATAGTTATGTATGTATACAATCAACATGCACTAGATCACCATCTTGTAGTGTCACAACAGTAAATTCTTTATCAGCATATGGTCCAGTCCCATTGACATTGATTGCTGCCACATGAAATTGAACAGAGTAGTTAGTAAATGGTGTCAGTCCTGTCAGCATGAAGTGTCTGCTTTCTAATACTAAAGTATTGTTAGCAGTAAAGGTCCCATTGCTGAATGTGTAGTTCAGTCTGTATCCAGTGATGGGTCCTCTCTGATTAGAACAAGGCACTGTCTCCCACATGAGAGTGAGTGAGATGCTCTCTTCTGATGTGACTATAAGACCTTCAGGAGGTCCAGTAGGAGCTGCATGAAGAGAATGCAAGTGTGATATAATCACAAAATGTTATATACCTGCTGATGTTGTATTAGTAGATGAGGTGATTGTGTTACTGGTGTTACTACCATACACAGCTGTTACACTGACAGTACAATTACTACCAGCATTGAGAGAGGTAATGGTGTGGGTAGTGACTGATCCATTAACAGTATCTGATGATGATGGATATAGTTCAGAGACACACAACAACTGACAAGAGTAAGAGACATTGTAGCTGTCAGGAGGAAACTGAGGAGGACTCCATGACACCATGATAGAGGAGGTGGTAGGAGTGAGTGATAGGTCATCACTTAGTTGAGGCAGTTGGACAGCTGTTAAAGCATTAAAATGAATAATTCACACAATAATACTTACGTATGGCAATCAATGCTGTGTTGCTGTGAGCACTAGGTAACTCAGGGTCTCCCTCTGCTCCAAAGGCCACTACAAAGATGGAGTATGTCTCTCCCAGTGTTAGTCCAGTCAGTGTCAGCTCAGTGTTGCTAGTGGTCCCTCCACTGAGTCTGCTACTCACTCCAGCTGATGCTGTCGAGTAGAACACCTCATAGCCAGCTGGTACTGGTGATGGGGCAGTCCAGGAGGCCAGGACAGAGTTGTAGCCAGTCCTGTTTGCAGTGACAGCAGTGGGTGTGCCTGCAACTGATGAGGAGAGGAGGACTAGTAGTGAGCAGTACTGCAGTCACTCACCAGTCACTATGATACTAGAGGTACCACTACCCAGTACATCAAAACCATATATGTACCAGATGCAATGTTTCGACGACTTTCAACAGTTACAGTACATTGATATGTTGCTCCCATTCTTGGTCGTGTTTGATTGAATGACAGACGAGTTATGTCTGGTTGTGAGTTACTGATATACTGAGACCTGATCACCTCATAATCTACTCCTGATACAATTCCATGACTATTGAATACACTTATAGTGCCATCACGAGTACAATGGATACGTGATGGTGGTCCAAATGATATATTGAAGGAAAGTTTGAACATAATGTTAGGATCAGCATCTCGTGATGAGAGTATGGAGAGTGTCATTGTAGAGTCCACTATGGGACCAGCTGCATGCATAGAGATAAAATAAGAACATCAAATCCTGACCTGACTAACCTGTTCTCAAAGCTTCAAACACACTATCTTTATACACTGCCATGTAGTTACTATCACTGTTCAGTCCAGGTACAGTAGTGGTACACCTCACAATACCCTGGTAGTTGGTCACGTCACTATCCACTACTAGTCCAATTTGGTTAGTACATTTCAGTGACTGGTATGGAGTGCCATCATTAGTAGTGTTGGTAAGCATAGTAAAGCCACTAGATGTAGGATAGTACCAGTCTCCAATGTTGCTGTCTGGCATATTATTAGTGTTCACTTGTTTAACTTGACACCACAGACCAAACTGCCTAACCTGAGACTGATTGAACACTGCCCATGGATCTGTGCCATATCCTCCAATCACTGGTCGAAATATTCCATCACTAGCCAGTATCATAGGTACATTGTTGCTCAGCAAGCCAGCAGGTCTACTACTGATCAATGTGTTGGGAGGATCAGGTTTACAGCCACCATCCTGAGCTGAGGAGAACCAGCACACGAGCAGCAACCCAGACAGTACTATCTTGATTTTACTTGACATGATTAGTGTTAGATATGGATACTATTTGACTGTTTATATAGTACCACCTCTTGTGTAGCACTCACATTAAAAATAAACTGTTACGAATAAATATTATAATTATGTGGGAAGATACAATTCTTAAAAGGTAATAGGATATTGATTTGACGATTATTATGTTGATTTATCAGTGGTCTGAGGTACTTGTAGTAGACATCATGAACCTGATGGAGGGAACTTGTTGATAGTCACAGCCGCTCCAACTACTCACCTCTGACTTGTTTCTAGGAGCCTTCTGAGCCCACTCATACAGGTGCCGATACACATCACCATCATATCGTCCCAGAGCAGAGTTCAACACTGCATCAGCTGGAATGTCAAATGCGTCCACCAGAGGAACTGCCTCATGCCTGATGAATACATGTCACCTCATGACCACACCCACTTACACACACTCACCTGATCACACCCAACAGTGTGTAGAGGTGTGTGCGTGCCATTCCCATCTGCTGTGTGGACAGGTATCCATTCTACATGAGAGGAAGAGCTGTGAGTGCTGCATGAGTGGTGACCCAGTTACTGACCAGTGTAAACTCTCTGGTTGAACCTGAATGTAGGTAGTAGACCACACTATACTATAAGACAAACTATTATATATTAGCTATCTGTAGATACAGTACTGTGTTTTCTCCCTCATATTTCTGCAATGTTGGAACACCACTGGATCAGTAGTGAGTAGAGTGGGCTTGTTCTCAAAAAGACAACATACCTGTGTATGTGTTGCAATGAATTTACATTTAGATAATCTCAATCCTAAGTATTGAAAACAGTGATGAGCCTCTATTTGTTAACTACTTTCAGTTCAGCACCTGTGGCATATTATAACATACCCAGGAAATCCATATCTCATAATGTATGACTATACTAACGTTGTGATTATACCTCTAACACTGAATCAAAGTATACCTTCTATATTTCTGACCATGTTTCATTTTTATATTTGAACCACAATAGTCACCAGCAAAATAGAATACATAATAACGTACCAACAAGAGGAGCTTGTTTAGTCATCCATCACCTGAGTTTCTGGTTCACTGGAGCGAAAGGAATAAACAAACAAACAGAGTGTTAAAGGAATAACGAGACCTGCAGTAGCACCGCAGCAGCCAAATTAAAGTCTATCAGCAAAGAGAGAGGAATGAAAAGAGAAGAGAGAATATATAGAGAGGAAGGGATGAACTAAGGGTGGAAAAAGCATAAACATGTTTTTAGGTTGGTGTTCGACGAAATGCAAAGTTATGTCAACACAGGTTTTGTGTTTACATAAGTCCGGCATTGGTTGTGAAGTTTGCACCTTGTGTGGCTTTGTTTGCCTTTCACTACTTGAAAACAGAATGTAGACATTTTGTTAAAATAATTATGTTGACTGAGACAATAACAATAACTATGCTCCATAGGAGGGTCTATGGAAGAAGAAAAAAGAGCTACATGATTAGTTGGTGAAATTCACTGCAGTGAGCAACAGCACATAATGTAAAGTTTATTTAGAAGCAGCCATGCACTGAGGTGAAGTGCACTGTTGTGTGTCTGTCTGTGTATCACGCTGTATCGTACAGCAATAGTCACTGTTTTTAAACTGACACTCTATACTGTCATCATGCACTAGTATATCTCCTACAGTATAAGTACATACATCTACAAGCACATAAGAAATCGTAATTAGTAAACATTATTAATCTCTGAGTAGAAGCTTAATTATAAAGCAATTAATCAGAGAACATAATGAACCTCAAGTATATGCAAAACTAGACTGCAAAACTATGCATGTGTAAATAATTTTTATATAATTATAACAATTTTTTAATGTGTAATTAATTTTTATTTTCTCTAAAGGTCCATGATGAGTTTAGGAATATTCTACATAGACTAGTTCACGATCCTCCACCAGAGTATACATGGTCTCAAAAGTAATTATTAACTTATTAACTTGAGCGCAGCCGTCAAATTAGGCGGTACTTTGCAGAGACCAAGGTCTCTGCTAAGTCTCTGCTAGGTCACACAAAGCGAAAAGCAGAATTAGTGCTGACCAATCAAATTCACTGCTAGTCACGTGTTCGATACAATACAAACCTAACCGTGGTAACGAGTTGCTGTGTGTATGATTGCACCAATCGTGTCAAAAAAGACTCTGTTGGAACAAAAGCAGGATTCTCTGAAAAGTTCTGTTTCGGTTGTGGCACCAGAGATGCAATATAGAGACACAACAGCCAAAAGGTTATCCATAGTTGTATGGCAAAGAGAGGGGAAAAAGAAGAGGAAAGAAAAGAAGATAGTTAGAATGAAAGGAATCATTATGAACATGTTTGTTTTGTAAATATGTAACTAAAATAATTTTGACAACAATTATGTTCCAAGAAACACTAACTTGTGTCAACATAAATTCTGTGTCGACATAAGTGTGTTATTATTGTCCGCTCAAGCATGCTTAAACAATAATTTTATTGTTATCCAATTTTATTTTCGCGAAGTTTTGCAACTGTTTTCAAAAGCAAACGAGGACACACTATATATGCAATTATTGACATAGGAGAGTCTATAGAATAGAGGAGAGACTGAGGGAGAGCTGTAACAGTTATATAGCTTACCTAGCTGGTCTGTGCTGTACTGGTACTCAGTCAGTGTGTAGTATAATTTATAGGTGGGAATCTCGTTGTACAATGTATGTGTGTGTTATTAATATGCTGCTAGCTACTAGCATCAGACCTGTGCAATGGTGCACTATTGTTAACAATTTGCAAGCGGATTTGAAAAAAGGGGTCACTTCGTTCCTGCAATTTTTGAACGCACTGTGACACATGTTTTCAAATTGCTGCAACACAGCCATATTTAGGTATAAACTATGCATCCAAAATTTAATATTCAGCGGCATGCAGAATGATCAAATACTATACATTGTACATAAATTTTTTCGTAAGTTTCAATAATATTAATTTTGACAGATTAGTAACTATTTGAAGACTGGCATGCATTCGAAAATTGCAGAACCTTTTCTCAAATCCGCTCACATTAATTTTTAATCAATTTCTAAGTTGGTTCCTCAAGAGTATGGGATACACTGCTGATATAGTGTTGTAAGGTGTGCACGATGATGAAATCTAAGCGATATTGACATGCATGTATGCAATGCGAGGAGTCATCAAACAATGAATGATATACATAGCTAATAACCAAGACACAAAATTGAATATTATCGAGTATAATGTTCAAATTAACTGTTACAATAAGGACTATAAGTCTATGCAGTAATAAGTAATGACATGCATCGCACACTCACAAACATCAACACACTTTATTGAATTTAATTTGTATCTGTTAATGTTCAGCTGTATCACCATAGTGATAAGTTAAACATCATTTGAAGTTTGAGTATGTTTCAAAGGACTCCAGGAATCTGAGCACAGCCTCAAACACAAACTGGTACTGCTCCTGTAGTGAATGAGATAGTGACTCAATGAGTGATGAGAGGTTTGAGTGATATGGTACGTACCACTGTGAGAACAAGACCTGGCTTCTGGATACGCTGGGCCTTCACCACCTGGAACACATCCACCACACTCTCAGTCTTGCAGCGATCAATGGTGGTAGCTATGGCACAGAACATCCCTGACCTGCTGACAGTGTCACTGCATGCCAGGAGGAGAGGATCGTCATGTGTTGGTAGTGATGGCTAGTGCTGCTGACCTGCAGTGGACCACAATGGGTTTGTTGTCAGTCCTGCGCTGCACCTTGTTAACCTCCTCTATCACAGTGATGATGGTCTGTAGTAGAGTACTAGAGCTCTTGGATAGAGAGCTCCAGTTCAGTATATGGAATTGAGTCACCTCATGGCTCTTATGAGCCTAGGGAAAATAAATAATGCTGACTTAACATGTGTACAGTGTCGACATTAGCTTACCTTGTCAGTAATAACCAGTATCCTCTCAATGTAGTCACTGCAATTATTCACATACTTACACTCAACATAATGTTCATTGTATTTCTCAACTTTAGAGGCATCAGGCCAGTACTGATGACACACCTCCTGTGATAAAACTAAATGCAACTATTAATGCACATGATAAATGTACATTCCTATCCTCTTCAAGACCACACAGCATCACAACAGCTCTGCACTCTCTCTCCACTATCATCTTCCAGAAGTCTCTAGTGGTACTCTCCATTGGACTCTGAGCCACAATGAATGCCCTCTTCTGTTTATAGCCCTAAACAAAGTACAAGACAAATTAATAATGTATGATAAGTAATCAATGCAGACAAATTTTAGTTACATTAACTGCAGTAGCATGAATATAGTCAGGAACTCCTTTCAAATACACACGATGTTTATCAGCTGAGAAAAGAGGCCATGATAAACTACAATTAACATATTTATTAACATCTTCTTACGAGGGGGGAACTCCATTGAGCGGTTCTTGTTCTTATGCTGTGTTGCAGCCAGCGCCTTCACTTCACTGGGTTTAGGGGTCACATGGTTCAGTGTCTAAGTGAGAAGGACCATTTTAATGTCACAAAACTACTCAGGTGCATCAATACCTCAAACTGTGTTTCAAAACCTGTTTTACAACCAAAATAATCTCCCAATCGGCTAACAGCAGATCTTAGATCATTTGAGTTGACCTGAGTGTCTCCACACATCACTGACTCCAATATCACATCATGAATAAATATGAACTGATCCTATGTAGTAACGGAACAAGACATCGTTATTTTGAGAAAATAAGAAAATTACTAGTCAAAGTGTAAATTAAGGTACTTACACTACATTAAGGGTGGAAATCCCAAACATCAGGATTACGAATATTTTGGTTTCTACTGTTAGTTGAAGGCTTGGTCAGTCACACTGATCACCCAAGAAAGTCGCCATTCGTCTTGTGGGCGTAGCAAGCCCCACCCAATGACGAAAAGTTGTGTTTCTTTACTGAGCATGCCACACCCACACAAAATGTCAGACATAAACTTTGGTACACAAGGAAGAAACGTATGTATGGGATTTTGCAAAAAGGTGTCTGTCTGTAAGTTACAGAGGGGCGAATATTTAATGAGAACAAACGATTTCGGCAAAAATCCCTTACCAGCAAGAGCGATGGAAGAAGATACATCTCCTTTTGCCAGAGCGCCAAAAAAATGCCACCTGACACCCTCCCGCCCTCCCCACAACCCACCCGCCCCTATGTGGGTCTCTCCTGATTGCCGAGTACGAAATAATTTTGTTCCAAATACGGCAAGTGCTACTGGAGTGTGGGTACACCCATTTTCCTTGTAAAACGGGCAAGTAATAGCCAGGACACTGTAGATTATATTGTGCAAAGGGCAGCAAGAAAGAATAGTTCGGGTTTTCCTGGCTTAATTCGTGTATTTAGAAAATAAATAAAATTTTAATTATTGAACTTTCGATCAAATTTTTGGCCTTTGCTTAAATTAAGTTTAGATATTAATAATACTATTTTAGTCAAACCAATTTGGACAAAGCATAAAAACGAGAATATAATTATTACTCACAGCTGTCTGGACCATCTTCATGCGCTGGTGTCTCATCTTATTAATGACTCCTGACACATCCACTCTCTTCTCCTTCTCAACCTGCTCTAGGATGATGTCAATGGCTATGAATGTTCCTGTGCGACCCACTCCAGCACTAATTGTAGGCATGTAGTTTAATCGGTTATTACAGAATTTTTCAGCGTACCTGCAGTGCACTACCATTGGTCCTTTTGATGGTCTGTGATCCTTCTTGATGCGACGATGATAAGCCAGTATGGGTGTGGCATACTCTGGTACACCATGATCAGGCCATGAGGTGAAGTGATATTGAGTTATCATACGAGAGAACTCTGAGCTCCCTTGAAGCTGTGAGAGCAAGCCATACAAGATTGAAGAATAAAGTTAACTAGCTCACTTCCAGTTGCAGTAGGCGAATGGTATAATCAGCGAACACTTGTTGGTCTGTAGTGGTCACTGTGAGTGGTCCAAAGCTCTTGGAACCATCCTCAGACCAGTACTGATGGCACTTGGTCTTCTTGTCTTCTTTGAGGTTAGTTACCATGACAACTGTACAGCATTTTTCTTGCCATATCATTCGCCAAAAGTCAACTACTGTTCCACTGAGAGGTCCTGTGTGTTAGACATAATGTTATTTCCATGTTCAAGAAACGCTTTGCTGCAGACAGATTTTTTTACCTTGACAAGCGATGAATTTACATGGGGTTTCATATCCCTACAGAATAATTATAGTGTTTTGATTCTGCAGACATAGTGTACTCTTCCCATGTACAAACATGACATGTTCATTACTTTGCTTCGATGCAACAACATAATTTTATTTTAGACGCTCATAACCAACAATCAATTGTTTACGTACATCTATTTAAATACAAAATCGTGTTCTTATGATCAACATAGTACTACAATCTATTCTACATTGTTTGTTTGTCGGAATCTATAGCTTACATCAACATATGAGGCATTGATGTAGTCTCTTGAACAATCACCACACCCACTGAGTGGTTGCAGTATGATACGATTGTCATCATCTAAAATAATGAAAGTTGTGTATATAACTGCAGTACACGTTTATACTACTACTAGTATGTATGTACATGATTGTGTGTATACTATTATCATACAGTTTGAACTATTAGCTATACTCACAGACTGTAATGTTTTTGAATCTGTTGAATGGTTTGTTAGCTGCAGCAACACCAACTGTAACTGAGTGATCACTTTCACAACTATCAAGAGACTTTATGTAAGAGAGGTTAAATGGTGTGATGTATATAATGGTCTCATCATGCCCACCTTGTACTGAAGTTTGAAACCATTGTTGGAATTAGCATGGTTCTGAGACACATACTGACCAAACCCTGTCACAGGGATTGGTTCACTCTCCTCTGCTGTCTGCACAGCTGATGGTAGTGTCTCTTCATCCTCTTCATTGATCACACTCAGTTGGACCTGTTTCTCAACAGCTCCCTCATTGTTACTAGCCACTAGTCGATAGGTTCCTGAGTGACTCATCTCTGCTGTGATGATGGTTAGACTACCATCACTGGATATCTCATGAGCATAGTCACTGCCCAGACGAGTGTTGTCATGGTACCATGTGAGAGAGGACTGACCAATGATCTTCACTGGTAGTACCACATTCCTACCCTCCACTACACTGATACTGTCCTCAGGAAACACTGTGATCGATGGCTTACTGGCCATTGGAATGACAGGTTTACTATCAACTGCAGTTAAGTGATGAGGTAATTTGCTCGACTGATTTAAGTTTACACACTTACCTATAACATCATAAGTTAGTTCTTTGTCTATTTTAGGACATGTAGACAGTTGAATGACAGGTTTACTATCAACTGCAGATGAGGAAATGAATCAAAGATATGAGGTCATACGGTAGTTGTTCATGTTTGATTTTTATATACTGCATACACACACAATCTTACCTATTACATCATAGGTAGGATCTGTACTTGGTGCTTTGTCTATTTTAGGACCATCTTTCAAATAGTGAATAGCAACTTGATTCTTTCTTTTCTGCCTAGAAAACGAGAAAGCAAGGTCTATAGTTGAAGTATCAAATGTATTTACCTACTCCAGAGGACTCCAATAACTACTGCAACGACAGTTAACACAATTATGAGGATAATTAGAGCAATAACTGATCCAATAGCTGCTGGTAATGCTATAACAGTGTGTCAATCTGTAACGAATTATGACTTTTTCTCTTACGGAATGTTGATGTTACCATAGACGGAGTTTCTGTTGAGTGGAGTGAAGGAAAAACTGAAGAAGACAAGGCTATGTAATAAACGAAGAACAATCATGCACATGGCATGAAATTACCTGGATTTTGTGACACTAGTGTAGAGGGAATGATAGATGGATGATTACTCATCTTGGCAGCTACATGTACATTAAAAGTATTTCAAAATTCAAATATCATAGTCTGACTCACGTATTGCAACAGGCACCGTGTTGCTGTGATCACTAGGTAACACAGGGTCTCCCTCTACTCCAAAGGCCAACACAAAGATGGAGTATGTCTCTCCCAGTGTTAATCCAGTCAGTGTCAGCTCAGTGTTGCTAGTGGTCCCTCCACTGAGTCTGCTACTCACACCAGCTGATGTTGTCTGATAGAACACCTCATAGCCAGCTGGTACTGGTGATGGGGCAGTCCAGGAGACCAGGACAGAGTTGTAGCCAGTCCTGTTGGCAGTGACAGCAGTGGGTGTGCCTGCAACTGATGAGGAGAGGAGGACTAGTAGTGAGCAGTACTGCAGTCACTCACCAGTCACTGTGATACTAGAGGTACCACTACCCAGTACATCATTTTCATATGAAGAAGCTGAAAAAACATTTCGACGTCCTTCAACAGTTACAGTACATTGATATGTTGCTCCTATTCTTGGTCGTGTTTGATTGAATGACAGACGAGTCATGTCTGGTTGTGAGCTACTGATATACTGAGACCTGATCACCTCATAATCTACTCCTGATACAATTCCTCTTCCAGTGAGTATAGTACTACTATTATGAGTGCATTGAATACGTGATGGTGGTCCAAATGATATATTGAAGGAGAGTCTGAACATAATGTTAGGATCAGCATCTCGTGATGAGAGTATGGAGAGTGTCATGGTAGAGTCTACTATGGGACCACCTATATTTAAGAAAGATTGATGAGCAGTTACTGTAATAACATAACACATTCACCTGATCTCAAATTTCCAAACTCACTATCTTTATACACTGCCATGTAGTTACTATCAGTGTTCAGTCCAGGTACAGTAGTGGTACACCTCACAATACCCTGGTAGTTGGTCACGTCACTATCCACTACTAGTCCAATTTGGTTAGTACATTTCAGTGACTGGTATGGAGTGCCATCATTAGTAGTGTTGGTAAGCATAGTAAAGCCACTAGATGTAGGATAGTACCAGTCTCCAATGTTGCTGTCTGGCATATTATTAGTGTTCACTTGTCTAACTTGACACCACAGACCATGCTGCCTAACTTGAATATCTCGGAACACTGCCCATGCATCGATACCATGACCTCCAATAAGTATCCGATACACAGAATCCGAAGCACTATCATTCAGTAGTTTTGGTACATTGTTGCTCAGCAGGTTATCAGGTCTACTAGGCATCAGTGTGTTGGGAGGATCAGGAGTACAACCACCATCCTGAGCTGAGGAGAACCAGCAAAACAGCAGCAACAGCACGAACAGTACTATCTTGGTGTTATTGGACATGATTACAGTGTCAGAAAAGATATTTTTAATGTTTATATAGTCAGACAAACATTAGTACAGCAATCATAACAAAAACAGTTATGAAAACCGATTCTCAAAACAAACATTTCCATGAGCACCAGTTTGGATGAAACATTAAACTATGGATTCATAGGTTTGATTTTATCAGTGGTCTGAGGTACTTGTAGTAGACATCATGAACCTGATGGAGGGAACTTGTTGATAGTCACAGCTGCTCCAACTACTCACCTCTGACTTGTTTCTAGGAGCCTTCTGAGCCCACTCATACAGGTGCCGATACACATCACCATCATATCGTCCTAGAGCAGAGTTCAACACTGCATCAGGAATGTCAAATGCGTCCACCAGAGGAACTGCCTCACGCCTGATGGGACATACACCAATTCATGACCACACCCACTCACACTCACTCACCTGATCACACCCAACAGTGTGTAGAGGTGTGTGCGTGCCATTCCCATCTGCTGTGTGGACAGGTATCCATTCTACATGAGAGGAAGAGCTGTGAGTGCTGCATGAGTGGTGACCCAGTTACTGACCAGTGTAAACTCTCCTGAACACTGTACTATACCAAACACTGCATACAGGGAACACAGACCATTCAAGATGGCCAGGTTGGCAGGACACACGTCAGCATTCTGAATGGCTTCAATGAAGGCTCTCAGTACCACAAAATGACAGTGTGCCTGCAGAGGAGTGTATAATGGCCATCACATACCAGTACAGTAGCTCACCTTGGCTGCATTAGTCCAGTCCACTGAAGAGCCATTCCAGGCAGCTACATCATCCAGTCGTGCTGTGTGTTTGGCATGTAGATACTGTGCTGCAGCAACCTCCACCATCCTCCTAGCCCTCTGACGGTAGGCCTCAAGAAGGAGGTGAGGATCAGAGAACTGGTCTGGTGAGTGAGCAGCACAGGAGGTGTGTTTGGGGAAGTCACTAGCAAGGTAGGCAATATTGGGAGGAAGCTGAGACTGAGTGAGCTGCTGGTTGAACATCTTATGAAGATATCTAGTGACAACAGTAACACTCAATTCATGATAGTATGACATGATACAGTACCTAGCTGTCTGTAGATACAGCACTGTGTTCTCTCCCTCATAAGTCTGTGCTGCAGTATAGTTGACATACAGGTCTGGTATACCACTGGCTAGTGAGTAGCCATGCCCTCCACACGCAAGACGGCACATCTGCATACAATAGATGACAAATAATAAAGGATTAACGCTGTGTCTAGAGTCCTGGCAGTGGGCGTATATAAATTCGTATATAATGAACTAAACCCTAACTTAATAACCACATTAACTATATACGTATTTATATACACCCACTGCCGAGACTCTAGACACAGCATTAATTAATTTTGTGCAATGATTGTACAAATTCATTCTTGCATATTAAACAAATGATTAAATTTTAGTGACGAATGTCATACGATCAGAGAAACAGCATATTCTTTGTGTACTAGCTGAACTGGTCAACTTACTTATGCACGAATTGGATAGTAGTGAAGGCTTGACAACTGCTCAATGCACATTATTGTGCACTCGAAAAAGACCACAATTCATGTTCAATTCTACTACAAAAGAAATAAAAAAGATTTCTAACGAAATCAAAAGGATGTAGGGATAAAGAAATCTGCTACTGGTCCACAATGTAAACCAACAAGGAACTAGTATGGAATGGTAACATGATTACAGACCATAGATCCCTACATCAGTGGCTTGAATTCAATTCAATGCACGTCAGATGTCAGTCAACAGCAACTAGCTGAACTGCAGCCACTGATGTAGGGATCTATGGTCTGTAATCATGTTACCATTCCATACTAGTTCCTTGTTGGTTTACATTGTGGACCAGTAGCAGATTTCTTTATCCCTACATCCTTTTGATTTCGTTAGAAATCTTTTTTATTTCTTGTTTGTGTCCTTTTTTGAGTTTCAAATTTTTGGTGCGGTTCAAATGTATTTCTTTGTTTACACCATTATTTTGGTTTGCTGTTGATGATAATTTCTTTGTGTGAGAACTTGCATGTCATATTATTCCTAAAATTATAGTGAAACTAGCTCATGCATTCTGCAGGAATGCACAGCATACGAGCCCCGCCCACTCTAGTTTACAAAATAATGTACGGCTGTGATAGTATCTGGCAAGCTGCAGAATGGTGATATTACACGAGCTTACTCGGTGAGTTGTTATTCGAAGACTCCAGACGCCAATATGCGCTCTCCATACGGCGATACTCTACTTCTAGAATTCGAGTGGTTGATCACGTGCGTATTGCGTAATCACAATATGGCGTCTAACACTAAGCTGACAACTGTTCGTGATCATGAACTCGTCAAATTTACATCGTCGTTTCGCTCAAAACTAAGTTCAAAAGGCACATGCCAGAAGTATTTCACGACTGTTCGTGGGTGTTTTGGTCTCGGCACTGGTCGCGTAAAGGCGCTAGGCGAGTGGAAGAAGAAAGAAGAAGAAGACGAAGATGACGAAAGTCGATTTTCACCGTTTCCAGGTTCGTCACTTTAGTGACAATTTCGAGCAATCTCCTTGCTACTGTAGGATGGGGCAACGCCAGCGAGCAGATCTAAGTGTCTTTGGACGTATAAAATTCATCAACAGGCGTACTATCAGCGTTTGAATGCTAATACATTGTATGTAGCCGCCATCTTGTTTTCTCGTTCATCCCTACATAGGGAGGCACTACCGTGCCTCCCTAATATTAAATCATACCAGGGTAATAATATTAATTTTTGCAACTGTTACATAAGCAGACATTAAGATTAGTACAATTGACAAAATATGTAGTACAATATAATAAATTACCTCCATTCCTTGACTGCACACTTCAGTTGATAATGCTTTTAGTCCAGCACTGGTAGCATGTAACTACACAAGAACAACAAACCTTTATACAAGTGATGGATAGTTCACAATAATATACATTATAATTATTACTAGCATTATGATCAATATGGTTGTTATAACATCGCACTACTCAAAAAAACAGTAAATCAAATAATGACACTGGTCCAGAATTAAAAGCTTCAAAACTGACGGACAGATCGGTGCCTTGATATTCACATAGTAAAATCACACACATACAAGACATTCTATACCTCAATTAGACTAATATTATACATACTTATCCTCTACAGTACATTTCGTCTAATGGTCATACCTCTGACATCGAATCATAGTTTCCCTTCGATATTTCTGACCATGTTTCATTGTAGACTCGAATCATATAGTCACCAGTAAATAGAAAAGCATATGTAGTAGCTAATAGTGGGAGGAGCTTATACTGCTGTGTTTGGTAGTCCATCACCTGGGTCTCTGGTTCACTAGAGAGAGAGAGGGAGGAGTGAGGGAGGGAGGGGGGATGGGGCGGAAGAGAAAAGAAGGGACAAAGAGTAAAGTTAGTAGTTGTCAGCTAGTTCAAAATTTATTGTCAAGTTATAAGATGCAACAGATAAGTCCTATCAAAGGCTGCTACGTCACCAACTAATATTATCAGTAGTATTGCCTTCCTATAATATAATTATGCAAGAAACCACATATCTTACCCTGGTCTGTTCTGTGTCTGTCTTCGTACCACACTGTAGCGTACAGCAATGGTCACTGCTCTTGATAGCATCAATGGCATTTCTCGTACTATAAAAGCACGTACGAATACCATAGTGCCATAAGATATCTTGTTAGATACGAGTTTCTGATAAGTTCCATCTGGTAGAACCTGAAATAAAATAAAGTTACCAATAAAACTAGTAATCTTGATGCTTTGAAACAGGTAGAAGACGAATTCGCTAAACTTAAGCTTATCCACCGAAAAAGTTAATGAATTAAATTACGGTACCTTAGAATACTTCATGAGCATTTGGTCTCGAGGAATGCGGACATTGGTTAACTGCAGGAAACCATTGTCCATTCCTTTGTAACCAAACTTGGGTCCTATGTCACCAACTTTAACCCCTACAAATCCAGAGATCAGTAACATTGGTAGCTAGCAACAGCGTTCAGTATTTACCAGGTAATGGTTTGTGGTCCTCTGGACTCCTCAGTTGTACTAAGAACATGTGTATACCATGATCCTTATCCTTAGTGATCAGTCGAGCAGCAACAACAGCATGTGTGGCAGTGTGACCCACTGCATGTAGTAGTGGATTAATACACTAGCTACTAACACTAGTAGTGGATTAATACACTAGCTACTAACACTAGTAGTGGATTAATACACTAGCTACTAACACTAGTAGTGGATTAGTACACTAGCTACTAACACTAGTAGCTGTTGTCATCACTCACGTGTTCCACTCCACCACTTGATAGAGGTTAGTGTAGGGCTATGGAGTACAAACTGCTGAGTACTGGGCTCATAGGTAGCTGTGGTCTCTAGTCCTCTAATGTATGTTCCTGCAGGCCGACCAGTGATGACAGTACAACACATGATGATTCAACTGACCATGTCCCAGCTCAGTCTGAGCATATGCTCCTATAATAGAGTGACTCTCTGCTAGTGGCAACCACTTGGCTTTCTGCTCATCTGTACATTGGCCCTAAAAAGGAGAAAGATGTGATACAGAGTGTGCGTGCATGCTTTCATGATTACTTTGATTGTTGGTATGAACATCAATTCATTGACTTCAATGGGATACGGCTGAGGAGTTGCTCTGTATAGAAAATAATGCACTAGTATGTTACTGTATAAGCCCGACCTCATGCCTGACTGAAGTTTGGAACAAGAAAGGTCTGGTAAACACTGCAAGGGTGCAATTATCTTACTCATGTCACTGGCATGGCGCTCGATGCATGAGTACTATAGCCAATGATATGCAAAGCCTAGGAAACCGCTAAGCTTCATTTTGCAGTCATACAAAACTGGGAGATTTTAACAGTAAAACAACAATAGGAAACCACACATAATTCAATATCGCGCACAAACCACTCTCTCCTCATGCATGCATAAGGATATCTCAATCAAAGCAAACTGATACAACTCTTACCCTATACTCTAAGAATAGCACAGACAATCTTACTTGAGCAAAGTAGTAGATACAATAATTAATGTATAGCAGATGTATAGTTCTGAAATTCTAGAATTGTCTGAACACGTGAGCTAGCTAGCTAGTACCCTTGCAGTGTGTACTACTGTAATCTTAAGTTAGCTAATTGGTTTCATAGCACCATGAGACAAGGTTATTTGTGTAAATTATTGTACACATTGCTCACAGTTTATAGAAGTGTCTCTCTCTAATGTCCATGTTGTGTGTCTTCATCTGGTTAACATATTTCATGCTGCGTTCCATAGATCGATCAAACTCTTCCTCCACAGAAGTGTAATGATAGTCATCTTGTCGAAGCACAGGGTCAGCAGCTACCATACTCTCTGTTAGTAGTACGTGATAATACATACAATAGTTTTACTGCAATAATAATAGCACTGAAGCACCTTCATACATTTAGTCTCTCCAAAACAACCATGACTATAGCGACACAATGAATATGTATGATACTGACTCTTGTTGCAAGCTGAGGGCAAAGCTAAGCATGTGCACTATCGATTTGGGCAATGTATAGACTATAATACCGGTATTTGATTACTCAAGGGAGCAAAAATAGTTCAAAGGGGGACAGTGTTGCACCCCTAAAAAGAATCCAATGCTAGCGATATCAAAAGTTCTTTCTAGCTAGCTTTGATGGCTACTCATTAAAATTTAATATGCAACAATTAATACCAATATTCGTCAGGCAACTACCCTACTTAGCTTCATACATGGCTGCCTGCTTGTACAGATGTAGATCGATAAAGGAGGTCATGATTACTTACGGATTCTTCTTCTCGTCTTGGTAATCTCTACCCCACCATCCAGCAGGTTAGTGAGCTCATTCAGCACGAGGTCGCTCCTCTCTCGCTCGATACGCAGCTCAGCAGCCATGTAGGCACCTTTGTTTATGCTAGATTGAGCAGCCATTGCTACGCTGGTTGTACAAGCCCCTCCTAATAAAATTATGTGACGTCATTGGATAGATGGGAGGTACAGGCGATAAACTAGTAAAGTGTTATTGCGTGGGTGAGCTATGGTAAAATTAATGCGCATTATAAGAGGCACTATTTGGCAGCACACAAAATAAATTACTTTGCACAAAATTAAGTTAATTTGAAGATAAATTCAGAGTTTTGATTTTATCAGTGGTCTGAGGTACTTGTAGTAGACATCATGAACCTGATGGAGGGAACTTGTTGATAGTCACAGCTGCTCCAACTACTCACCTCTGACTTGTTTCTAGGAGCCTTCTGAGCCCACTCATACAGGTGCTGATACACATCACCATCATATCGTCCCAGAGCAGAGTTCAACACTGCATCAGGAATGTCAAATGCGTCTACCAGAGGAACTGCCTCACGTCTGATGGGATAAACGTCACCTCATGACCACACCCACTCACACTCACTCACCTGATCACACCCAACAGTGTGTAGAGGTGTGTGCGTGCCATTCCCATCTGCTGTGTGGACAGGTATCCATTCTACATGAGAGGAAGAGCTGTGAGTGCTGCATGAGTGGTGACCCAGTTACTGACCAGTGTAAACTCTCCTGAACACTGTACTATACCAAACACTGCATACAGGGAACACAGACCATTCAAGATGGCCAGGTTGGCAGGACACACGTCAGCATTCTGAATGGCTTCAATGAAGGCTCTCAGTACCACAAAATGACAGTGTGCCTGCAGAGGAGTGTATAATGGCCATCACATACCAGTACAGTAGCTCACCTTGGCTGCATTAGTCCAGTCCACTGAAGAGCCATTCCAGGCAGCTACATCATCCAGTCGTGCTGTGTGTTTGGCATGTAGATACTGTGCTGCAGCAACCTCCACCATCCTCCTAGCCCTCTGACGGTAGGCCTCAAGAAGGAGGTGAGGATCAGAGAACTGGTCTGGTGAGTGAGCAGCACAGGAGGTATGTTTGGGGAAGTCACTAGCAAGGTAGGCAATATTGGGAGGAAGCTGAGACTGAGTGAGCTGCTGGTTGAACATCTTATGAAGATATCTAGTGACAACAGTAACACTCAATTCATGATAGTATGACATGATACAGTACCTAGCTGTCTGTAGATACAGCACTGTGTTCTCTCCCTCATAAGTCTGTGCTGCAGTATAGTTGACATACAGGTCTGGTATACCACTGGCTAGTGAGTAGCCATGCCCTCCACACGCAAGACGACACATCTACATACAGTAATTGACAAAGTATGATATCGATAGTAAAGTGGCAATACCTCCATTCCTTGACTGCACACTTCACTTGATAATGCTTTCAGTCCAGCACTGGTAGCATGTAACTACACAAGAACAACAAACCTTCAATATCATAATAAAAATAATTATGATTATGGTTCATAACTCATAATGTATGGTTATACTAACATTGTGGTCATACCTCTGACATTGAGTCAAAGTTTCCTTTCGATATTTCTGACCATGTTTCATTGTATACTCGAATCATATAGTCACCAGTAAATAGAAACGCATATGTAGTAGCTATTAGTGGGAGGAGCTTATACTGCTGTGTTTGATAGTCCATCACCTGGGTCTCCGGTTGACTAGAGAGAGAGAGAGAGGGAGGGAGGGAGGGATCGAGGGAGGGATCGAGGGAGGGATCGAGGGAGGGATCGAGGGAGGGATCGAGGGAGGGAGAGAGGGAGGGAGAGAGGGAGAGAGAGAGAGAGAGAGAGGGAGGGAGGGAGGGAGGGAGAGAGAGAGAGAGAGAGGGGGGGAGAGGGAGGGAGGGAGGGAGGGAAGGGAGGGAGGGAGGGAGGGAAGGGAGGGAGGGAGGAAGGGAGGGATGAAGAGAAGGAGAGAGAAGTGAGCAAAACTAGTAAAGCTTGAAAAGTGAATTATTATTTTAGCTATAGGTAGCTCCTTACCCTGGTCTGTTCTGTGTCTGTCTTCGTACCACACTATAGCGTACAGCAATGGTCACCGCTCTCGATAGTATCATTGGTGATTCTCGTACTATAAAAGCACGTACAAATACCATAGTGCCATAAGATATCTTGTTAGATACGAGTTTCTGATAAGTTCCATCTGGTAGAACCTATTTTAATCAATTAAGTAGCTATTATGAAGCAGATAGGTAACGATGATCTACGTTATGATTTACTAATAGATTAGCACAAATTCAAAGCAGATGTAGTGTGCAATTGAACTGTGGAACAAATGGGCCGTTATTCCATGCGTGAATTTTGCAGTACATTGAAAGTTTAAACATGGTTATACGGCTCGTACAACTTGTACACATTAATAAGAAAGTTATTAACATGTCGAGCGATGGAAATATTTTGTGTTTACCAATGAGCTATTCAACGCTAATTGGAATGATTAGCTCCTTGTGATAGTTACAAGAATGATGAATCACAAGTATGGTACCTTAGAATACTTCATGAGCATTTGGTCTCGAGGAATGCGGAGATTGGTTAACTTCAGGAAACCATTGTCCATTCCCTTGTAACCAAACTTGGGTCCTATGTCACCGACTTTAACCCCTACAAATCCAGAGATAAGTAACCAAGGTAACTAGCAACAGTGTTCAGTAGTTACCAGGTAATGGTTTGTGGTCCTCTAGACTCCTCAGTTGTACTAAGAACATGTGTATACCATGATCCTTATCCTTAGTGATCAGTCGAGCAGCAACAACAGCATGTGTGGCTGTGTGACCCACTGTATGTAGTAGAGAATTAATACACTAGCTACTAACACTAGTAGTGGATTAATACACTAGCTACTAACACTAGTAGTGGATTAATACACTAGCTACTAACACTAGTAGTGGATTAATACACTAGCTACTAACACTAGTAGTGTATTAATACACTAGCTACTAACACTAGTAGTGTATTAATACACTAGCTACTAACACTAGTAGTGAATTAATACACTAGCTACTAACACTAGTAGTGGATTAATACACTAGCTACTAACACTAGTAGTGGATTAATACACTAGCTACTAACACTAGTAGTGGATTAGTACACTAGCTACTAACACTAGTAGCTGTTGGCATCACTCACATGTTCCTGGCCACCACTTGATAGAGGTTAGTGTAGGGCTATGGAGTACAAACTGCTGAGTACTGGGCTCATAGATAGCTGTGGTCTCTAGTCCTCTAATGTATGTTCCTGCAGGCCAACCAGTGATGACAGTACAACACATGATGATTCAGCTGACCATGTCCCAGCTCAGTCTGAGCATATGCTCCTATGATAGAGAAACTCTTTGCTAGTGGCAACCACTTGGCTTTCTGCTCATCTGTACATTGGGCCTAAAGAATGAGAATGATGTGCAGCTGCAGAATGTGAAGGAAGGCTCATTACTTCTATAGTTGGTATGAACATAGTTTCATTGAGTCCAATGGGGTAGGGTTCAGGAGTCGCTCTGTGATAATGGGTAGATAGAAAATAATGACTGGGTTTGTGTCACTATGATTTTGAGCAACAAACTATTATGACTTTTTTAGCACTAAAATAACGTAGAAGTGTTTAAGGGAATGTATTGATCTGTTCTACGCAATGAACATGTAGCTCACTTTCTAAAGAATCGTTTCTCTCTCATGTCCATGTTGAGTTTCTTAGAGTACTCTACGTATTTCATGCTGCGTTCCATTGATCGATCAAACTCTTCCTCCACAGAAGTGTAATGGTAGTCATCTTGACGAAGCACAGGGTCAGCAGCTACCATGCTCTCTGCATGACAAATGTGACACAAATTAAACACAAATTAAACACATTAACACACTTTGAGTGTTAACTCCATCATCTCATTCAAGGTCAATATTTACCAAGCAAGTGTCACAGAAATTATTGTAGCATAACTTTATGCTTTAGTTGGTAAATAAGCAATGACGCTTCAAGTGTCTAATACAGAATTTTTTTGTGGAGAACATTTTCAACGTTGATATGCTTTGAAGAGTGTTCGTGTGCTTGTCCATGAAAATTTAAACCCCTTTGAGAGCTCGAGAGGCATTTTTGGACAAAAAGTACAAAAAAACTTGTGATGGATACTGGTCCTCAGGGTACTGTATGAATCAAATCCACTGATGCACACGGAATAAGCCCAGGAAGTATAATATATGATTTCATTGAACATCTATACAGACCTTAGCAAGTTGCTTGACAGCTAGCAGAGATTGTGAAATGGGCGTTGGCCTACATAGTTAGTTAACCTAGTAGCCAACGCCCATTTTTACAATTCTACTGTCAAGCAACATGCAAAGGTCTGTATCACCCTAGCTATGATTGTGCTAGCAAGCTAAGCCCCACCTCCCACAGAACGCAGAGGTCGGGCCACGCCCAACTAGGTGCTTGCTTGTTCAATTGATTGCTTACGGATTCTTCTTCTTGTCTTAGTCACTTTTGCTCCGCCATCCAGCAGGTTAGTGAGCTCCTCCAGTACGAGATCGCTCCTCTCTCGCTCGACACGCAGCTCAGGCGCCATGTAAGCATCTTTGTTCCTACTGCTTGATGCCATATTGCAGTGTGCTGATCGGTGCTGATTGTACACAAGCCCCTCCCATAATGTGACGTCATTAATAAGACCGCCAACCACATGTTTACAATGGCTGCTCCCCTCACACTTGATCAGCTCGCTAGTCGCTCCAATCCTTTCGTGCAGTTCCAGGCATGGTACGACGAGGCTTCCAAGGTGCTACCTAATGCCGGCATGATGTGCCTATCTACCTGTAGCAAGGCTGGGAAGCCGTCCAATAGGATCGTGCAGTTGCAGACTTTTGATGAAAAAGGGCTCATCTTTTTAACTGGTGGGGAGAGCAGGAAGGCAGCTGACCTGAGCGAGAACCCTAACGTGTCTGTCGTGTTCCCGTGGATGTGCGAGTCAATGCAACGACAAGTGCGAGTGTCTGGTAAAGTGGAACCCGTCCCCAGAGAAACGGTCACTGCTCTCACTAAGCTCCACCCAAGGCCCAATCACCTGCTGATACTGTCTGTGGTACAGAACACCATACTAGCTGACAGAGCTGAGCTGGATCACAAATACCAGGAGACGAAGGACAAGTACGCCGAGACAGAATCAGCCGATCTGCCTGTACCTGATGTCTACATTGGTTATCGTATCGTACCAGACCAGTTTGAATTCATGCGAGTGGACCTGGATTGGTTAGGAGACCGCTTCGAATTTAACCTGCAAGAAGCCGGCAAGTGGAGTCTCCAGCGATTGGCACCTTGACCAAAGATAGCCTTGACTTGCTAATGCGATCACATAATCTAATCATTCACAACTATAAAATTCAATATTTTGATACATCAGTTAGTTAGTCATTATATGAATTCATTCTTATTGCCATTCACCAGTTCTCATTATCATTGCAGTTGTCATTGCTAGTCATTAATATTATTATGTGTGATGCTAACAGTTCATGTTCTGTTAGTCTCACATCCTTGCCTGCATAGGTACGAGGCTAATGTGCTGTATGTTATTTTAAGAGGGAACCTAACTTTGATCACCGTTACAGTCCAATAGATTAGAATCAGTTTATATATCTGCTAAATGAAGGTCATGATGGCTGAGCATGTCGTGCAATGCGTACTCTCACCGAGCCCCTCCCACACCAACAGTAAACAACACAATGGCGGCAGGAGCTCTCACAGTCGATCAGCTCGCTAGTCGCTCTGAACCTTTCGTGCAGTTCCGTGTATGGTACGAAGATGCGGTCAAGGAGTTGAAGCGTCCGGGCATGATGTGCCTGTCCACGTGTGGTAAATCCGGGAAACCGTCGAGTAGAAATGTTCAAATGTTGGATTTCGACCAAAACGGACTCGTGTTTATAACCGATGGAAAAAGCAGGAAGGTGACTGACCTGAGCGAGAACCCTAACGTGTCTGCCGTGTTCACATGGATGGCTGGACCGATGCAGCGACAAGTGCGAGTGGTTGGTAAGGTGGAGCCTCTCTCCAGAGACACTGTCACAACACTCATCAAGAAATTCCCCAGACCCTGTCAACTTGTAATGCTGTCCATTGTTCAAGACACGGTGCTAGCTGACAGAGCTGAGCTGGATCACAAATACCAAGAGACGAAGGACAAGTACGCTGAGACAGAATCAGCCGATCTACCTGTACCCGATCAGTATGTCGGTTATCGTATCGTACCAGATCAGTTTGAGTTCATGCGAGTTGATCATGACTGGTTGACTGATCGCTTTGAGTTCACTCTACAAGAAGACGGCAAATGGACTCTCCAACGCTTGGCTCCGTGATGGGTACCAGCATCATGGTAATTATCAAGTACTGTTTGTTCATTGTATGATGAAACATTTTTCGTTACTCAATCATTGATTATAATCTATGCTCAAACTGAGACTCTAAGCAGAATGTCTATTTCACATAAACTTTAATTAGCAGCTCGGCATCTAGTCCTGTGACTCCTATGAGCCCCTCCCACATTACTCACACGATGGCAGAGCATGCAGAAGCTATTGCTCTCACTGAGGATCAACTCGCTAGTCGTTCTAACCCTTTCGTGCAGTTTCGTGTCTGGTATGACGAAGCAGCCAAGGTGCTAAAGAAGCCAGGCACGATGTGTCTGTCCACGTGCAGTAAGGCCGGCAAGCCATCGAGCAGACTCGTGCAACTGCTGAAGTTTGACGAAAATGGTCTCTTTTTTATAACTTGTGGAAAGAGCAGGAAGGTGGCTGACCTGAGCGAGAACCCTAACGTGTCTATTGTGTTCCCGTGGATTTGTGAAACGATGGAGCGACAGGTGCGTGTGGTTGGTAAGGTGGAGCCTCTCCCCAGAGAAATGGTCACCGGATTCATCAAGAAACTCCCCAGACCATGTCAGCTGACAATTTTATCAGTAGTTCAAGACTCGGTGCTAGCTGACAGAGCTGAGCTGGATCACAAATACCAAGAGACGAAGGACAAGTACGCTGAGACAGAATCAGCCGATCTACCTGTACCCGATCAGTATGTTGGTTATCGTATCGTACCAGATCAGTTTGAGTTCATGCGTAATGACAAGGATTGGTTAGGAGATCGGTTCGAGTATAGCCTGCAAGATGATGGCGAGTGGAGTCTCCAGCGCTTGGCTTCGTGAGTCCAATTCTCAATAAACTGATGATCCACAAACTGGTGCATGTATGAAACAAAAAATTAATATTGCTTTCTATCTGCTTTAAAAATCAATTTTGAGTTGAGAAAAGAAATAAAATTTTGGGTGTAGTTAGAACTTAAAGTTTCATTGTTATGATCTTCTAGCAGTGATTAGTCCCTGATGGTCTTCGAGTATTGCCTCACATCTTGCTCTCTGCAAGTGAAGTGTGTGAACATGACTATCATTGCCGATCAGCAATGATATGTAGGGATGACCTCGTAATTAAAGGTTTATCATGATATTCAAGAGTTACTATTTTGAAACATGTCAGGAGACAAACATGTAACAAGCATGTAATGATGTCCACAACTGAATTTGTGGGTTCAGATATAAAGCAGATACAGTACTGTTTGTGATGAATCTGTGAAGTAGTATTGTACCTATATCCCATTAGCAACAAGCAATACCGGGCTAGGAGGCTCACGGCATGCAAAAAAATTAGAACCTATTGCTTGGTGGTAGTTCCATGGATATACTCTCTGGATTGTTAGCGAGGTCCTGTGTAATCTTTACCTCGAGTTGAGAGAGCCGATCTGGTACCACAATGTACCTGGGATCAGTTGGAATAAAGTTCTGTAATCTTATCACCTCCATTGCTGTTGGTTGAGATGAGACCAAGTGAAGCAACTCATGAGTCTATGAGAAAGCGGGTGGGTGGGTGGGTGAGTGAGTGAGTGAGTGAGTGAATGAATGAGTGAGCGAGCGAGCGGGTGAGTGTGAGTGAGTGAATGAGTGGGCGAGTGAATGATCAATGAGTATGTGTGTGAGTGAGTAAAAGTGTTGGTCTACCTGGTTTGTTTCATTGTCGCTCATGGAAGTTGTAATTCTCCAACACGCTTCAGCAGCTCTGCAAAGAGTAACTAGTGGAGTCCGTACATACATTACAAGTTACAACACTATATTTTAATTTCAGCCATGGCTGGCTTACGGCAAAAGGGAGTGAAAGCTGCAATAATATCGCCCGTAGGCAAATACGTCACATATTAAAGTCCCATGAATAATAGACGCATGCGCATACAGTGTGTACCAGGCCGCTTTGGGAAGCGGGGCCTGGGGAAGAGGCAGTGGCGTATCTAGGATTTGGTAGAAGGGGGTGCTGAATATGAGCGCGCGAAGCGCGCGCGAAAATTTTGCTAATTAATTATTCATTATCAATTAATTTTCGTTTATTTTGCGTGTAATAATTGGTACAGTGTGCGTTATTTAGAACTGTACGGCACTCGATCATGGATTCTTCGATGAAGCTATAGAGCTTAGAGCCTGAGGTTAGGTTAGCCAGTAGCCTGCTACTTTATGAATATTAATATCTCTAGTTTAAGGGGGGTGCTGGAGCACCCTGAGCACCCCCCCTAGATACGCCACCCGAAGAGGCATTGCATTTTTTAGATCCTGCACATGCGTCAAGAGGCGTGAAGGAATGTTTGCGCCGAATAATAATGAGAAAAACGCGTTATGACGAGGTGACCGCCTACTGTACGTTGGACAGGGTCCACGGATAAATTTCGCGGGAATGTACAGTGTACAGTTGTTTGCGAAGATCTTGCATACAGGGTTTCGTGGGGTTCTTGCAACAAGTCTGGAACCGGAAATAAACGCTGACCAATCAAATCACAGCTGCTCCACGTGTGTTTGAACAATCCGCTAATTTGATTGGTCAGCGTATACTTCCGCTTTCACAGACTATTGCAAGAACCCCACTAGCCTTGCAGTGTGTACCAGGCCCAATTTTCGCCGTTTCGTTTCTGCGTTGCGAAAATTTGGCAGAGACGAACGAGGCTAGAACCCCACAAAACCCTGTAATCAAACGCACGTACGTAAGCGTACACGTGACTAAAAAGTGAATTTGATTGGCCAGCATCACACTTCCGCTTTCGCATCCGTTATGCAAGATCTTCGCAAACAACTGTGCTGATCTACTGTCATGGCATTCGCGAAATTCATCGAGTCCTACAGTAGGCGGTCACCTCGTCATAGCTCGTTTTTCTCATTATATTCAGCGCGAACATTCCATCACGCCTCTGTCGCGCTGCCAGCGAAGTTTTCAAAACTCTAAGTTTTTCAATGAACTCTCGAATATTGAGTCAAATATAGACAGTGAGCCTCCAATCTGCAGAATCTCTATTTCATACAGTGTGTATAGGGTTGAATTAGCAGCTAGGCACCTTATCCTTCTCAGTCTCTCACACGTGCAGTGACGTGCTACTCACACGATGGCAGAGGCTATGGGTCTTACTGAGGATCAACTCGCTAGTCGTTCTAACCCTTTCGTGCAGTTCCGTGTCTGGTATGACGAAGCAGCCAAGGTGCTACAGAAGCCAGGCATGATGTGTCTGTCCACGTGCAGTAAGGGCGGCAAGCCATCGAGCAGACTGATGCAACTGTTGAAGTTTGACGAAAATGGTCTCTTTTTTATAACTGGCGGAAAAAGCAGGAAGATGGCTGACCTGAGCGAGAACCCTAACGTGTCTGTTGTGTTTCCGTGGATTTGTGAAACGATGGGGCGACAAGTGCGTGTGGTTGGTCAGGTGGAGCGTGTCCCTAGAGAAATAGCCACCGAAGTTTGCAAGAAACTCCCCAGATCATGTCAGCTGGTAATTTTATCAGTAGTTCAAGACTCGGTGCTAGCTGACAGAGCTGAGCTAGTTCACAAATACCAGGAGACGAAGGACAAGTACGCTGAGACAGAATCATCCGATCTACCTGTAATTGATCAGTGTGTTGGTTATCGTATTGTTCCAAATCAGTTTGAGTTCATGCATTCTGTCAAAGATTGCTGGTTGGGAGACCGCTTCGAGTATAGCCTGCAAGATGACGGCAAGTGGAGTTTCCAGCGCTTGGCACCTTGAGTCCAATTCTCATGTGATGAACCACAAACTGGTATGAAAAAGAAATATTACTTTCTATATCTGCTTAAAATTAAATCTTGAGTTGAGAAAAAAATTGTAGTTAGAACTGAAAAAGTTTCATTATTATGATCTTCTAGCAGTGATTAGTCCCTGGTGGTCTTCGAGTAATGCCTCACATCTTGCTCTCTGCAAGTAAAGTGTGTGGATAATCATAATTAAAGGTTTAGCATATTCAAGAGGGGACAATCATGCAACAAGCATGTAATGATGTCCACAACTGAATTTGTGGGTTCAGATATAAAACAGATACAGTACTGTTTGTGATGAATCTGTGAAGTATTATTGTACCTATATCCCATGAACAATAAGCAATACCGGGCTAGGAGGCTCACCGCATGCAAAAAAATAGTACATGGTGGTACATGTAGTTCCATGGATATAATATTATCTGGATTGTTAGCGAGGTCCTGTACTGTGTAGTCCTTACCTCGAGTTGAGAGAGCCGATCTGGTACCACAATGTACCTGGGATCAGTTGGAATAAAGTTCTGTAATCTTATCGCCTCCATTGCTGTTGGTTGAGATGAGACCAAGTGAAGCAACTCATGAGTCTATGAGAAAGAGTGAGTGAGTGGGTGGGTGAGTGGGTGAATTAAGTGTTGGTCTACCTGGTTTGTTTCATTGTCGCTCATGGAAGTTGTAATTCTCCAGTAAGCTTCAGCAGCTCTGCAAAAAGTATAACTAGTGGACTCCGTACAATACAACACTATATTATGTTAATTTCTGGCTCAGGGACCATAATGAAAGGAGACATGTTCTATTCTCTACACTGTGCTTTGGACTATTCAAACCTTCTTTCAACTGCCTATAATGCAATATGGCTAGCTATTGACCTAATGCAGTGCTACTCACAGCCTGCTATTAGTAGTCAGAACTGCTATGAATGCTACTACTCACTTGAGTTGCCCCACTAGCTCACTATTCTCCTCAGTCTCAATGAGTTCTTTCAGTGTCGGATTTGCTAGTCTAGATATACAAGAGATGAAGGGATGAAAAGTACACAAAATTTTATATAGTTCAAATTTTTATGACAGACGCTGACAAAATTGGCAAGCTTCTCAATAATTTTTTATTGTCACATGTGGAGCATAAATACACAGAATACACTGGGCAATAAACCTTCTTTGTTGTTGCTTGCGTTCCCTCACTCTCTTCAATGCTTCCATCTGTTTGCCAGCAATGTCCTTCACTGGCGGCTCATACTGTAGTGAAGAATTAATATTACTCATGCTAACCTCAGAAAAATCATGCTTTTTGAGCAAATTATTTTGAACTTACCACGAGATACCTGCTTCTTTCCATTGGCGTCATCTTGCTCAACTGCTGAGCTGTCAGTTTCTTCCAATTCTTGGGCTCAAACTTCTCCTTGCTAGCAGCTCTCCTCCTCCTTGTCCCAGCTGCTTCCTCTTCATGTTCATCTTGATGTTGCTTCACAAGATCATTTAGCCTCCTTGAAAACCCTCTGCACAATAAAAATGACAAACAACACACTGGATATGAAGCACCAGATATAACAAACACTTTTCAGGCCCCAATCGTGATGATGAAGCATAACATTAGAGTGTCACCTTCATGCACAGTCACTGATAATACAACAGTAACTACAGAGACTGAACGCCGCGCATTGTATCAGACTCAATCAGTGTTATTTTCACTTATTCTGCATTGTTGTAAGTCAGCCGCGCACTGCATGTGTTACGGTAAGTGTGGTACTGTACCTTTGTGCTACAGAGTGAGGTTGGGTAATGGTAGAGCTTGCAATGGGAGGAAGAGAGAGCTGACCAACACCGCCATCTTCGACAGCAGTTGGAGTCTGCTGGGTAGAAGAGAGAGCATTGAAACACACACCACGACTCGTATCATTAGAACAGCCACCATCATTACATGCTTTGAACTATCATATATAGCCTGGGCCTTGGACAGGCCCATAAAGCAAAGCATGTCGACACAGTCACACCTCAGCTAGCTGAGCATGTTCATGATTTCATGCGGACTTTATAATACAGTGACTATCTTCATAGGCGACATGCTACATCACGATTGTACTGTATCTCACTGACCGTCCTATCAGCTGCCTGCCCGCGATCACTGTTCCTAGTGTCCGCGCTGCCCTGGGCATGGGGCTCGCTCATTTTTGTTGCCTGCAGGCACGTTGCTATGGCAACTGCTAAACGAGGTCTAGCCCCTCCCACCCGATCATCCTGTGCGTGCGTGACCTCAAAAACTGAGCACACAGGAAAAACCTTTATACACGCAGCATCTGAGCTGACTGCTACAATCGAGAGGAGATATATCGATACGAACGTCATGTCGAGTGGTAAGAAGTCTGGTGAGAGCGGCTACATAGCCCCTGAGCTGCGTGTCGAGCGAGAGAGGAGCAGCCTCGAGCTAGAGGAGCTCACTAACCTGCTGGATAGCGGGGAAACTGTCACTGAGATACGAAGACGAATGTGTGAGCTAGATTTGTGTGTTCGTGTACAAGCTGTTCTTGATCTCAACTGGTAGATGCGTCAGTCTGACTCTGTTGTCCTCCATTTGTGCTTGCATGCTTGCATCCCGCCTAGATCTAGCCAGCTTAGACAGGATGGATCTAGGGAGTACCCCCAACATCAAAGATGAACCAGCCTCTTCCTTTCCTTATCAGATCATCTGCAACTAACCTTATGACCACATGGCAACTCTGAAATACATTATTTAGCACTGTGATCACACAAAGCGTGGAAGCTACAACGGCCTGCATGTTTTCAATGGCTGTCCTACATGTAAATATTTACATATTGCAATTGACCATAGTCTATAGAAAGAGTGTCACTGTACGAAGTGTAAGTCATTCATGAAGTAACGCAGCTAACACTATACAACTGTATAGCGGAAAATTTTGGTGGACTAAAATTTGGTGAATCATCAAGCATTCGCCAAAATCTTCTTTCCTATTACAGTAATACGTGAGCCAGACGCCTGGCACAAAATTAAACTCGTCAAAACGCAAAATCTGGGTCATTCGCCAAAATTGCAAGCAACAATTATGTAGTTATGCTCTTTAGTTAGTGAGGTATAGAAGCGATTATTGTTTATACAGTAAGGGTAAATGTGTGGGTGAGCTGATACTGACCCCTGTCCTCTCTCTCACACCCTCTTCCTTCTTTCCACCTTCTTCCTCTTACACCTACCCACTCTCTCATCTTCACACCCACCCACTCTCTCTCTCTTTCATCCTCCTTCTCTATCTTCATCCCTGTCTAACTCTTCCTATCTACCATCTCTTTCTCTCCCTACAACCCACTTCTTCCTTCTCCCATCTTTCCTTCATCCATCTCTCTTCTTGTCATTCTCTCCTACCTCTCTCTTCCCACCATCATATTCTACACAGACAAGACTGTAGCTGAAATCCCGGTATTTAATCAGGATGACTATTGTTTCAACAGCGCTGAAGAGGAGTTCTGTCGTTCAATGGAGAGGAGTGTCAACTATATACGATATTTCAAAGAAAATAACACTGAAAATATCGTGGAGAAGCACTTTTTCAAAGCGTATGTAAAAAACAGTTTTTTTGTAAACGCCTGCTAATCCTATTGTTTGAGTAACTGTACATTGTGATATTGTGTGCTTTTCCCATTTTTAAAATGTTCTCCAATGTTTGTGGACCTATGTTTGCTTCTCTATGCAGTGCTAATCCTCAGCCATTTCCAATTGATCTCAATGAAGGCATGTTCATTCCAACGATTGAGGTATGAACAACCACTCTTATTCTTCAATATGTCTGTTTTGTTCCTCTTTATCTTACAGAGTCAAGGAACAGACGAGCAGAAAGCCAAGTGGTTGCCACTAGCAAAGAGTTTCTCTATCATAGGAGCATATGCTCAGACTGAGCTGGGACATGGTCAGTTGAATCATCACGTGTTGTACTGTCATCACTGGTTGGCCTGCAGGAACATACATTAGAGGACTAGAGACCACAGCTACCTATGAGCCCAGTGCTCAGCAGTTTGTACTCCATAGTCCTACACTAACCTCTATCAAGTGGTGGCCAGGAACACGTGAGTGATGCCAGTAGCTACTAGTGTTAGTAGCTAGTGTATTAATCCACTACTAGTGTTAGTAGCTAGTGTATTAATCCACTACTAGTGTTAGTAGCTAGTGTATTAATCCACTACTAGTGTTAGTAGCTAGTGTATTAATCCACTACTAGTGTTAGTAGCTAGTGTATTAATCCACTACTAGTGTTAGTAGCTAGTGTATTAATCCACTACTAGTGTTAGTAGCTAGTGTATTAATTCTCTACTACATGCAGTGGGTCACACAGCCACACATGCTGTTGTTGCTGCTCGACTGATCACTAAGGATAAGGATCAAGGTATACACATGTTCTTAGTACAACTGAGGAGTCTAGAGGACCACAAACCATTACCTGGTAACTACTGAACAGTGAAGATGCTACCATGGTTACTGGCATTTGGTTGTATAGGTGTTAAAGTCGGTGACATAGGACCCAAGTTCGGTTACAAGGGAATGGACAATGGTTTCCTGAAGTTAACCAATGTCCGCATTCCTCGAGACCAAATGCTCATGAAATATACTAAGGTACAAGGCACAGTAATAGCATCTTGCTATCACTAAAGCATAGTAGTGCTATCATATACATTCTCTCTCTCCCCCTCTCTCTTCCTCCTCTTCTCTCTCTCTCTCTCTCTCTCTCTCTCTCTCTCTCTCTCTCTCTCTCTCTCTCTCTCTCTCTCTCTCTCTCTCTCTCTCTCTCTCTCTCTCTCTCTCTCTCTCTCTCTCTCTCTCTCTCTCTCTCTCTCTCTCTCTCTCTCTCTCTCTCTCCCTCTCTCCCTCTCTCCCTCTCTCCCTCTCTCCCTCTCTCCCTCTCTCCCTCTCTCCCTCTCTCCCTCTCTCCCTCTCTCCCTCTCTCCCTCTCTCCCTCTCTCCCTCTCTCCCTCTCTCCCTCTCTCCCTCTCTCCCTCTCTCCCTCTCTCCCTCTCTCCCTCTCTCCCTCCCTCCCTCTTTCTCTCTCTCTCTCTCTCCCTCTCCATGCACACAGGTACTCCCTGATGGTACGTACATCAAGTCTGTGTCTGAGAAGATCTCGTATGGTACTATGGTGCTAGTGAGAGCATTCCTAGTCATGGAGTGCCCAATGATACTATCGAGAACAGTGACCATTGCTGTACGCTACAGTGTGGTACGAAGACAGACACAGAACAGACCAGGGTAAGGAGCTAACTAGTTGCTACTACTTACTCTCTCTGTCACTCTCTCTCCCCCTCTTTTTCTCTCTGTCTCTCTCTCTAGTCAAGCAGAGACCCAGGTGATGGACTACCAAACACAGCAGTATAAGCTCCTCCCACTAATAGCTACTACATATGCTATATTGATGACAGGTCAGTATATGCTTCGACTTTACACAGAAATGAAGATGGAAATCTCTCAAGGAAACTTTGACTCCTTACCTGAGGTACGTAAACTAAAAATTATCAATACCGTATTTCTTCTAAAATTTTGGCGCAAAATAAATTTGCTTGCCCAATATTTGGAAGTAATTGTGGCAGAAATTCCAGAAGCGCCAAATAATTGGAGGTGTTGTGACGAGCACATGTTTTGAACGAGAACGCGTCTACAGCTCTTTTCCATGAAGTACAGGACTTTTCACATAGGGCTGTTGGCTTACTATATGATGAAGAACGAAACCGCTTGCTGAAACTTGGAGCTTTTGTACGCATTTCTGCGACAAAGTGCCGAAAAAAGGAGGTGCCGAATCTTTAGAAGAATACGGTATTCCGAGAATGAAATAATTTTCCTAACAAGGCTTTTTAAAGGGAGCTCCAAAATAGAAGAGTAAGATAAACCTTGCCTATTTAATCACAAAAAATTTGAATGACAAGATTCCTTTAGATTTTGTGTTCATTTTCTGTTTGCAGCTTCACGCTACTAGCTCCGGACTGAAAGCATTTGCTAGTGAAGTGTGCTGTCAAGGAATGGAGGTGTGGTTAAGATGAATGGTTGATTCATCACTAGATGCTATCATTACACAGATGTGTCGTCTTGCGTGTGGAGGGCATGGCTACTCACTAGCCAGTGGTATACCAGACCTGTATGTCAACTATACTGCAGCACAGACTTATGAGGGAGAGAACACAGTGCTGTATCTACAGACAGCTAGGTACTGTATCATGTCATACTATCATGAATTGAGTGTTACTGTTGTCACTAGATATCTTCATAAGATGTTCAACCAGCAGCTCACTCAGTCTCAGCTTCCTCCCAATATTGCCTACCTTGCTAGTGACTTCCCCAAACACACCTCCTGTGCTGCTCACTCACCAGACCAGTTCTCTGATCCTCACCTCCTTCTTGAGGCCTACCGTCAGAGGGCTAGGAGGATGGTGGAGGTTGCTGCAGTACAGTATCTACATGCCAAACACACAGCACGACTGGATGATGTAGCTGCCTGGAATGGCTCTTCAGTGGACTGGACTAATGCAGCCAAGGTGAGCAGCTGTACTGGTATGTGATGGCCATTATACACTCCTCTGCAGGCACACTGTCATTTTGTGGTACTGAGAGCCTTCATTGAAGCCATTCAGAATGCTGACGTGTGTCCAGCCAACCTGGCCATCTTGAATGGTCTGTGTTCCCTGTATGCAGTGTTTGGTATAGTACAGTGTTCAGGAGAGTTTACACTGGTCAGTAACTGGGTCACCACTCATGCATTACTCACAGCTCTTCCTCTCATGTAGAATGGATACCTGTCCACACAGCAGATGGGAATGGCACGCACACACCTCTATACACTGTTGGGTGTGGTCAGGTGAGTGTGTGAGTGGGTGTGGTCATGAGGTGACGTGTATCCCATCAGGCGTGAGGCAGTTCCTCTGGTGGACGCATTTGACATTCCTGATGCAGTGTTGAACTCTGCTCTGGGACGATATGATGGTGATGTGTATCGGCACCTGTATGAGTGGGCTCAGAAGGCTCCTAGAAACAAGTCAGAGGTGAGTAGTTGGAGCAGCTGTGACTATCAACAAGTTCCCTCCATCAGGTTCATGATGTCTACTACAAGTACCTCAGACCACTGATAAAATCAAAACTGTGATTGCTATTAAGCTTTTAATTATTTCATTTTTAAAATTAACAAGAAAACTTAAGGCTGACTACTTAACTGAGATGTAAAGAAAGAAAAAAAAACAAAAACAAGACAACTAAGCTATACTAAGTTATTAATTTTATTTTATTATGAATAATTTTGCTATGGAACTAGAAGCAACAACATTGTTACAGACAAGAAGGTTTTATGTTACTTGTACAAAAGCTGCTAAAACAATGATTTTTTGATGAGTACAATGTTGTGACTATCAACTTTGATCACTCTTCTAAGTTACCAATTGCACATATAGTTGTTCATGTAGATTGATACCTTTGTGAATTCAGTGCCTCATAAAGAGCTCTAATTTCCTCGCTTTTCTCTCTCTCATATTGCTCTGCCAGTCTCAGCTCTCTATCATACACCTCCTCTACAAGATAGCGCTCATTGACCACCTCATCTCTCAGTCGATAGCGGTAACGCTTGGCCACACAGCAGTAGAGCAGTATGGACAACAGCATAAGAGAGGCTTTCACTCCAGTATAGATCAACCATACCTCACTCTGATTGATAAACTGTGCACTGATGGCGTGAGTAAGATATCGTAAAGAAGACAATGCATACCATAAGCAAATTAGTGATCCCTTCATTTTGAGAGGAGCCTGAGCTGATATAAACTCGAGGGCAGTCATGAACACAAGATGGTAAGCTATGGTGCGAGTAATGATAGGAACAAGTGTCCATAGAAACAAGTTATCTTCGCTGCCACAATACTTGTATAGCTCTGTTTCAGTGCATGTATCATTTACTAAGATGACAGAACGTGAAATAAAACAATCTCCTATTGGTGCAAAACCTGAACGACTAGTCACTGGATCACATGTGTTATAGTCCTCCCAGGATGATAGTACGATCACCATTCCTGCTAGCTCTTGAAAGAACATCAGTACTGAGCCTATTCCAAGTCTATGGAGCATGTTTGGAATGTATCGATGCAGTCGTGGTAGGAGAACAAAGTGTAGAGTAGGAACACACACCATCACTGTCACTGTTTGGAGAATGCTGGGACTCAGTGAGACACTAGCTTGTACTATTGCTGATGGACACAGCTTGTAGTTGAGCTGTTGTATCACAGAGTAGCCATTGTTGGCTAAATGAAATCCAAAGAGAGAAGTAAGAACTAGTAACAGCAGTAGAAATGTTTTAACATCCTCCACCTCCTCAGTGGTGAATGGTCCTCCATACTTGTTCTTGCCAAGGTCAATACGAGGTGGAATATCCTCCTCCCAGTAGGTGAAGGCACTGCGTCTCTCAGGGCACTTGTGCTGCCAGGCATACTTGAGCACCTTGTAGACTGTAGTGAAGGGATTGTGACCAGCTGGCTCAATAGTGAGGTGCTTCTTGAGTTTGCACAAAGAAATCGAAGCAGCAAATGTAGCTAGTAACTGCATTGTCATTACGAAAACTGATGGAGCAACAAAAACAAATGTCATTCCAGCTTCAAAAGCACAGGATCCAACCAAGAGCAGTACACACATAATCACGATTGCCTGAACTCCAATGCCAATGTTCATACTCCAGTAGTACCAGTGTGTGAATGCACTGATCTGGTCTGAGGAGGCCTCCACCATCTGGTCCATACCAAACTGGATACTAACAGCATTAAACATACCAACTGAGAGAGTGTTAGTGATAGAAAGTATTAGAAATATTGTTATAATGTACCATGGTAACTGCCTTGGTTTAAACGAAGAATCAAATGGCTTAAATTCAATATAGAGGACAATAATTATGTTCAAAAATAGGAAAGAATTAATAACCAAGAGGATGATAGACAGTTTAGTAAAGCGATATCGGTTGAAGCAAGTATCAGCTAATAGTCCAATGAAGGGGTAGAACAACAATGTGATGCCTTGTATTAGTGCCAAACCACTGATTACAGACACTGAGAGTGATTGTACGGTGATCCAGTCCGTACTGAACACAAAGTGGACTAAGAAACAGAGAAGGACTACAACTCTAGCGCCTGGGTAAGCCATACGGCAGAGTAACTGAGTCCACTCAGGTTGTTACTGAATTGGAATGATGATGGTGCCTCTGTGTGTACAACTGGTTTTACAAACAAGTTAGCAAAACATTCGTGTTTTTGATGTCACAGTTTCATACATACAACTGATTGCAGCAAACTTGACTTGCAGCAAACTTGACTCTCAGTTTTGACAAACAGACTACAAGGACTGTTAATTTGTGGTCAACACCACATCTCTCCCTATACTGGAATGTTTGTGGTGTTGACAACAAATTAACAGTCCTTGTAGTCTGTTTGTCAAAACTGAGAGTCACGTTTGCTGCAATCATCTGTACCTACTGACCAAGCTATATCGAAAAACAGTGACACAAGCACAACTGGATCAGGCATTCAGGCTTTGCACAGAGAGGGTATCACCATTAATGTATAGCTCAAGCAATGTAGTGGTAGCTATTAGCAATGACCCATAATCGGTATGGCAACTAATTTCTGTAATAACATTTGTTTAACAGGGAATGTTTTCTGAGACTGACTTGAGTAATCAATGCTGCATAGCTATACCCACTCACAATAACAAGTGCTAAGCGTTGATATTAATGTGATCTACACAGTCAGGTTATAAGAAATAATGTACAATGAATATTCTGAAATTTAAAGAGACGTTCTTTAAAACTGATTAATGGAAGCGGGTAACCTGCGTGCGCATGCCACATGGTTTTTCACGTTGTCTAGCCCTCACCCTATAGCATAATTAACTGCAAACACTGAAGTTTTTCGATGTCCGATGGAACAAAATTCACACATGTACATAGACTGCCTCCTGACATACTTGTACGATAACACAGAATACTTAACCCTTTGTGCATGCATGTAGATGACTATTTTGTACTGCTAGGAATAATAATGATGATAGTGATTCATGATGCAGGTCCATATCGACACTGCATGAGCATCACATCAGTCAGAACGCAGATGGAACCGGAAGTAAATGCCCTAATGTAATTTTATTTGCACCGGAAGTTGGACATCCGGCTACGAACAGCAGAACTTGCCGTAGCTACTTTCATATTCAAACTGCTATTTTGCTGATGTGTTATAATTTACCTCGTTGAAACTTGCTGTACTGTTTACACAGTCCATAATCTACCAAATTTTCAATTTTTAGAGTTATTGTCGACCTATGCACTGCTCCAGCTCACGCAGAATCCAGTAGACTAGAAATCAGGTCGCTGTGCAAAAGCAGTGGAGAAAAATTTTCTGACCAAGCTACATCGTCTCTGATATGGATAATGTTAGGTATTGCATAGGTGAAGATCTTCACCAAGATCGGCGATGTGGACGAAAGTAACTTCTCAGATACGCGGCTGACAAAAACATAATAACAAACTGTAATAACTACAATAATCATTAAAAGTGGTTAAGGAGAGCAGCTGCAGTATACTGTGTTTACAGCTGCCGAGTTTGTTCAGTCAAGTTACAGCGTCTGTGTGTACTGTGCAGAGAAGTACAGGTAACCTTGTAGTGTATATGTAAACACAAAAGTTGTGAATATAATTGTGCAATAATATGTAATAGTAATTAAAACATTCTGCAGTATGGAGAGGAGTAAGCGACTTGAGCCTGGAACACAGGAGAAACCTCCACCTACTTGCGCTCTGTGCCATGGAGAACACCGTCAGTGCAGTACTCCATCTTCATGGAAAATAGCTGAAGCTCGTAGATATGTTGATGAGCTGAATGTTCCTCCTGACAAACCAGTATGTTCTGCATGTAGGAGGGATATTACCAGGGTACTAGGAGAGAGTACTTACATTCCTAGGTGGGATAAAACTGTTAAAACAACTCAATGCTCTGTGAGCAATGCACCCAACGTGTATTTACATGTTTACACAAAGTGAGCAGGGCTCAACTGTCAGAGACGCTGGAGACAGCGGGACTGACATGCGATCACCATAATTGCCCGTTGCCTCTGTGTACCCACCACTACCACATGGTCTACAAACTACTGAAGCCAACAGCTAGTAATAATTGTTCTTTGTGTGGCATGTCACTCAAGAACACAATGGCAAAACGCTGCCCAAACCCGAGAGTGATCGAACACCATCTGCATGATCACAGCGAATTTGATGGTCACATTGATGAGAGTGACAAAATATGTTACACATGCTACAGGGCACACCTAGTAATATTGCAACACTATGATACAGTTAGTTTGGACACGGACCTTGAGAACCTGCTTGATATGTTGTCTAAACAGACTACAACTATCAGCACTGAACAGGAAGCAATAGACCATAGCATGAGGGAAGTAGTTGTGTTTGTGGGAAGGCAGTTATTGAAGCACAGAGCAATGTTGTTGCCTACCATCTACAACATGCTTTGCCAAACAGCAAGGGACACACTACAACTGCATAATTTAGACAGCACGATAAAGGTGACAAGTATCGTGTCGACCAGGTGGGTACTAAGTAGCATAACTGCTGCACTAGAAGGTCACGTACAGTACCACTGTACTGTACGTAAATATGGAACACTAATATACAGACGAAGTTCTGACCTGCGAACTGCATTGTCTCATGCGTTGTGGACATCACATCACAGAACACCACCTGTAGAGAATAAATTTGAAGTAAATTCACCTTTACAGCAAGAGAGAGAGGTTTTAGAAGCACTAAACGATAGAGTTCAAGCACAAATAAAAGCCTTTAATGACAAAGATCTTGATTTAGAACACAGCAATTTCAATATTGAGCGTGTGATTGGTGAACTAGATCCTATTCTCTGGGAAGCTATAAATGTTTTGACACAGTCAGTATCAGAGAGGCGTGGTACATCAGCAGTCTTAAAAGAAGGTTCAGCTGAGAGACACATCAAAAGAGTCAGACGTTTGTTCTTGCTGTGCTCTCTTCTGTTTACTGTCAATGACCATTGCTCTAGTCCTATGCATGTTCTGGTGGCAGACATACTAGAGAGCCAAGGGACCACAACACTTTTACATCAAATATTGAACAGGCTAGGAGTGTGTGCGTCAGCAGATACTCTAGCACGATTTGTGCAGAGCAAGGCTGAAAAATCAAACTGGCTAACAACCACAGGTGGCAATATTGACAGAGAGCCGTTTACAGTTGTATCTGCTGACAATATTGATTTTGTGCACAAGTATGCTCGAATTGTTGGCAAAGGCAAGACATCATGGCATGGCACAACAGTTCAAGCTGTCCAACCACAACCATCACTGAGCATCATATTGCCAGACACAAGTGCTGCACTACTCTCTCGTTTAGACTCAGACGCAAGTGCTGCTCTACTCTCTCGTTTAGACTCAGACGCAAGTGCTGATCTACTCTCACGTTCACATGGAGCCAATGCTCTACTCTCTCGTTTGGACCCAGACACAAGTGCTGCACTACTCTCTCGTTTAGACTCAGACGCAAGTGCTGATCTACTCTCACGTTCACATGGAGCCAACGCTCTACTCTCTCGTTTGGACCCAGACACAAGTGCTGCACTACTCTCTCGTTTAGACTCAGACGCAAGTGCTGATCTACTCACACGTTCACACGGAGCCAGTGCTCTACTCTCTCGTTTGGACCCAGACACAAGTGCTGTACTACTCTCTCGTTTAGACTCAGACGCAAGTGCTGATCTACTCACACGTTCATACAGAGCCAATGCTCTACTCTCTCGTTTGGACCCAGACACAAGTGCTGCACTACTCTCTCGTTTAGACTCAGACGCAAGTGCTGATCTACTCACACGTTCACACGGAGCCAATGCTCTACTCTCTCGTTTGGACCCAGACACAAGTGCTGCACTACTCTCTCGTTTAGACTCAGACGCAAGTGCTGATCTACTCACACGTTCACACGGAGCCAATGCTCTACTCTCTCGTTTGGACCCAGACACAAGTGCTGCACTACTCTCTCGTTTAGACTCAGACGCAAGTGCTGATCTACTCACACGTTCACACGGAGCCAATGCACTACTCTCTCGTTTAGACTCAGACGCAAGTGCTGATCTACTCACACGTTCACACGGAGCCAATGCTCTACTCTCTCGTTTAGACTCAGACGCAAGTGCTGATCTACTCACACGTTCACACGGAGCCAATGCTCTACTCTCTCGTTTGGACCCAGACACAAACACAAACCAAGAAAACTACAGAATAGGTTATTTGGCTTTTCTTCGACTAGTCGGAACGATATATTTCAAGAAACACAGCACAGCTTTTGACACACCTTCACCGGCCAGACATTTTCACGCATTTTATTCACAAGACACACCAGTCGAACAGCAGCACACTGCATGGCTTGATGACATTCGACAAAATGTGTGGTATCGTGTAAAGTTTGAGAATGAGATGATACCATCAAACCAAGCACTACTGTTACACTGGAAGAGGGCCTGTTGGGTGATTGAGATGTGGAAACAAGCAGATAAAAATGAGATGGAACTAGCCCCGCTGACTAGTTGCGGCTGGCAGCTGAATCAACAAACATTGTGCATTAAATGGGACAGTAGCGAGAACATAAAGGTAGTGAATGAACGAATCGATGCATTGTTGAAAGGATGCAAGTGCGGAACTGGTTGCACAACCAGACGGTGCAAGTGCTTAAAGCAAGGGAAAAAATGCTCCGTAGGATGTGACTGCACTAACTGTGGAAATACTGCATACCACCAAAACACTGCCAATGAACTAAGAGATGTTGTGGTGGATGAAGAGCTGAGCAGTGATGTAAATGATGAAGTTAATGACATTGTTGATTGGATTTTTGGTGAGGAAATTTTGGAGAGTGATGGTCCAGACAGTGATCTTGACAACAACTAATGGTCATACTCGGTAAACTTTTCATTCTCACTGAAATTTGTAATCAAATCAATTTTTCACTTCAATTTTTAATTTTTTTTTCAATTTTAAACATTTTTGTCCTTATTTTTGTATTTTTTTAAATTTTCACTACCATTAATTTTTTACTCATAATTTTTTACTCATACTCGGTAAACTTTTTATTCTCACTGAAATTTGTAATCAAATCAATTTTTCACTTCAATTTTTAATTTTTTCCCCAATTTTAAACATTTTTGCTTATTTTTGTATTTTTTTAAATTTTCACTACCATTAATTTTTTCTTGGTAAGCAATCAACATGTTATAAGCGTTTTATTTCAACATTAATTTCTGTAACACAGTGTAGCTGCAATCTAAGTTCTACATCCAGTCATAAAAGTACTCTATCCATTTTCTCATGGTATGGACATCTTGCTTAAGGGTGGATTGCCCTAACATCAGGATTAAGAATATTTTGGTTTCTACTGTTAGTTGAAGGCTTGCTCAGTCACACTGATCACCTGTCAGACATAAACTTTGGTACACAAGGAAGAAACGTATGTTTGGGATTTTGCAAAAAGGTCTCTGTCTATAAGTTACAGAGGGGCGAATATTTAATGAGAAGACACGATTTCCCTACTAGCAAGAGCGATGGAAGAAGATACATCTCCTTTTGCCAGAGCGCCAAAAAATGCCATCTCTTCCCAATCCCGCCCTCCCCACAACCCACCCACCCCTATGTGGGTCTCTCGTGATTGCAGAGTACGAAATAATTTTGTTCTAAATACGGCAAGTGCTATTGGAGTGTGGCTACACCTATTTTCCGTGTAAAACAAGCAAGTAATAGCCAGGACACAGTAGATTATATTGTGCAAAGGGCAGCAAGAAAGAATAGTTCGGGTAATCCTGGCTTAAAATATTAAACAAATCCAATTTTCATGTAATTTATCCATCACATCCTAAATTGTTTCAACATTATTTATCTTACACCATTGTAACCATACAACTATTCCAACCAACTCATTACTGTACAGCTCACATTACACCTGTACTAAGTGAGTCTTTCACCTTTTCACAAACCTTATACAAGCTGTTGAACTTGTAACATGATGTTTCCAGGGGCTAATGAACTTGTAAGCACACTACCTCCAGACTGCACAATTCAAGTCAACCTACCACATATGAAACAAATTATTATGTTATATCAATAATTAATTCACATTGAATGTATTACTTAGTCAATCTATACATGTACATTTACTAAGTGGAGAAAAATTTTCTGACCATAGTCAACCAGCCAAACTTTAGCTACAGTACGAACAACAATGTAACTAAAACATACCTAAGTTTCAAGATGTGCTGATGTTCCTGTGAAAAGTGACAGCTCAAACAACCAAGGCCATTCGCTATCACGTGATCGCCAGCTGGCAAAGAAACTCGAATAACTCGTAAGAATTCAAACACAAAAGAATCATTGGTTTACCTGCTGTTAGAGACATCTGTCTAGAACCAATGGGTCGATTTTGGCAGAAAGAACTCTCGCCTGTGAGAAACTACGCCGACTAGTAAGGAGAGCCATGAAGTACCACACGTGCAGCAAAAATTGCACCGGAAATGACGTAATCGTGTAAATAAAATTGCGCAAATCTTCCACCTGCGTTCTGACTGACATGACTTGTAATGTTCTGCTTATGCAGTACACAGTGTTTATGCACTTAATTACAATGTATGGGTTGAGCAGATTGGCAATGATTACCCACATGGTTTGGGAACTTGAATTAAAGCATTCTTTGGTTCAATAATAATGTTAGTTCAAGTGTTGATGTTTTCTGAAGCAGACTTGAGTAATCTGCAATGTTTGGCTGCTCACAATGATAGCTGACATTGAGTGACTATGGCTTACCCAGGCGCTAGAGTTGTAGTCCTTCTCTGTTTCTTAGTCCACTTTGTGTTCAATACAGACTGGATTGCAGTACAATCACTCTCAGTGTCTTTAATTCTCTTTGTATCATTAGTACAAGGCATCACATTGTTGCTCTACCCTTTCATTGGACTATTGGCTGATACTTGCTTCAACAGATATGGCTTCATAAAAGTTCCCATTACCCTCCTATTTTTGAATTCTTTTGCATTTCCGATTTTAATCACTATCTTGTGCTACAAGGAAATACAAATTGATCCTACACTGCACATTGGACATGTATCATGGTACATATTAACAATATTTGCATTATTCATCACCAATTATATTCTCTCAGTTGGTATGTTTGATGCTGTTGCTATCCAGTTTGGTATGGACCAGATGGTGGAGGCCTCCTCAGACCAGATCAGTGCATTCACACACTGGTACTACTGGAGTATGAATATTGGCATTGGAGTTCAGGCAATCGTAATGATGTGTGGACTGCTCTTGTTAGAAAGTTGTGCCTTTCATGCTCAAGTTAATAGCCTTAAATTTGCAGCAAAGTATGTTTTTCTCTATGCATATCTTATTATAATTGCATTTCAGTTATTAACTACATTTGCTGCTTTGATTTCTCTGTGCAAACTCAAGAAGTACTTCACTATTGAGCCAGCTGGTCACAATCCCTTCACTACAGTCTACAAGGTGCTCAAGTATGCCTGGCACCACAAGTGCCCTGAGAGACGCAGTGCCTTCACCTACTGGGAGGAGGATATTCCACCTCGTATTGACCTTGGCAAGAACAAGTATGGAGGACCATTCACCACTGAGGAGGTGGAGGATGTTAAAACATTTCTACTGCTGTTACTAGTTCTTGCTTCTCTCTTTGGATTTCATTTAGCCAACAATGGCTACTCTGTGATACAACAGCTCAACTACAAGCTGTGTCCATCAGCAATAGTACAGGCTAGTGTCTCACTGAGTCCCAACATTCTCCAAACAGCGACAGTGATGGTGTGTGTTCCTACTCTACACTTTGTTCTCCTACCACGACTGCATCGATACATTCCAAACATGCTCCATAGACTCGGAATAGGCTCAGTACTGATGTTCTTTCAAGAGCTAGCGGGAATGGTGATTGTACTATCATCCTGGGAGGAATATAGCACATGTACTCCAATAAATGATCACTATGAAAGTCAAATGCCAATAGGAAATTGTGATTTCTCTCGTTCAGTGTTTTTAGTAAATGGTACTTGCACCAAAAGAGAAGTATTTTACAAGTTTTGTGGCAGAGAAGATAATTTGTTTCTATGGACACTAGTTCCTATCATTACTCGCACCATAGCTTACCATCTTGTGTTCATGACTGCCCTTGAGTTTATATCTGCTCAGGCTCCTCTCAAAATGAAAGGATCACTAATTTGCTTATGGTATGCATTGTCTTCTTTACGATATCTTACTCATGGCACCAGTGCATATTTTATCAATGAGAGTGAGGTGTGGTTGATCTATACTGGAGTGAAAGCCTCTCTTATGCTGTTGTCCATACTGCTCTACTGCTGTGTGGCCAAGCGTTACCGCTATCGACTGCGAGATGAGGTGGTCAATGAGCGCTATCTTGTAGAAGAGGTGTATGATAGAGAGCTGAGACTGGCAGAGCAGTATGAGAGAGATGAGAGGGATGAGATTGATGAGAGTCCTTATCAGGCAGTACTAAATTCACCGTAATATTTAGAACAACTATAATCATTATTATTACACTTACACTTGATTTTTACTATTAGCAATACATGCACACATTAGAGTCATTTGCAAACAAAATTAGCAACCACCCCACGATATAGCTCTGTATGACTTGCTCATATAACCATCAAACGTTTTGAATCCATACGTCTAATAATAAATTAATGTGTCAAAAACTAATACCAGTGCAATGTGTTTCCAGTACTGGAGGGGAACTGTATGTATATGTAATACAATTCAGTCGAGATACGCATGGGAGGTCCTGGCAGTGACCTTTCTTTGCCTATATTCATAATTCCCTGCCGACACTCCGATGCAACAACAAGATGACTTATACTACAGTTCAATGTAATTCTAGAATCTGATTGGTCAGTTGGAGGAAAATAAATCACGTATTCTTCCGCGGGAACTCGTATTTTTCCGCTGGAACTCATGATCATGTTTTCCTCTGTCATGAGTTTCTTTTGTACAGGTACTAGCTTTGGTAGTTACTGGGCCAATATGTGTTGTGTTCGCTTCTGGCATGGGCAGCACAGCGTCTATAGACCCGGGTACTTGGCTACGATCGATGCAACGATAAGTTGACTTGTTGTGCATGGAAAACGTAAAAAAGCAAGTAACTTACCACGTTTTGCTATGTTGACAGCTTAAAGATTGCCCAATAAACGCACACAGCACGTACAAAAGACTGCTGGACTCTAGTAACTATCAATCTAACCGTTCGTTGGAGTCCAAGTTCAGCCATTGCCACGTGTAACGCAAAGCGGCGTTTGTGGGTGTGGCAGCCGTGACACAGCACGTGTTTTCGAGCAAGAAGAAACGCTCATGCTGCAGGAACTCAGCAGCTTTGGGACGGTCATCAACCATTGTTTTTCAAAAGATATCTGCGTCGGTTTATTGTTGCCATGTAGCTGTAGTATAAATACCTTAGACGACGAATCATCGGCAACTACGGGATTTAGAGCGCCTTGGCAACCGAAATAGACGCCCTCGCGCTACGCGCTCGGAACGTCTATACATCGGTTCCCGCGGCACTCTAAATCCCGTAGTTGCCTCGATCCGTCGTCTAACCTATATATAGAAACCAAAACTGTAATACTCATAGCAACATTATATTGTTGATAATAATTTTAGTTTCAATTATGTAAAATTCATTCACTAGCTATGGCTTACCCAGGCGCTAGAGTTGTAGTTCTTCTCTGTTTCCTAGTCCACTTTGTGTTCAATACAGACTGGATCACTGTACAATCACTCTCAGTGTCTATAATTCTTTTTGTATCACTAGTTCAAGGCATCACATTGTTGTTCTACCCTCTCATTGGAATATTGGCTGATATATGCTTTAAAAGATATGGCTTCATAAAGATATCAAACATCCTCTTAATTTTGAATTCTTCTGTACTCTTCATATTTAGTCTGATTGTTGCAAGACTAGCATATCCTCGTGGACTGCACATTGGAGAGATACCATGGTATATTGGGTCAATATTTGCATTACTTTTTATCATCAACACTCTCTCAGTTGGTATGTTTGATGCTGTTGGTATCCAGTTTGGTATGGACCAGATGGTGGAGGCCTCCTCAGACCAGATCAGTGCATTCACACACTGGTACTACTGGAGTATGAACATTGGTATTTGTATTCAGGCAATCATGATAATGTGTGGACTGCTCTTGGTTGGATCTTGTACTTTCCAAGCTAAATTCAATAGTCCCAATTTTGCAACACAGTATACAGCATACGTCATCATACTTTTAATTCAGATGCTAGCTACATTTGCTGCTTTGCTTTCTCTGTGCAAACTCAAGAAGTACCTCACTATTGAGCCAGCTGGTCACAATCCCTTCACTACAGTCTACAAGGTGCTCAAGTATGCCTGGCAGCACAAGTGCCCTGAAAGACGCAGTGCCTTCACCTACTGGGAGAAGGATATTCCACCTCGTATTGACCTAGGCAAGAACAAGTATGGAGGACCATTCACCACTGAGGAGGTGGAGGATGTTAAAACATTTCTACTGCTGTTATTTGTTCTTGCTTCTCTCTTCGGATTTCATTTAGCAGACAATGGCTACTCTGTGATACAACAGCTCAACTACAAGCTGTGTCCATCAGCAATAGTACAAGCTAGTGTCTCACTGAGTCCCAACCTTCTCCAAACAGTGACAGTGATGGTGTGTGTTCCTACTCTACACTTTGTTCTCCTACCACGACTGCATCGATACATTCCGAACATGCTCCATATGCTCGGAATAGGCTCAGTATTGATGTTTTTTCAAGAGCTAGCAGGAATGGTGATTGTACTATCATCCTGGGAGGACTATAACACATGTGATCCAGTGGCTAGTCGTTCAGGTTTTGCACCAATAGGAGATTGTTTTATTTCTCGTTCTGTCATCTTGATAAATGATACATGCACTGAAACAGAGCTATACAAGTATTGTGGCAGAGAAGATAACTTGTTTCTATGGACACTTGTTCCTATCATTACTCGCACCATAGCTTACCATCTTGTGTTCATGACTACCCTCGAGTTTATATCAGCTCAGGCTCCTCTCAAAATGAAAGGATCACTAATTTGCTTATGGTATGCATTGTCGTCTTTACGATACTTTTCTCGTTCCATCAGTGCATATTTTATCAATGAGAGTGAGGTATGGTTGATCTATACTGGAGTGAAAGCCTCTCTTATGCTGTTGTCCATACTGCTCTACTGCTGTGTGGCCAAGCGTTACCGCTATCGACTGCGAGATGAGGTGGTCAATGAGCGCTATCTTGTAGAGGAGGTGTATGACAGAGAGCTGAGACTGGCAGAGCAGTATGAGAGAGAAAAAAGTGAGGAAATCAGAGCTCTTTATGAGGCACTGAATTCGCGGAGATATAAATCCACTGATCCTCATACCCATTAGCAAGTTAACTACAATAACTGTCGAGATACAGATGATATAGCTCTGTATGACTTGTTCATATAACCATCAAACGTTTTGAATCTATATGTCTATAATGTGTCAAAATGTCATAGTGCCATCCATATCTGTGCAATGTACTAGAGGGGAACCGTATCTATGTAATACACTTCACATGAGAGGTCCTGGCAGTGACCTTTCTTTGCCTATATTCACAATTCCTTGCCGACACTCCGATGTAACATCAACCACCACATGACATAGAAACCAGTTTTAAACAAAACTGTAATACTCATAACAACATTATAATTATGTCGGTAATTAACCCTCGCCGCATGCGCGAGGGTTATGGTACTTATTAATTTTAGTTTCATCTGTGATTCATTCACTGGCTATGGCTTACCCAGGTGCTAGAGTTGTAGTTCTTCTCTGTTTCTTAGTCCACTTTATGGTCAGTGCCGACTGGATCACTGTACAATCACTCTCGGTGTCTACAATTCTTTTTGTATCTCTAGTTCAAGGCATCACATTGTTGTTCTATCCTTTCATTGGAATATTGGCTGATACTTGCTTTAAAAGATATGGTTTCATAAAGATATCAAACATCCTCTTAATTACGAATTCTTTTGTACTCTTGATAGTTAGTCTGATCTACATATGTAATGCAAGAGCAACTTATCTTAGTCGGTCTTATCTTATCAATGTACCTGCAGTACCATGGTACTTTGTGACAATATTTGCATTACTTTTTATCACTAACACTCTCTCAGTTGGTATTTTCAATGCTGTTGGTATCCAGTTTGGTATGGATCAGATGGTGGAGGCCTCCTCAGACCAGATCAGTGCATTCACACACTGGTACTACTGGAGTATGAACATTGGCATTGGAGTTCAGGCAATCGTGATGATGTGTGTACTGCTCTTGGTTGGATCCTGTGCTTTTGAGACTAAGATTGACAGAATGACAGAAATATATGGTGTTTTTCTTGACGCTGTAATTTTCATAATGACAATGCAGTTACTAGCTTCACTTGTTGCTTTGCTTTCTTTGTGCAAACTCAAGAAGCACCTAACTATTGAGCCAGCTGGTCACAATCCCTTCACTACAGTCTACAAGGTGCTCAAGTATGCCTGGCAGCACAAGTGCCCTGAGAGACGCAGTGCCTTCACCTACTGGGAGGAGGATATTCCACCTCGTATTGACCTTGGCAAGAACAAGTATGGAGGACCATTCACCACTGAGGAGGTGGAGGATGTTAAAACATTTCTACTGCTGTTACTAGTTCTTGCTTCTCTCTTCGGATTTCATTTAGCAGACAATGGCTACTCAGTGATATTGCAGCTCAACTACAAGCTGTGTCCATCAGCAATAGTACAGGCTAGTGTCTCACTGAGTCCCAACCTTCTCCAAACAGTGACAGCGATGGTGTGTATTCCTACTCTACACTTCGTTCTCCTACCGCGACTACATCGATACATTCCAAACATGCTCCATAGACTCGGAATAGGCTCAGTACTGATGTTCTTTCAAGAGCTAGCAGGAATGGTGATTGTACTATCATCTTGGGAGGACTATAACACATGTGATCCAGTGGCTAGTCGTTCAGGTTTTGCACCAATAGGAGATTGTTTTATTTCACGTTCTGTCATCTTGGTAAATGATACATGCACTGAAACAGAGCTATACAAGTATTGTGGCAGAGAAGATAACTTGTTTCTATGGACACTTGTTCCTATCATGACTCGTACCATAGCTTACCATCTTGTGTTCATGACTGCCCTCGAGTTTATATCAGCTCAGGCTCCTCTCAAAATGAAAGGATCACTAATTTGCTTATGGTATGCATTGTCGTCTTTACGATATCTTACTCAAGCCATCAGTGCACAGTTTATCAATGAGAGTGAGGTATGGTTGATCTATACTGGAGTGAAAGCCTCTCTTATGCTGTTGTCCATACTACTCTACTGCTGTGTGGCCAAGCGTTACCGCTATCGACTGAGAGATGAGGTGGTCAATGAGCGCTATCTTGTAGAAGAGGTGTATGATAGAGAGCTGAGACTGGCAGAGCAGTATGAGAGAGAGAAAAGTGAGGAAATTACAGCTCTTTATGGGGCACTGAATTCACAAAGGTATCAATCCACTGATACTCATACCTAGATACACATTAGCAAGTTTATTACAATAACTGTTATTTCCCAAAATTATTATAATAGCTAAAGACAATCAATTAAACAAACTGTGAACAATAACAATTATTTACAGTTTTGATTTTATCAGTGGTCTGAGGTACTTGTAGTAGACATCATGAACCTGATGTAGGGAACTTGTTGATAGTCACAGCTGCTCCAACTACTCACCTCTGACTTGTTTCTAGGAGCCTTCTGAGCCCACTCATACAGGTGCCGATACACATCACCATCATATCGTCCCAGAGCAGAGTTTAACACTGCATCAGGAATGTCAAATGCGTCCACCAGAGGAACTGCCTCACACCTGATGGAGACACACCACCTCATGACCACACCCACTCACACACTCACCTGATCACACCCAACAGTGTATAGAGGTGTGTGCGTGCCATTCCCATCTGCTGTGTGGACAGGTATCCATTCTACACGAGAGGAAGAGCTGTGAGTAATGCATGAGTGGTGACCCAGTTACTGACCAGTGTAAACTCTCCTGAACACTGTACTATACCAAACACTGCATACAGGGAACACAGACCATTCAAGATGGCCAGGTTGGCTGGACACACGTCAGCATTCTGAATGGCTTCAATGAAGGCTCTCAGTACCACAAAATGACAGTGTGCCTGCAGAGGAGTGTATAATGGCCATCACATACCAGTACACTGTAGCTCACCTTGGCTGCATTAGTCCAGTCCACTGAAGAGCCATTCCAGGCAGCTACATCATCCAGTCGTGCTATGTGTTTGGCATGTAGATACTGTGCTGCAGCAACCTCCACCATCCTCCTAGCCCTCTGACGGTAGGCCTCAAGAAGGAGGTGAGGATCAGAGAACTGGTCTGGTGAGTGAGCAACACAGGAGGTGTGTTTGGGGAAGTCACTAGCAAGGTAGACAATATTGGGAGGAAGCTGAGACTGAGTGAGCTGCTGGTTGAACATCTTACGAAGATACCTGAACAATGAAGAGTGCATGCTGTATCAACATGTGCTATACCTAGCTGTCTGAAGGTACATCACGGTGTTCTCTCCCTCATAAGTCTGAGATGGTGTGACATTTGCAAACAAGGTTGGTATACCGCTGGCTAGTGAGTAGCCATGCCCTCCACATGCAAGACGGCACATCTGGAATTAAATCAACAACCTGCATATGAAGCAACCGTTCTATCTCTCACCTCAATTCCTTGACAGCAGACCTCGCTAGTGAATGCTTTAAGTCCTGCACTAGTGGCGTGTAGCTGTGGAGAAATATTAGTTAGACTCGTAACAATCACTGATGCGCTCAATGCTAAGGTGTCATTCATACGTCTTGCAGTGAGTCATAGTTTCCGTCTTGTATCTTGGTCCATATTTCTGAAAATAGCTGTAGCATGTTTCGGCCGACAAATGTAAAGGCATATGTAGTAGCTATTAGTGGGAGGAGCTTATACTGCTGTGTCTGGTAGTCTATCACCTGAGTCTCTGGTTCACTAAAGAGAGAAACAGGGAGGGAAAGAGAGAGAGAGAGAGAGAGAGAGAGAGAGAGAGGGAGGGAGGGAGGGAGGGAGGGAGGGAGGGAGAGAAAGAGGGGGAGAGAGAGAGAGAGAGAGAGAGAGAGAGAGGGAGGGAGGGAAGGAGGGTGTAAGCGAGAGAGAAATAGAGAAGAAGGGATGTACAATCACTAGCTTAGTATTGTAGAAACTACAATGTAACTACAAATGGCTCCTTACCCTGGTCTGTTCTGTGTCTGTCTTCGTACCACGCTGTAGCGTACAGCAATGGTCACCGCTCTTGATAGCATCATTGGCATCATGTTAACTATTCCAGCACGAGTTGATACCATTGATACATATGTGATCTTGCTTGTTATGGGCTTGATGTATGTACCATCATGAAGAACCTTAATGTGATCATGATAATGGAAAGCCCTAATCAGCTGCACATACCTTGGCAAATCTCATGAGCATTTGGTCTCGAGGAATGTGGGCATTGGTTAACTTCAGGAAACCATTGTCCATTCCCTTGTAACCAAACTTGGGTCCTATGTCACCAACTTTAACCCCTACACAACCAGAGACCAGTAACCATGGTAGCATCTTCAGTATAGTTACCAGGTAATGGTTTGTGGTCCTCTAGACTCCTCAGTTGTACTAAGAACATGTGTATACCATGATCCTTATCCTTTGTGATCAGTCGAGCAGCAACAACAGCATGTGTGGCAGTGTGACCCACTGCATGTAGTAGAGAATTAATACACTAGCTACTAACACTAGTAGTGGATTAATACACTAGCTACTAACACTAGTAGTGGATTAATACACTAGCTACTCACACTAGTAGTGGATTAATACACTAGCTACTAACACTAGTAGTGGATTAATACACTAGCTACTAACACTAGTAGTGGACACTAGCTACTAACACTAGTAGTGGATTAGTACACTAGATACTAACACTAGTAGCTGTCGGCATCACTCACGTGTTCCTGGCCACCACTTGATAGAGGTTAGTGTAGGGCTATGGAGTACAAACTGCTGAGTACTGGGCTCATAGGTAGCTGTGGTCTCTAGTCCTCTAATGTATGTTCCTGCAGGCCAACCAGTGATGACAGTACAACACATGATGATTCAGCTGACCATGTCCTAGCTCAGTCTGAGCATATGCTCCTATGATAGAGTAACTCGTTGCTAGTGGCAACCACTTGGCTTTCTGCTCATCTGTTCCTTGGCCCTGCATGTATACAGCACTCAAGATCTACAATACTAATCATTATGTAAAGACCTCTACAGTGGAAGTGAAAATTTCATGTAGCGATAAAGGAGATGGATTGATCAAAACCCTCCTGAAATAAACATATCAATTTTATCTTTGGGATTCGATCTAATTACCGTCCCAACAGGTGTTTTTCCATTGGTTTCTCAGAGAGTCCTAGCTTCTTGATGCACTGAACGTAAGCTACGTGTCTCTCCATTCCACGATAGAACTCCTCTTCATTGCTAGTATAGTAGGTGTCATCAATACTGAACACAGGGTCTGCTTCAGCTATCCTGGCTAGATAATGGAACAAGCATGCAGTTGAGTAGATATCAGTACTGTACTATAGTACAGTGAACCATGGATCAACTGTTAGTCACACCATACACATGACCTGATATATAATCCGACTCACACATTCTCCTTCTTGCCTCTGTGACAGCTGCTCCACCATCCAGAAGGTTAGTGAGTTCCTCTAGCATGAGACTGCTTCTCTCTCGCTCGACACGCAGCTCTGGAGCCATGTAGCCGCTGCTGGCTTTGTCAGCAGACGCCATCGTTGTTGACGTCCAACAAGTTTGTGGGCGGGGCTCGTTTTCACATCACGTGGAACCGCCCATGGAAGACTTCGCTTCCTTGCCCGATGGCGGAATTTTCTCAGTGTTCCGTCCACGGGCAGCAGGTAGTGATCTGGCAAGCTCTGCTGCAGCGCCATGGCTCGATCGAACGGTGGAGTGGGACCGATCGTAAGCGATGCTGGCCGTCCAGTGGTGCCCGAGCTATGCATGGAGAGAGAAGGAACACGTCTGGACGTAGAGCAACTGACAGTAATACTTGATGGCGGTGAGACTTTCACTGAGAAAAGGAGAGCGATCGGTCAGTTCTCTAAAGCATGCAGCACGCGATCATGACTGCATCTTGTCACTGTAGAGAAGAGGATCTTGGAGAACCCAGTGTTCGATCAGGACAATCGATACAACTTGACCAATGATGAGAATTACATGAGAGGAACTGAGAAATTTATCGAAAGTGTCAAATTAAACTTGCACGATCTGTTTGAAAAGATTTACCTCATGAGGTCTGCAATTATGATTAAAATTGTCTTTGTATAATTTTTATTTCTTTTACAGAGCTATCAACGAAGAAGGAGGTGTAATGGTGCAAGACAACTTTAGAGAATTGATAGAGGCAAGTTACAGTAATAAGATGTGTACCACTACAAAGGATACTGCCTTCTTATCTTGCAATGCTGAATATCTAGTGTCACCTTCATGCACTAATGTATTCAGTCTCTGTAGTCACTGTTGTCTCTTCTTATTTACACGATGGAGAATGATCAGAGACTGACTTAATGCTTGAAGAAATTGCTTTCAGCATTGTCACTTTTGCTAGAAATTTGCAACTTACTATTGGTGCATGTTATGCAACAAACATGGTGTTAGAACATTGTACCTGTCAGTTGTACGCATAAATTCCGTACAGTATACTTGTTGTTGCGGAAGAAATATCATTGTGTCACTGACGTACAAGTCTTTAACAGCATCCCATATTGTGCTTTTCTGATATTATAGTATGAGGGAACAGAAGGCCAACAGCAGACATGGGTACCTCTCGCCAAGACTTACTCTATCATTGGGACGTATGCTGAGAATGAGATGGGACATGGTATCAACACTCACTTAGCGTATGATAATAAAGCATGGTGAATTTCATTGTAGGCATTCATACTGATTTTGTGGAGACCACAGCTACCTATGAGCCTAGTGCTCAGGAGTTTGTACTCCATAGCCCTACACTAACCTCTATCAAGTGGTGGCCGCCTTTCTGTAAGTCAACCATGTGCGACATGTCGACGTTTATGTTCCGATTGCTACAGTGGGTCACACAGCCACACATGCTGTTGTTGCTGCTCGACTGATCACTAAGGATAAGGATCATGGTGTACACCACTTCTTAGTACAACTAAGGAACCGAAAGGATCACAAGCGACTACCTGGTCAGTCTGTTCGTTTGGCTTGTTACTCTGATGTAGACGCAAAAAATGTCACGTTGATAAAAATATTTTGTATGAATTTATATGAAGTGCGCATACTATGCATTGTTCTTGTGTTTTGTTCTGTAGGTATGGAGACAGGACACGTTGGACCACAGTTTGGTTTCAAAGGTGTTGACAATGGCTACCTGAAGATGAATAACGTGCATATTCCACGACAACAGATGTTGATGAAGTATGCTCAGGTATGTAGTACCCCGTTCACACTGCACGTTGGAACCGGGCCGACCCGAACCGTGCCACACTTTATGATCAAAGTTCTGACACAACCGAACCGTGCTGGAAGCGGCCCACCTATGGTTGGTGTGCCGCGATGGTGCAGTTCAGTTCAGTTGTAGCTCAGTTCAGTTGCGTTCATACTGTCAGAGATTTTCAACCGGGTCGGCCCGGTTCAATTCCATTCTAGCGCGTAGTGTGAACGCAGTATAAAAGAGAGATAGTGAAAGAGTTAAGTACAAAACAGGCACAAAAATCGGAACTAAGCATAGAATGTGATGTACTTCAAAGACTGCATTCAAAAAGTATCTATTAATTTAGTTATAGGGATTCACTATTTTATAAAATCCAATGTGAACCCTTATACTTTGTTTGTCCGACTATTACAGTGCTTTATCATCGTGAGCCACAAATATCTTTGTTATCCAGGTCTCCTCTGATGGTTTCTATAGTCAGTCGCCAGATCATGATAGTGGAGTACATCTCATTGCAATGCTGAGGATGATGAAGATAGGAGTCGCCATCGATATACCTGCCAGACTAGCTAAAGCTGTTACTATAGCAACGCGATACAGCGCAGTGAGGCGTCAGAACAGAATCAAGAAAGAGTTAGTCGATTATGCATGTTCACTATGGAGTAAAGATACATGTAGTTCTACATTTACTTATTCATAAGTCTGTATTTATGCTGGCTGTATGTACACAACACTAGTGCAGGGCTGTAGCTACAAGTTTAGCAGCAATTAAGTTGTAGTAAAGTTCACATTCAAAGCGCAGGAAAATTTGAATATTAATGAGCTAATTATACGCATTTTGAGGTCGTCCCACTGAGAAGTGGCGTTATTTGACATAATTGCCGATCGACGACTGCTCTCGCTCAGCAGGCAAAGTAGATCCATCTCACAGGAAGCAATTTTAATTGTTTATTACGACTGGTGCTATGAAATTAAAGTGGTCATTTCGAAACCTGAACGATGGCGACGGGCCTACGGTGAAGCAGTAAATTTTGCTGCCTGCCTGCATTAATTTTACGCTACAATATAGTCATGGTTAAGGTTTTACTACTTTTTTCTTCTGTTTTTTACTATTGTAGTAGTAAAATTGAGGTAAAGGTGTTGGATTACCAGACTCAGCAGGGCAAAGTCCTACCACTGCTAGCAACAGCTTACGTCTTCTCATTCACAAATCAATACTTGATCAGAATGTACCTTGATATAAAGAACAGTGTCATAAAACACTCAGAGGAATCACTTGATGAAGTAAGCTATGTTTGTTCAAGGTTATTGAGATACTCATTCTTTGGTAACTGCAGCATTATGCTACTACTACTGGACTAAAGGCATTCATGATCGATATTGCTTGCAAAGGAATGGAGGTTGCCTCAGTTGTTAACATATCACACTCACACACTGTTCACAATTTTTTTGTGTAGACTTGTCGTCTTGCGTGTGGAGGGCATGGCTACCTTCTAGCTAGTGGTATACCAACACTGTACATGGACTCCACAGCTTACCAATCATATGAGGGAGAGAGCACATTGCTGTATTTACGAACTGCCAAGTGCGTTGTAACTATTCATTTCCTCATGATCTCTTGCGACACTTTCAGGTATCTTCATAAGATGTTCAACCAACAGCTCACTCAGTCTCAGCTTCCTCCCAATATTGCCTACCTTGCTAGTGACTTCCCCAAACACACCTCCTGTGCTGCTCACTCACCAGACCAGTTCTCTGATCCAAAGATTCTATTGAGAGCTTATTTACAGCGAGCCAGATCAATGGTTGACATAGCTGTTGCTCAGTATGAGCTGGGTAAATCATCAGGACAAGATGATGTAGCTGCCTGGAATATCTCTTCAGTGGACTGGATTAATGCAGCCAAGGTATATAACTAGGAAAAAGTTCGTAATGAAAGTGTTATTCTACTTCTCTGCAGGCACACTGTCATTATGTGGTTCTACGAGTGTCTTTGGAAACTGTTCAGAATGCTGACGTGTGTCCAGCCAATAAGGACATCTTGTATGCTCTGTGTTATCTTTATGCTGTGTTTGGTATAGTGCAGCCGTCTGGAGAGTTTGTACTGGTATGTGAGTAGAATAGATACATACTACACATAAGATACTGTTTCTATAGAATGAATATATGTCTACTAGGCAATGCCGAATGGCTCGTAAAAGCTATTACAATCTACTCAAGATTACAAGGTGTTTATTCTGTGCATGTTTGTGAGTGGGTGTGGTCATGAGATGGTGTTTGTCCCATTAGGCGTGAGGCAGTCCCTCTGGTGGACGCATTTGACATTCCTGATGCAGTGTTGAACTCTGCTCTGGGACGATATGATGGTGATGTGTATACTGATCTTTATGAGAGAGCTTTGAAATCTCCTCGCAACAAATCTGAGGTTAATGGTTCCATTTTTAAAACTTGTCTTACTACTTCACTGATATAGGTCCATGATGTGTATCATAAGTATCTTAAACCAATGTTGAAGAAGGATTCTGACTCTAAATTATGACACAATAGGTTAATAGTAATTGTGATCGTGACATTAAAATAATTTTGTAACAATTATATTTCGCCGTCTATTTAATCCAAAACTGATTTGACATTAATTTTAGAACACTTAGAGTTGATTTCAACAACTTTGGAGCATTTCCAGCAAGATTTACAATAATTTTGATGAAAACTCATTAATGCATGCTAAAATAAGTCTGCATAATCTTGAAGAAAGGAGTCTCGGCTGTAGTTGGTAATAAAAAATTAACAAGTAAAATAATAATAGTGAAAAAACAGATTAAAAATTAAATGTTCAACCTTATAGCTGACTAAGAACATAGGCAAGTTTAATGATTATAATAATGTGTGCAGGTTATAAGTGAGACCCTTCTCTACAGTAGTAGTGCAACTATATGGTAGGGCAAGTGCAGTCCTTCCAAATTTGCAGTGCCCCACCAACTATATGCAGCCAGCAGTCTCCTGCATATTAACACTCAACTATAGTTTAGCAATATGCTGTTACATTTTATTATAGCACCCATCAGCACTTTCTGTTACAAGTGTGTTTCGTTTTGGTCATAAAGCTAATCATTTTTATTAATAAATTAAAAAGCAGAAATTTTTGATTTACTTCACTCTCCAAAAAACATCACGTTAATACAATACAGCATAATGTCATGATTATAAAACTAGTATGTGATAAGGTATGCAGGATAAGCCTTCTGGTTGTCATAGGTCATGTAGACCTGAGATCCTCCAGTGGTACCAGTTACAGTATCATATCGAGCTTGACCTAGCTGTGATCCTGAAGTGTAGCTTTTTGGAGGCATGCGTAGCGAGCTATTTGGGCTACTTGCATGGCTGTCTCCTGTAAGGACTTTAGCTAGAAACATTTCTCTCTGTCCTGTAATAATATCGCTGTGAGCATATTTATTCGAGTAGCTAGCATTAACTGCAAAGTAATTGGCCTGGCCCCACATTCCCTGAGCACTAAAGCGCATGTCAAAGCCTTCCTCAGATTCATAGATTTCTCTCGGCATGTTGCTCCTTGTGCCGTGGAACAGCTCCATTTCATTGCTTGCTCCGCCATTCTTCTCCTCAATCATTTTCTTGTGTTGTGCATACTTCTTCCACAGCCACTTGTTCTGTATTCGCTGAATTGACCTTATAGCAGTACCAGACATTGTTGATTGAAATCTGCTGCTCACTGCTTGCCACTCAGAAGTGCTTGGCAAGACAGAGACTAAATGGAGAATTTTTACTTGTGGTTCCCATTCAGGTGGGAACTCGATGCTGTCATCTTCAGGAATCTTTTCAAGCACTAGTTTCTGCATCTCAAGGAGAGCTTTATCAAGAGCTTCGCTATAACCTTTGATTGTGGCAGTACGCCCCTTGCTACTGAATGTAACTTGAACACCGTGCTTTTCTGCCACCTCTTTCAGTGACTTTTTCGTAGACTTTGGTACTTTCCTCAAGGGCATTAGTTCCATCTTTATACAACTAGACAGTTCTTGTTCTAGTTCCTTAACTGCCTTACTCAAATTCTCTTTGGGACCTCGTAGGTTGACTGTTAAATGCTCTGTTGTTGTTGTTGTTGTTGTCACAGTTGCTAAACTCATTTCTTCTTCCTCATCATATTGAGGTGTAGCTGCAGACTGCAATGCCACTGGGCTATCAGTGTACTGTCGTCTGATACGACGCTCATATCCAGTTTTTCCATTAACCTGACGCATTCTTGTAAAGTCTATTAAATAGATATTTTCATTGATAGTGAGCCTAATTGACTGGTTATCCTGATAACCTTTCTCAATGGCAGCTGAATCGAGAGGAGTGTAAGGAGAAAACTGTCTTCGATCATCTCTATAACACCACTGTACTTTAGGCTCCTCTGGTGCTACTCTAGGCACATTTTCTTGCTCTAACTGAATATTTCGGGAAAAGCCAGTTGCCATGTTTGTCTGCTGCATAGTGGAGAAGTCAACCTGGTATCGTTTCGCATTGACTGTAATAAAACAAGAGCCTTGGGGATTGCTTCTGTACTGTTGGGTAAGAACTTCACTAGTTGAGCTGTCATATGGTGAGAAAGTATGATTGTCATTCTTCCAAAGCCAGTTTAGAGGTTGTTCTGTGGGAGATGGAACAGCAACTGCCGATGCCTGTGATTGCCATGCTAAGGATGACGTGCAAGATTCGTCACTCACTATTGGCTGTGAAAACAACTTTTCAAAGCATTTGAGAAATTCCTGAGCATCCGCTTTAGTATATAGAACAAAGCGAATATCTTTTACACAAGCTCTCGGGTGGTATATACAGAAGTTCTTGACAGCACGATGTGACTCTTCAGCACAGATACTGACAGGTACTGCAAACACACCAGTGCCAATAGCGGGAAGTGCAATGGTTTGAAGATTTTCTCTATTTGCTACACACAAGCTGTTGTTGACTGCACTATAGAGCTGGAAGCTTTCATTTTTTTGCCCGCCCATCCATCTTGGTCCAACGGAGTGGATAAGTTTTTTGAAAGGAAGAAGACCTGGAGATGAACAGATCGCTTTTCCAGCATTGACTTCTCCATTCTCTTTCACATAGCGAGTGCACTCTTTCTGAATCTGGCTTCCACCAGCATCTAAAATGGCCTTTGCCAATCCACCAATGTGATCTAGTTTAGAGTTTGCAGGGTTCACAATCACATCGACCACTTCCTTGAGGATGTCGCCACGGACAAGGGAGAGTTGCACACATAGGGCATCGTGACCTGGTTGAAAAGATGTCTGAAACAAAATTGTATTGCTACTGGTTTGCTCTCCAAGGAAAGGACAGGTACACAAAATTTGTTTGCTGTGTTCTAGACGAGAGCAGATTTGACGATATTGTTTGGTGTGAAAGAACGGTCTGCAAAGCTGGTCAGCTGATAATTTTGTACTGCCTATGGTAGCTCGAATTTTACTCAGAAATTGCCCAATGTTAATTTGTGCCGTCTCGATATCAACTTGGTTACCCGTGAGCTGAATTTGATTAGAAGGGGTAAGAGAAACATCGACTTTCTTGCTCAGGTCTGAAGGCAAGGCTGTTTTAAGCATACTTGACTTTTTCTTGAGAATGAGTGCCACTACTCTGTCATTGCATGGAATGACCACATCTCTGCGCACCATTCTGTCAATAAACTGCTTAAGCTTTGCCTTTGCTGCTGTGAAGTCATCCTTTTTGCAAGAAGGAGCGAGCAGCAATATTACACCACTACGTGGAAACTCAACCTGCACGGAAAGATCATGAATTCCAGCCTTTCTTTTAGAAATAGCTTCTCTCAGTGCCTGGCACACATCTGCTGACTGACCAATCTCTTCTTTTATAACCTCTCCATTTTCTTCCTGTACAAGCAACTTCTTAAATTGATCAACTATGGCGGACTTGCCATAGAATAAGAAAGCAACAACAACTTCATTCCTGCTTTTCAAACCTGCCTCATGGTCATGACGTGATTGCCCTCTTGACCGTCCACTTACCTGGGAAGAAGAAGAGGACTGGCCAAACCAAACTAAAATATCGTGTTGTTTCTCAAACTCAGATACAACATCCTTCCATCGATCCTCCCAGAGCACAAGAACATTGCATGCACATTTGATAAAAGAGGTGTCTTGCTTTAAATCGTTTCCAAGAATCTCAAGTATACCCTTCTTAACACACTCTACATCAGTTGGCTTACCATAAACAGTGATGAAGGAATCATCAGTTAGACCTTTTGGATTTCTTTGGACTTTTGGAAGAGAAAGAGTCTGACAAATGCTTCCAAACTCTGCAATTTTATGCTGAAACTTGTGTTCTAGATAGACAACTTGAAAACCCGTGAGACAGATCATTTCACTAATTTGAAGTGTCTCTTCGAGTTCTTTTCGACAATTCTCTATCTTATCTCTGTGAAGGCCATGAATAGAAACTTTAGAAGCCCTGATCATGAGACAAACACTGTGTTTGTGTTCAATTGTTTTCTTCCTCTTTTCTACAGACTCCACAAGTGAAGGATGGATAGAAATCTCCTCTGTGTGTGGCTGGAGATTCTGTAGAATAATAAAACAACACAATGTTTACACAGCACATTGAGTGGTGTGATTGTTATCTTACCTCAAGGTCACTGCATACTTGTTCAAAGTGTTTAGCATGGGAGGAAAAAATAGTGAAGGAGAACCCAGCTTTGTCGGGTGAGGATTCAGAAGAACTAGAGGATTCACTTTTAGCTGGCAGATAGTAAAATGTAGAATCCTTCTCTTGCTGTTTAGCTAGAATCAGATCTTCCATAAGTTGAAAGAATCGAATGTGACTGGCGAATTTGAAGGTATTTTGTTTTAGCTGAGGCGGCACAAAGTGAGCCATCAGTTGCTTCTCTCCCTTGTTAACAGCAGCAGGCGTTCCTTCTAGATGAATTAGATTATTATTCACTGATACCTTCACTGGAAGAGAAGCAATGAAAGACTCGCAATCAGCACTCTGCTGTTTAAAGAGACGAAGAGTAAGATAAGAATGAATAATTTGAGAACATTCAAGTTGCCTTGTGGTAATAGAAAGAGCCTTTAAACCAGCAACAAGACCACTAGTTGCAGCAATCACATCCTCTTCATTAAAACTTTCGATCTTGACAATCGTCTTTTCGATGGTTACCGAAACAGTATGATTCTGCTCCAGGGTAGCAATCAGGCCGGAATCAGACTTCAATTTTTCATAAAGATTTGCTGATGGCACAGAGTGTGTACGATGAAATACGTTACGTATGATGGACAAGGCAATGCTGTTGTCTTTTTTTGAGAGTGTCACCACACAAGCTGGATCTGGTGGAAAATGAAGAACACAAGCATTCACCTTCTTTTCTTGAAGGCGTTTCCTTAGGGAGGCTAAGAGTGAGGATGACATTGAAGCAGAAAGAGGGTGAGTGTGAAAATGCGAGAGTTGTTGCTGCATTTTAGTTCTGGCATCCTGTATAGCCACTGAACTGCCTTCGAAACAAACAGTGGTGTCATTGGTAAATGTAGACTTGACATGGAACTCGTCACTAAGAGAAAAAAGAAATTCTGGAAGAAGCTGGCGAACAGCAGCAGCTTGTACCCTGCATAAAGAAGAAACATCAGTAAAATTAATAATGCTTTAAGCAATTATTCTATTAACATACTTGTTCATTTCAAATTCTTTCAAAAGACTGCCCGTGAAGTGCAGGTAAGCACTATTGACAGCTTCAGTCAATCCAACAAATGTGACAGCTGGCTCTTTACCCTGCCCATACTCGACAGATAAAACTATTTCGATATTTGGATTTGTGGTAAATGGGCTGCGTAGTTCATCAAACAACCTAGGTCTGTTAGGTTTACTCTCAGCAAGCTGGGTTAACTGTTTCAAAGAAAGAGGCAGCTGGCGTTCGCACAACCTATCGACTACTCCATTGGCGAACACATCTGCTTTTTCAATAGGATCGGCACTAATAAGCAGACACCCATCAGACATAGAGTATTGCAAGGTTCCTCCATTTCTTTCAAACTCCTTACCTTCTGTTGTAGTCTTAGTAAATTCATAGAGTCGTAACGAAATGCGTCTTTGTACTGACTTACGTTGAACACGTGGCATGCCAGTTATTGGTTGCATTGTTGGAAATCTATCGGCTGATTGTGGCATCGATGTTGAATAGTTGACAGGCGGTTGCATCATTGCAAAATTATGCTGTGGTTGCATCATAGGATAACTCATATATGGTTGAATCAATGTTCCTAATGTTGTAATGTCAGCTGGTTGAGGTGGGAAAGAGTAAGAGGGGTAACTTGGGTACAAGTGAGGGTATTTGATTGGTTCAAAAGGGGATGGTAACATACCAGGATGAGGAAGGAAGCCGGGAGGAGGTGGAGGAAGAGAAGGAGTCTGACTCACAACTTGTATAACTTCAACACTAACTGGTAAGCCATAGATAATACTGCCATGCCACTTCATTTCTGCTTTTTGCGCATCAGCAAGGCTAGGATAGGCTACAGTTGCTGCCTTGTTTGAGCCATCATTCACTAGGGCTAAATTGATTAGCTTACCATTCGAATCCAAGAAAGGAATAAGATCGTCTTCATCTACTTTAGTACTGAGGTTAGTGATGGCAACTCTGATGAAGGTAGGGGAAGAGGAAGGATGAGAACTAGTAGGACCTGCACTAGCTAAAGGAACAGGATACTGATGAGACTGTTCATACGGTTTACCAGTAGCAGATGAGGTGGGGTTGAGCAATAGATCTTTCAATGATGATCGTCGAGAGGAATCGGGTTCAGAGAGCATGCCGTCGTCAGGTTCAGCGAGAAAGATAGGTCTAGATGCTATATCTGGCCATGGGCAACTATCCTGTGAATCGACCTTAATCGAGCTCACTTGTTTAACCGTATAATCAGCTACAAGACTCTGAGCAGCAGAATTGTCCATAGCCGAGGTCTTCTTCTGTTGAGCTGTAGAATTGTTCATAGCCAAGCTCTTCTTCTGTTGAGCGTTAGAATCACCCACAATCGAGCTCTTCTTCTGTTGAGCTGTAGAATTGTCCATAGCCAAGCTCTTCTGTTGAGCGATAGAATTGTCCATTGCCAAGCTCTTCTTCTGTTGAGCGATAGAATCACCCACAATCGAGCTCTTCTTCTGTTGCTCTGCCACTGTATCAGATTTAGAACTTGTATCAGCACTTGATCCTTGACGAGGTGGCTGAGAGATTTGTGGGTTAGTGGATGTGGGTGCCCTGCCTCTACGAGGATGTACTTTAGGCTGACTAGTCTGGTGTTGCTTGTGCTGAACATTTTCTTGTTTTAAAGATGATTTTCTCGTTACTGGCGAGCCCACTAAGGGATGCTGTTGCCTTGGCTGTTCGTGCTTGCCGCTTTGTCTTGTGTCAGCGCTAGTAGCTGGTGAATAGCTTCCTTCATTTCTGTAGGGTCTTACAATGATTTTATAACGCCCACGAAGATGTGTGCCATTGTAGCTGGCAATGGCTTCACTAGCTGCTTCAGGCGTCTGGAACTTCACGATGGCATGAGCGGCGTTTCTTCCTCTAATGCTCGATATTTCTTCAATCTGTCTTTTCAATGTAGCAAAATGATTGATAAAGTCTGATTCCGCGACATCTCTCGGTACAGAATATCCCGCTGTAGCCGCTACTAGCTTCACAAAAACAGTTCTCTTGTCCTCCTCGGCCTCCATTACAGCGACCACGCCTCCACATAGTTTAGGCGTGGTTGTGGCGGGAAATGGTGGCGGGAAGCAGCAACTCCTCTCTGAAGTGAAGCTGCAATGGAGCGAGTTCACCGGGTCCCTCCAGAAGCTGCGTCACAACACGTACTCCAAGAAGAGCTGAGAGAGCTAAGCACCAGTCAGTAAACAGCTGTGCCTGGAGACAGTGTGAACACTAGCTACTTTTTACTGTTCTTGTGCAAGCAAAGCGTGTTGGATTCTTGTTCACAAATTGTGTGTGTTAATGGTGCTGTAATTTGCGGATAATTTCATCTGTGCTTCGATCATATGTGTGGTGATTAATTTCGCCACTGGAGATGGTGTGCGTTGTTGGGCTGTCAGTACACTGACTGGCTTGAGTGCATGACAATGACACAGCACGTAGCCTGATATGTCAGTCAGTCGTCCATAATTGACATATTTAATCACCACACACGCACACCACCACACCTGACACGCATGTTTTCAATAAAAACTTTTCACTTGGTTCAAATGTTACACATTTTTTGCTGAATTTGGTTGAGGTTTATTGAAGACTGATAGCTTGCACACAGCGGCAACATAGACTTTTATATCACTGCTTTCTCTCTCAGCATGGTACACTGATGTGTAAGTAGATGCAAATGATATGCTAACAAATTTGCACGTTGCTTTCCACCCGGGTCTCTGTAGTCACTTTATTCACACAATGGAGGATGATCAGAGACTGAACACATTAGGTGACACTTTACTAACACTGCAAAAGTCAAATATTTTGTGCTGATACACAAGTACAATGTCAGGAAAAGGATGCAAACATCTGAAATAATTATGACTGCATGTTTTAGGCAGTGTTGTTTTGTGTAATGCACCCAAGGGTGAGTAACTAGTTATAAAAACACTAAACAGTTTGTACTATGTCATGAGCATGTTATTGTACACCTCTGTAGGCACACTGTCATTAAGTCATTCTGTGAGTGTCTTTAGAAACTGTTCAGAATGCTGACGTGTGTCCGGCTAATAATGATATCTTGTATGCTCTGTGTTATCTTTATGCTATGTTTGGTATAGTGCAGCCATCTGGAGAGTTTGTACTGGTACATGAGTAGAATAGATACATACTACACATAAGATACTGTTTCTCATATAGAATGGATATATGTCTACTAGGCAATGTCGAATGGCTCATATAAGCTATTACAATAATCTACTCAAGATTATAAGGTGTGTTACTTTGTGCATGTTTGTGAGTGGGTGTGGTCATGAGGTGGTGTGTCTTTCAGGCAGTTCCTCTGGTGGTTAACATTCGATGCAGTGTTGAACTCTGCTCTGGGACGATATGATGGTGATGTGTATACTGATCTTTATGAGAGAGCTTTGAAATCTCCTCGCAACAAATCTGAGGTTAATGCTTTAACTTGAATTGTCTTACTACTTCACTGATATAGGTCCATGATGTGTATCATAAATAATTATCTTAAACCAATGTTAAAGAAAGATTCAGAGTCTATAGACTGTGACAATATAAAATCATTGTGATTGGTTTACAGTACTATACAATAGGATTAAAATTTGTGAAAATATAACAGTATAAACACAAAACATCAAAAGTGCAAGAACATATCAACTGGCTATATATAACGTCTTGAGAACCTGTCACCATATGTGATAAGGTAAGCAGGATAAGCCTTCTGGTTGTCATATGTCATGTAGACTCTAGATCCATTAGTAATACCAGTCACAGTATCATAGTTTGACTGACCAAGCTGTGCTCCTGAAGTACATTTCTTAGGAGGCATGCGTAGAGAATTGTCTGGGTCACATTCATAGCTGGCCCCGGTGAGGACTTTAACTAAAAATAATTCCTTTCTTGCACCATTGGTATGAGCATACTTGTTTGAGTAGCTAGCATTAACTGCAAAGTAATTTGCCTGGCCCCACATTCCCTGAGCACTATAGCGCATGTCAAAACCTTCCTCATAATCATAGATTTCTTTCGGCATGTTGCTTCTTGTGCCGTGAAACAAATCCTTCTCATTGCTTGCTCCGCCATTCTTCTCTTCAATCATTTTCTTGTGTTGAGCATACTTCTTCCACAGCCACTTGTTCTGTATTCGCTGAATTGATGTTATGGGAGTACTAAGCATTGTTGATTGAAATCTGCTGCTCACTGCTTGCCACTCATCACTACTTGTTGGGACTGAGACAAGCTTAAGATTCTCTTCCTGAGGCTCCCATTCAGGCGGGAACTCAATCTCATCTTCAGGCATTTTTGCTAGCACTAGTTTCTGCATCTCAAGGAGAGCTTTATCAAGAGCTTCACCATAACCTTTGATTGTGGCAGTACGCCCCTTGCTACTGAATGTGACTTTAACACCGTGCTTTTCTGCCACCTCTTTCAGCGACTTTTTGGTAGACTTTGGTACTTTCTTCAAGGGCATTTGTTCAGTCTTTATACAACTAGACAGTTCTTGTTCTAGTTCCTTAACTGCCTTGCTCAAATTCTCTTTGGGACCTCGTAGGTTTACAATCAACTGTTCTGATGATACAGCTGCTAAAGCCATTTCCTCTTCATCATCTTCAGGTGTAACTGCATGCTTTAGTGATAACTGGCCATCACAGTGCTGTCGTCTGATAGGACGTTCATGCCTAGTTTCTTCATTGACTTGTGTCATTCGCGCAAAGTCTATGATATAGATTTTTCCGTTGATAGTGAGTCTTACTGACTTATTGGCTTGAAAACTGCTCTCAATGGCCGCCGAATCACGAGGAGTGTAAGGTGAATACTGTCTACGATCGTCTCTATAACACCACTGTACTCTTGGATCACTAGGGTCATCTAGTAGTTGTTTCCAGGGTGTATCTTGCTCTAACTTAATTTTTCGAGTAAAGCCAGTTTCTAGGTTTGTCTGCCGCATTGTATGAAAGTCAACTTTGTATTTGTTGTTATTGACAGTGATGGTACAAGAGCCTTGGGGAATAATTCTGTAGTATTGAGTAAGGATTCTGTTAGTTATACTGTTGTATGGTAAGTAAGTGCGAAGGTCATTTCTCCAGAACCAGTTTAGTGATAGTACTGTAGCAGTGACAGTTGGCAAAAGTGGAGAGCATTGTTCAGCAGCTGATGCTTGTGCTACTGATGGTGTATAGTGTTTATAACTTTCTTTTAATAACTTCTCAAAGCATTTGAGGAATTCCTGAGCATCAGCTTTAGTATACAAAACAAAGCGGATATCTTTTACACAAGCACTTGGATGGTATATGCAGAAGTTCTTGACAGCATGGTGTGACTCTTCTGCACAAACCCTGATGGGCACAGCATACACTCCAGTGCCAATAGCAGGAAGAGCAATACTGTGAAGATTCTCCTTATTGGCGATACACAAGCTGTTGTGAACTGCACTGTAGAGCACAAATTGTTCATTTTTCTCTCCGCCCATCCATCTTGGTCCAATGGAGTGGATAAGCTTCTTAAAAGGAAGAAGACCAGGAGATGAACAAATGGCTTTTCCTGCATTCAGTTTTCCATTCTCTTGCACATAGCGAGTGCTTTCTTTCTGAATCTGGCTTCCACCAGCATCTGCAATGGCCTTTGCCAATCCACCAATGTGATCTAGTTTAGAGTTTGCAGGGTTCACAATCACATCAACCACTTCCTTGAGGATGTCGCCACGAACAAGAGACAGTTGCACACACAGGGCATCGTGACCTGGCTGAAAGGAGGTCTGAAACAGTATTGTGTTACTACTGGTTTGTTGTTCTCCAAGAAATGGACAGGTACACACAACTTGCTCATTCTGCTCTAGATGAGAGCATATCTGGCGATATTTTTCTGTATCGAAGAAAGGTTTAGTAAGTGGGTCCACTGGTATCTTGGCATTGCCTAGAGATGCTTGAATTTTATTTATAAAAACCCCAATGCTAATTTGAGCTGTCTCAGTATCAAGTTGACTACCTGAGAGCTGAATTTTAGCAGGAGGACAAAAAGAAACATCAATTTTTTGGCCTAACTCTAAAGGCAAGGCTTCTTTGAGCAAATTCGACCTTTTCTTAAGAATGAGTGCCACTACTTTGTCATTGCATGGAATGACCATGTCTCTGCGCATCATTTTGCCAACAAACTGTTCAATAATGTTCTTTGCAGCTGCAAAATCACCTCTTTTACAGGAAGGAGCTAGTAGCAACATCACACCGGTATGTGGGAACTCAACCTGCACTGAAAGATCATGGATCCCGACTTTCCTTTTAGAAATAGCTTCTCTCAGTGCATGACATACATCTGCTGACTGACCAATCTCTTTTATTAAAACATCTCCATTCTCCTCTTGCACAAGCAACTTCTTAAATTGATCAACTATGGCGGACTTGCCATACAACAAAAATGTAACAACAACTTCTTTTGGCTTGTTCTTTAAAGCTGCCTCATGTGATCGTCTTCGTGACTGGCTACTTACCTCAGGAGAAGAGGAAGACTGGTAAAACCAAACTAATATATCGTGTTGCTTTTCAAACTCAGATACAACATGCTTCCATCGTTCCTCCCAGAGCACAAGAACATTGCATGCGCATTTGATAAAAGCAGTGTCTTGCTTTAAATCGCTTCCAAGAATCTCTTGTATACCTTCCTTAACACACTCTACATCAGTTGGCTTACCGTCTACGGTGATAAAGGAATTATCCATTAAGCCCTTTTGATTTCTCTGGACTTTTGGGAGAAAAAGAGTCTGACAAATGCTTTCAAACTCGGCAAGTTTATGCTGAAACCTTTGTTCCAGATAGACAACTTGAAAACCTGTGAGACAGATCATTTCGCTAATAAGGAGTGTTTCTTCAAGTTCTTTCCGGCAGTTCACTATCCTTTCTTTTTGAAGGCCAAGAATAGAAACTTTAGAAGCCTTGATCATGAGACAAACACTGTGTTTGTGCTCAATTGTTTTCTTCCTCTTTTCTACAGACTCCACAAGTGAAGGATGGATAGAAATCTCCTCTGTGTGTGGCTGGAGATTCTGTAGAACAATAAAATACAATGTTTACACAGCACATTGAGTAGTTTGATTGTTATCTTACCTCAAGGTCACTGCATGCTTGTTCAAAGTGTTTAGCATGAGAGGAAAAGATTGTGAAGGAGAAGCCAATTTTTTCAGGTGAAGATTCAGAGGATTCGCTTTCTGTAGCTTCCAAATAGTGAAATGTAGAATCTATCTCTTGCTGGTTAGCTAGAATCAGATCTTCCATAAGTTGAAAGAATCGAATGTCACTGGTAAATTTGAAGGTACGGTGTTTTAGCTGAGGCGGCACAAAGTGAGTCATCAGTTGCTTCTCTCCCTTGCTAATAGCAGCAGGCGTTCCTTCTAGCTGAATGAGGTTATTATTGACTAATACTTTCACTGGAAGAGAAGCAATGAAAGACTCGCAATCAGCACTCTGCTGTTTAAAGAGACGAAGAGTAAGATAAGAATGAATAATTTGAGAACATTCAAGTTGCCTTGTGGTAATAGAAAGAGCCTTTAAACCAGCAACAAGACCACTAGTTGCAGCAATCACATCCTCTTCATTGTAACCTTCGATCTTGAAAATCGTGTTGTCAACGGTGACCGATACAGTATGATTCTGCTCCAGGGTAGCAATCAGTCCGGAGTCAGACTTTACTTTTTCTACAAGATTTGCTGATGGCACTGTGTGTGTACGATGAAACACACTACGAGTAATAGACAAGGCATTGTTATTGTCCTTTTGCGAGAGAGTGACCACACAAGCAGGGTCTGGTGGAAAGTGAAGAACACAAGCATTCACCTTCTTCTCTTGAAGGCACTTCTTTAGAGAGGCCAAGAGAGAAGATGACATTGGTGTAGCAAGAGGGTGAATGAGAAATACTGAGAGCTGTTGCTGCATTTTAGTTCTGGCTTCTTGAATTGCCACTGAACTGCCTTCGAAACAAACAGTGGTGTCATTGGTAAATGCAGACTTGACATGGAAGTCGTCACTAAGAGAAAAAAGAAAATCTGGAAGAAGCTGGCGAACAGCAGCAGCTTGTACCCTGCATAAAGAAGAAACATCAGTAAAATTAATAATGCTTTAAGCAATTATTCTATTAACATACTTGTTCATTTCAAATTCTTTCAAAAGACTGCCCGTGAAGTGCAGGTAAGCACTATTGACAGCTTCAGTCAATCCAACAAATGTGACAGCTGGCTCTTTACCCTGCCCATACTCGACCAATAAAACTATTTTGACATTTGGATTTGTGATAAATGGGCTACATAGCTCATCAAACAGGCTAGGTCTGTTAGGCTTACTCTCAGCAAGCTGGGTTAACTGTTTCAAGGAAAGGGGCATATGGCGTTCGCACAGCCTATCGACTACTCCGTTGGCAAACAATTCTGCTGTTTCAAGAGGATCGGCACTAATAACCAGACACCCATCAGACACAGAGTATTGCAAGCTTCCTCCATTACTTTCAAAATCCTTACCTTCTGTTGTAGTCTTTGTAAATTCATAGAGTCGTAACGATATGCGTCTTTGTATTGACTTATGTTGAACACGTGGCATGCCAGTTATCGGTTGCATTGTTGGAACGCTATCGACTGATTGTGGCATCGATGTTGGATAGTTGAATGGTGGTGGATTGTTTGGTTGCATTATTGAATAATTCATGTGAGGTTGTATCATTGTTTCTAATGGCATTGGTTGAGGTGGGATAGTGCAAGGGTAACTTATAGGGATTTTGATTGGTTCAAGAGGAGGAGGTAACATACCAGAGGGAAAGCTAGGAGGAGGATGAGGCTGAGTCACGTCTTGTACAATTGAAACACTAACTGGTAAGCCATAGACTACACTGCCATGCCACTTAGCGACAGATTCTTGTGCTTTAGAGAGACTAGGATAGGCCACGGTTGCTGTCTTGCTAGAGCCGTCACTAACTAGGACTAAGCTGATTAGCTTACCATTCAAGTCCAAGAAAGGAATAAGATCATCTTCATCTGCTTCAGTACTGAGGTTAGTAATGGCTACTCTGATGAAGGTAGGGGAAGAGGAAGGATGAAAACTAATGGGACTTGCACTAGCTAAAGGAACAGGACACTGATGAGACTGTTCATATGGCAGAGTGCCTTGAATCTGTTTAGCAGATAAGGCGGGGTTAAGCAAAAGATCATTCAATGATGGTTGCTGAGAGGAATCAGGCTCAGAGAGCATGCCGTCGTCAGGTTCAGTGAGAAAGATAGGTTCAATTGTAGTTGCTGGAACAATATCTGGCCATGGGCAACTATCCTGTGAATCGACATTAATTGAGCTCCCTTGTTTAACCGTATAATCAGCAACAAGACTCTGAGTAGCAGAATCACCCAAAACCAATCCTTCCTTCTGTTCAGTTGCAGAACTAGCCACAATCTGTTGAGTTGCTACTGTCTCAGATTTGGAGTTTGTGGCAGCATCATGTTTATGCTTGCAATTGGGTGAGACTTGTGGGCTCATGGGTGCTGTAGTAACCCTGCCTCTACGAGGATGTACTTTAGGTTGACTAGTCATCAGCTGTTGTTGTTGCTGTCGAGGTTGATGTGTATCATTTCCCAGTTGCTTTGACGACGATGTTTTTCTAGTTTTTGAAGATCCCACTGAACGATGCTGACGCGTGTTGCTTTGCCTTACCGGATTAGCTGGTGAAAAATACTGTCTCACAATGATTTGAAAACGTCCATAGAGTTGCGTGCCATGGTAGCTGTCAACGGCTTCTCTAGCTGCTTCTGGCGTGTTGAATCTTACCCAGGCGTGCGCGGTGTCTCTTCCTCGAGTGACCGACACCTCCTCGATCTGTCCCTTCAGTTTAGCGAAATGATTGAGCAAATGCGATTCTCTGACACTTCTCGGACCCGTCACTAACTTCACGAAAACTTTTCTCTTATTTTCGTCTTCCATTACTACGACCACGCCTCGATCCTCCACATAGTGTAGGCGTGGTTATGGCGGGTAATGGTGGCACTGGCGGGCAGCAGCAGCAGCTCCTCTCTGAGGTAAAGCTGCAATGGAGCGAGTTCACCTGGTCTCTTCAGAAGCTGCGTCACAACACGTACTCTAAGAAGAGCCGAGAGAGGTGAGTACCACGACTAGTCAGCAAACAGCTGTGCCTGGAGCTGCTGTGAACTTACTGTTCTTTTACAATCAAAGCGTGTTTGGATACTTGCTTACTCCTATTTAATTCGTGTGTTTTAATGTTGCTTTGTGGTTTATTCTATCTATATTTCCTTCCTAATCTGATGTGGTTGTAGTGACTGGTTTCGTATCAATCCACTGGAGATGGTGCTGTTGGGCTGTCAGACACTGGCTGATAATGATACAGCACGCAGAGATGTACGTGAGTCAGTCCATAGTCTATGACATGTGTGGTCACTATCCTGCACACGCACACACGCACGCACACACACACACACACACACACACACACACACACACACACACACACACACTTAAGATGGACAAGAGTTTTATAAACACTTCTATTACTAAAAGCAGCCTTCAACAGTAGCCTTCACCAATAGAGAGATTCAAGCTTATAACGAACTGTCAAATTGTTCGATTGTCACCGTAAACTCAAACTGGTACTCTTTAATTTTTTGCCGAATATATTCGAGGTCTTATCACTAAAGACCTTTAATTTGCATAAAGTAACGTTATACTACAGCTACCTCCCTATTAAATTAACCACAACTATCGAAAACAGTTAATTTAGGGAGGTAGCATTACTGCACTGCTATTGTCACCTCCTGGTTCTTTCTCTCACAGCATGGTACACTGATTCTTGCCATGGAAAACATCACTATGGAGATGAAGCTCCGCCCACTGTGCTGGCAGACAGTACTGAGTGTTTTATGTACTACCATAAAAGGTCAAGTCACACCTCCACTAGTTATCCAGGTAAACATCATTTTGACAGTTACAATAGTTCTTGCCTGCTAGCTACAGTTCTTGCCTGCTAGCTACAGTTCTTGCCTGCTAGCTACAGTTTTTGCCTGCTAGCTACAGTGTATGACTAACATCTTGTGTGTTCATGTAGAGATGTGCTCAAGGAATCTTGAATTGCTTGATTGGAGCAAGACGCCAGCCACTGTGAGTGACTCGATGCAGAATATTGCAATGTTGTGGAGTGTCACCTTCGTGCACTAATGTGTTCAGTCTCTGTAGTCACTGTTGTCTTTATTCACACGATGGAGGATGATCAGAGACTGAACACATTAGTGCATGAATGTGACACTCTATAGAAGACAGTACAGTATATATTTTGGGCTAATGTACATATATAATTACGTGCAACAAAATAACTTACTAATTGAATTGGGCAATAGCTTTCTGTGGAAAATTGAATCATGTAAACATTTGACTGTATATGGCTTTTGTGTTTTATTAGTGTATGTGTTCAGCATTTTTATTACTTCTTGCAAGGGTAAACCATGGAACGTAGACCGTAGACCATGGAGCACTAATGCGTTACATTACATGTAAGTCTTTGATCATGCTCCATTGTGTGAATAAATACCAGTGACTTGATACATTAGTGACTGCACGGTGACGCTTTACACTCAAATCTTCCTTGCAAGAAGTAATAAAATCTGTCATGTTTTTTCAGTGAATTGTAACTAATGTATGTATCGTGTTATAGGTATAGTCCATCATTGCTAGCGTGGTGTGTGGTTCAACTGGAGCTCTCTACTATAATACAGTGGATCTTGAGTCGTGATGACAAGCAATGTAACATAGCCCACCTCAGGTAACACCATCTCTCATCTCTCTGTAAACCTGATCAGTAACATCAACCACTAGTGCAGAAATTCTAATCCAACCAAGTGATTCTGAGCTTTTTGTGACATAGAAAAATTCGAAATTTAAATCACTGATTTAAGATAATATTGTACTCATTAAAAATCACAAAATTTAGGTGCCGCTAAAATTGATCAAATTTTTGTCGCCCGAACAATACCTCCCTATGGTATAATAGTTGTTTAGTTGTCCATGACAAGTTTTAACAATGAAATTAGTTTCATAATGGTTGTGTGAACTGTAGTGCTATCAATAGAGACTTGTTACAGTGAGTACAAGTGGTATTACTATACATGCTTCTACTGTGAATGAACACTGCTTTTACTATCGGGTTTGTGTTCTATAGACAAGATCTCACTCAGTTGCAGTTTGAACTGGATGAGGTCAGGGGGAAGTGTCTCCATGCCGACCTGCCTGGCTCCACCCACTCCTCAATACTCACCCTCCTCAACTCACTCCTCTCTCCACATCACTCGAAAAACCAACCCAACAATAAGTACGACGACCGTTCCTCCGAATTACTACAGACACACCTCTATCTCTGTCAACAGTGCAGCATTCTCGATGCTAAGCCAACGGACTCATTTGTCACAGCTCTCACTGATCTCATCACAGCGCTCGAGAGGAGCCCACAAGTGTTTCATACAGTCTGTAGTACACTCGTGAATATCATTAACCTAATGGTATCGCAGGGCGGACTGGAAGAGCACAGAGAAGAAGATGGGAATTCATCTGATGAAGAATCAGAGGTGGAAGCACAATATATACCTAGTACTAGTCTTCTTGTGCAGTTACTGAATCAGTTAGCTACCTGTGTTAGTCTGCTTGAGGATAAGCTGGGGCCTGGTTACGGAGCTGTGTTGCCTTCTCTGTTCACCACTGTACTAGTGACACTTTCCAGGAAGCCATCACTGGTAGAATCATGCCTTGATGCTGCAGCGTTCCTCACACAATGCCTACCTCTGCTAGTAGCTTATTGTACAGAGGGATACTTGACTGATTCACCAATCGACTTCCTCAACCAGTTACTTGAGTTCGTGTGTTCCTTTGCCGAGTATGGCACTGCTCCTGTACGATCCATACAAGTAGTGTTGCCGAATTTGCTTGGGCCGTTTTTCGGTGTTCGTGACCATGCGGTCTTATGCCAGTTGCTCCAGTACGGTTGTTACGCTATTGGGTCACAACACGTCAAAGCTCTTCTCTGGGAAGGAGGTCTACAGTACATTGCTGAGGTCTGGCGCCTGTTTCCTTCCGCTGAACAGGAACGAGAACGAGTCTTAGCAGAGCGCAGGCACCTGGAGGCTGTGGAGGTGTCAAGTGAAATAATTGATGCTTTGCTGTCAGCTGTAGTCGATGATTCTGAAGAGGAAACAGAAGCAGAGGGAAATGATCTGGAGCTGATGGATGAGGAAGAGATAGCTCCATTGACAGATGAGCAGAAACATGCTGACAGACAGAGCCGCATCGAGGTGTTGCTGAGACTAGTGGAGCTAGCCTGTGAGATGGTGAGAGATAGAGCCATACAAGCACTTGTCTCTCTCCCTTCCTACCTCTTTGTGTGCATGTGTGTGTGTATTTTGCATATGTGACTGATAGTTACATACCAGCATTTAGTGTTGTGGCTGCCTACCGTGTATTATTTCTTGTCTTTTGAGCTAGAAAGATTTTGTCCTTTTCCTCTCTACAGGTGAAGAATGGTGAGAACATCTGCTACCTGTATGCTAGTGTGCTGCCTCGCTTGTTCACATCATCGAAGACACACCGGACAATGGTGTTCAACAGAAATAAACTAAAGAGGTGTGTCCGCATTCATTAATGCATGAGTACTGTATTATATAGTCAACATGCTTACACCTGTTGTGCTCTACATGTGTCTGTTTTTCCATCTGCTATTTGTCTCCCTCCCACCCTCTCTCTCTCTCTCTCTCTCCCTCTCTCTCTCTCCCTCCTTCCATTTCTCTCTCTCTCTCTCCCTCTCTCTCTCTCCCTCTCTCTCTCCCTCTCTAGCTCTCTCTCTCTCTCTCCCTCCCTCTCTCTCTCTCTCTCTCTCTCTCTCTCTCTCTCTCTCTCTCTGTCCTCTCTCTCTCTCTCTCTCTCTCTCTCTCTCTCTCTCTCTCTCTCTCTCTCTCTCTCTCTCCCTCCTCCTCTCTCTCTCTTCTATTTTTTTTGTGCCTGTTTATCTGACCATTTTCTCTCTCTTATTCAGGTTCTTTGGTGAGGATCCTCCTCCTTCTCCCGGCAGTCTCTCCTGGCACACAGACACTAAGCCTCTAGCTCATCAGTTGCTCAATCTCTCCATACTTACTCTCACTCATAACATGTCCACACCATTCCAGCTGTGCGCCATAGTGGTTCCTAAACTGGTTAGTCACTCAATACAACAAATGACATGTGATCGTAATATACATGGTTATAGTAGAATGCATGGTTGTGTACCAGGGTATGGGCTTTATTGATAAAATACTGTGGTTTTATTACTACTAGTGGAAAGCGTCAACCTTGTTGTGCTTAATGCAGCCCGCATATAGGCACATGCATACTCGCTTGTTAAGTGCATGACTTGCTGCAGTTCCCAATATACATGTGTTGAAATAAGCGCTCTTTTTCACGTACAAGCGCATGCACCTAATAACTCGCCAGTGCGGTGTACGTCCACCATTGAAATGATTCTGCTTTACTCTTTTATCACTGTTGCAAGACTTAGTAAGACCACTATTATTGACCTGTTTATATAACTCGTTGTGCAGGTTCGGAATATTGATAGTGTGAAATGTTCTGATGAGCAGAAGATGAGTTTACTGATGGATATACTGAAAATAACACAAGGTCTGTCATCTCAGGATACTATAGTAACCATGTCAGGATATTGTTAGTATACTCTCTTGTATATTATAGACACACTGGAGGCTGGTCATAATATAGAGGAGCTCATTACACACGGACTGGACCTTCTGTCTAACCTACTACCACCTGAGATAACGGCTGATCAACTTAGGTCACACACCCACTCACACACACACAAACGTACACACACTCACACACGCGCACACACACACGCACACGCGCACACACACACACACACACACACACACACACACACAAGTTCTGCATTTTTCACGTTTTATTAACTCACGGTGTGGTTACTGCTGCTATCGTCCATCTAGGAACCTGATCAATGAGATCGTCCATCAGTTGGTTGCTCCCGGCAACAGCACGATGCTTTTTCTGATAAAAGTGTGTTCTACAGAGTTCATGCGTGTTCAGTATTTCTGTCATTTTGCACAATTATTTAAAAAAAGTTATCGATTATTATATTCATTTTGTCATTCTCTCAGAGTGCATGTCGGTACATGAAGGACTCATTCCCGGACGAGCTGGAACAGGTTCAGGACTTGTTCCGTGCACTACTGCACAAAGGACGGAAAAATGTACGTCATCTTACGATTGTTGTGATCATGTGACTTGTTCTTTGTTGTCACATGACTACAGGAGATCAGGAGTGTGTTCAGGCTGTGTCGAGACCCATTCAGCTCCTCTCTCTACTCCTCTGTGAGGGGACACCTGTACCTGTTTGCTAATGGATCTATCAATGCTAGGCAGCTTCTAGCTCTCTGTGAGGTTAGAGAGAATGCATTAGCTGGTCTACAGGGATTTTTTTCATGCAATGCTGAAGTGAAAAGTGTAGAGTGTCACCTTCATGCACTAATGTGTTCAGTCTCTGTAGTCACTGTTGTCTTTATTCACACGATGGCGGATGATCAGAGACTGAACACATTAGTGCATGAAGGTGACACTAACTGAATTCATGAATTACACTATACAGCATCGCAAGAAGGAAAAAAAATTATTACCTAGCTATCCCACAGCTTGCTCATGGTACATGTACCTCTCTCTCTCTCTCTCTCTCTCTCTCTCTCTCTCTCTCTCTCTCTCTCTCTCTCTTCTTGTGCAGTTGATAATGTCTTCCATGAGCCTACAGCGTGTTACTAGGCAGCAGAGCAGCTCCTCCTCTCAACTCTCTGAGGAAGAGATTGAGGAGAGAGCTCGAGTGAGGAAGAAGGAGGAGGTGGTATTAGTGAAGCTGATCACACCGTGTCTAGCAGAGGTTGATAGCGCTATGAGGGAGGGAAGGTTCAAGAGAGAGGTATGGACCAGGAGCCAACAGCAGCTAGCGAGAATAGCACTGTTCAGGTGAACTGGCAATGTCTGATCATTAGTCAATTTTTTAGTGCATACAAAAATTATCACTGGTTGAATTCATATTTGTTTCACTACAGGACATTGTTCAGTGACGATATTGTATCGATGAGTGATCACACAACTCAACAACTGAAACAAGTGTTTGAAATGTACTACATTTTGATGAATTTAAGCACATTTTTATAACCATAATAATGTGGTACTATAATGTGTTCATATCCTCTCGTTTTCTCTATAGTAAGTTCCCCAGTGAGGTGCTGTCCAGTGAGGATACTATGGTACTGCTGTCGTCATGTGCTACTAGAATGGATCACATGCAGGTCACATGATCAACTATAATTTTTTTGCGTTTAATTTGACACTTACATGTACTTAGTTATTTCGTCTTCTATTCCGCAGAGTCCTCGTTATGATTCTCTGAGGACAGTGCTGGCTGACTTGCTCAAGCACTACCTGAACAATGTAGTGAAGGAGAGGGAGGATGGTGATAGTGGAGGACGGGAGGAAGATAGAAGAGAGAGGCTGAAGAAGAGAGAAGCAATGTTTGAGGAACATATAATGTCACTGCCTCGTAACAAAGTGGATTATCAGAGATTGGTGGAGTGTGGATACAATGACAGATTATGGACTGAGGTATGCAAGGGTCTTGTACCTGATATTCTCTCTCCTTATCTCTCTCTCTCTCTCTCCCTCCTCTCTCTCTCTCTCTCTTCCTCTCTCTCTCCCTCCCTCCCTCTCTCTCTCTCTCTCTCTCTCTCTCTCTCTCTCTCTCTCCTCTCTCCCTTTCTCTCCCTCTCTCTCTCCCTCCCTCCCCCTGTCTCTCTCTCCCTTTCTCTCCCTCTCTCTCTCTCTCCCTCCCTCCCTCCCCCTCTCTCTCCCTCCCTCTCTCTCACCAGCATCACTCGGTCTCAGTCAGGACTGATGGTACTCGTAGTCTAGAGGAGAACATGAGACAGACAGTGCTGGCTTGTTATAGAGAGCTCTCTGAGATACTCAATCAACTCGCCATAACACATGTTAGTTTGTATCATAACATAATATGTGACCAGATTTATGAAAACAGACCATTTCGCCAAAATTATTGTTTTGAGAAAAAAAGCGTTTTGTGATAGGAAGTGTATTGAAAGTCTATAAGGTATGATGCACGTTTTGTGTTATAACTGAACAACGGAAACACCAAGAACTGTGCCAAAGGTACCATTGCACTTGCCTACTCATAAGCTTTCACATGGTATAAATATCTCATTTTCAACAATTGTGGCGAAATGGTTGGTTTTCCCAAATCCGGTCACAATATGGATCTGTGTAGTAAAATGGAAATGTCACCGTAACATGCTGTTTTCAATATCACTCTGCTTTGCTCAATGCTTGAATACCACATTTGTTTCAGTCATGAATGAGTCAACTCGGTAGATTAAAATAAGCAATAGTGTGTTACTCTGTAGTTTAGGCATCTTCCTTTTTTATTTCTACAATGTAAACTGAATGATAATAATTATGAGCAGATTATTTTTCTACCTCTGCCAGACTCATAATAGTATCTTACTATCTAGTACTTTTTTACTATCTAGTACTTTCAAGTACAGAATGATGATTGTAGTAAGATCAAATTGTTTGAAGCACTCTTGTACTAGCCTACATGTAGTACACTAAGAAAGTATGATCATTGTCATCTTGTTGTCCTCTACTGTGTAGCGTAGTAGACCATTATTACATCAAGTAGCTATACTAACCATTTCTTCATGATCAGGTACTAGTGGATGGTGTATTGATCAAGTCTACTCAGCTGTTTGATGACGAGCTATCACTGAGTGATCTCAAGGTGGGTGTGGTGTGGGTGTGGTCAAGTAGATATCGGAATGTAATTAGGGTCGGCGTGCTGCAGCAGTGCGTACAATAGATCAGCGATTGGGAAAGACGCATGATGGACATTTCTACGAAAGAAAGGTGATTCATGTGCTAATCATGTGACATAGTTTGTGTCACACCCACTATAGTCAGCGATACTGAGCAGAGAAGATGAGATTGAGGCAGAGTTTGACAAACAGGTACTCAATACTGACATATCTGTTCTACGTTTCTTGTCTTTCATGTGTCTTAGTTTGTGTTTACCTCAGCTCTTACTAATACTAGTATGCATTATAGCTCCCCCTCCCTTCCTTCCTCTCTCCTTCCCTCCCTCACTCTCTCCTCCCTCCCTCTCCTTCTCTCTCTCTCCCTCTCTCTCTCTCTCTCCCTCCCTCTCTCCCTCCCTCCCTCCCTTCCTCCCTCTCTCCCTCCCTCCCTCCCTCTCTCCCTCCCTCTCCATCCCTCCCTCCATCCCTCTCCATCCCTCCCTCCATCCCTCTCCATCCCTCCCTCCATCCCTCTCTCTCTCTCTCTCTCTCTCTCTCTCTCTCTCTCTCTCTCTCTCTCTCTCTCTCCCTCACTCCCTCCCTCCCTCTCTCTCTCTCTCTCATATACAGGCTAGAGCTCCCATTAGTCCCAAGACCTTCACTGCCTCTATCAACACATCGTTCCTGAGCTGTGCTAGGTGAGTGCTGATGGTGGTTACTGGGATCATGTGATGTGTTCTGACCAATCAGATGCTGTGGTTCACAGATTGTTGGATGCTATGCACCCACTGGAGAGCACTGTGAGAGACCACTAGAAGTGAGCTAATGGAGCATGCTAGCTGTGTCTGGATATGCTAATGTATTGCTGTGTGTACAATAACTCATGTCAACATTGCGTCTTGATGAGAGATGAAATTGGGAATTTTTGTTGCTTCTTCGGCTTGAACTAATCTCAGTTTTACATTTTATCCTCACCATCCATTTCTCTCTCCCTTCTCCTCTCTCTCTCTCTCTCTCTCTCTCTCTCTCTCTCTCTCTCTCTCTCTCTCTCTCTCTCTCTCTCTCTCTCTCTCTCCTCTAGATCGGTATGAGGGTTGATAGTATCATTATATCACTCTATGATGAGTCAGGAGTAGAGATCGAGAACGTGGAGGTGCTCTTGTGTGAGGAAGGTGAGACTATCACATGACAATCACATGACTCATTGTATGCGTATGTGTATACAGGTGCATACATCTTCAAAGCCTACACTAATGGACATCCTTACGACACTTCACAGGTTGATCAAACAGATATACACATACGTTTCAATACAGTATAATTTCGAATCACATTTTGTATGTGCTAAACTGCACATCAGAGCTTTGGTTCATTTTTGTGAACGTGTACAATAACTTTATAATTATGGTATAATTTTCAATGAACTGGTTGTATATTCTCATTTTAATTTTTCACTTATCTTGAGCACTGATGTTGTGTTGAAGTGTTCTCTCTCTGTCATTAGGTGTGGGTTGAGGTGTTCTCAATGATGCTGTCATCTCATCATCCACTGGTACCATCTGTGATACTGCCCAAATCATTCCCTAACCTTAGAACATGGGAACACATCAGAAGGTACAGTACATTATTGTAAGGCGAGGAGCGTTCTCTCATGTCATGTCCAGGGTGGTACAACCTGAGCTGACAGGTAGTATACTGACCTGTCGCCATGACTACTCACCTGAATGGAGGAGTTACTATGACAACCGGTTAGATAGATAGAGTCACCTTAACACTCACTCACTCACTCACTCACCCACTCACTCATCCACTCACTCACTCATACACTCACTCATCCACTCACTCACTCACTTGCTCACTCACTCACCCACTCACTCACCCACTCACTCACCCACTCACCCACTCACTCACCCACTCACCCACTCACTTACCCACTCACTTACTCACTCACTCACCCACTCAATCACCCACTCACTCACTCACTCCTTTAGTCCGGAGAGGGTACGATGTGGTGTTGATATTGTGTTGCATCCTGGGTTCTCTCTCACTGGATCATCACGTCCATTGCTCATGAGACAACAATCAAAGATGACTAAGGTAGCTACCATCACGTGACACATTATACTACACACGCAGGACTATTGGTTTAGTTTCGCTTTGTACTCATAAATGTGTCATGTTGTCCTCGATAAATTTCTTTTGACAGGATCTAGCTGGTCTAGTGTTTGATGATGTGATGCAGACTATGCTGCAAGATGATTGGTTGAAACAATTCAGGTATGTACTGTGCGTGTGTGCATGAATAGCAGAAATCATTAAAGTTCATTAGTTGGTTCCAATTACAGTATATGATCGTCTGTCTATCTTTTCACACTTTTTCATAAATTGACTTGTGTCTGTGGTGCAGGTTCCTTGGTAAGGTGTTGTCACAGTACATCAGTGTGATGGTGAGAGAGGGCAAGAGAGTGAGAGAGATCGTCAGTAGCGGCTTTGACTATGAGCGATGGAGAAAGACCTTTGAGAGACATACTGGCAAAGATAAAAAGGTACAAAAATATCATTGCTACTACTGTTCATATCTTGTGTATAATTTTCATGTACATCAGCAGTACATGTTTTAGTTTATTGATTTGTTATTGCAGGTTCAAGTTCCTATGGTTACTATGACGACCACACCTACCAAGGAGGCTATAGTTGATGACCTGGTCAGCTATATAGACAGGCAGGTTGATGAGTGGTGTCACCATGCCGACATCATCGCAATGTGTCAGACCAGACAGAAACAGCTGCTGGAAATGAAGGTATGATTAGTTTGGAACAGTGCAGCATTTTTCATGATCATAATGTGAGCAAGTTGTGCTGAATATTCAAATTCCGACACCTCTTGTTTGCTATTCTACAACATCAAATGTTACTTGACAAAATTGACTCTGGTCAAGATGAACTTGTCTATATTATTTTTAGTGATCTTTATTGATATGATTAAGTTCTTGTTATTTTTTCAGCACTATTTGGAATTGTGTAAAAATCCACTCCTACAACCTAAGGTACAATTACGCACTTCATTGAATCTGTATCTATTGTCCTAATATAGCTAAAGGAGCTACACACGGTGTTGGTTAGTAACAGTTGTGTTGTTCCCATCTCTCGTCTACCAGCTGCTACCCAAGAGGAGATCATTCACTGGGTGTTCAACAATGAAGATCGGTATGTTTCTGTCTTTTCTCCTGCCTTCTAGTCTCTCTCTTTCCTTCCTTCTCTCTGTCACTTTTCTCCCTCCTCTCTCTCCTATACAGTGTATGGCGGTACAGAGGAGGTAGAGATGGTCACGAAACTCTACAGCAGTTCATGAACTTTCTTAACCCCAAGTCACACGATCAGACTAGCCACGCCTACCCTGGAGTGGCTGTGTTCTTTCTACCATCAGATCCAGGACAGGAAGTGGACATCACTAGAGACTTCAGAGTGAGTACAGTATAATAACTAACAGTTACTATAATATTTGCATTGTGTACTAACTATACTACTGTAGCTGTGTACTTAGTGAATTCTTGCATGGACCTGATCATCCAGGTATCTAACATGATTGGTTATGCTGTCGGAGAGACAGTAGTGTATACTAATACAACCACTGAGGACGACGAAGAGAGTGGCGGAGCGGTAGTACAGAGACAGCAATCATCTCATCTCAGCTGCTATGAAGTGGTGACTGCATGGGTGCATCCCAGGTATGGTAATGCAGTCCATGTATATATATCTCTCTCTCTCCCTCTCTCTCTCTCTCTCCTCTCTCTCTCTCTCTCTCTCTCTCTCTCTCTCTCTCTCTCTCTCTCTCTCTCTCTCTCTCTCTCTCTCTCTCTCTCTATCTATCTCTCTCTCTCTCTCCCTTCCTCTCCATGTAGTTATAGAGGACTCAACTTCAGTATGCACATGTACTATGATATTGCATGTCATGGTGAGAATGTAACCTGCACATTGTGTGTTCTAAAGAACCAAATGTATAGTTCAACTTGTATCAATAACTATGCATGATTTTGTGCCAAAAATGTTGCATATTAATTTGTATCATCATTATTATTCTAGCACCTGTTAGGATGGTCATGTGTGATATGGTCACTGGTAGTCTAGACAGAATCATCAATAGTGGGCTGTTCCCGTGGTTGCTATGGTGACTAGGAGTGACTCGCTACATTATATGGAAGCAGAAAGCATCGTATCTTGTCACAACCCAGGTAGGTAGCTTCAGCACAGCACGGCTGAATGATGGTGTTTCTATCTTCCATTAGACCGGGACGAAGGAGCAGTTTGAACAGATAGTGTTTGTGACTTGGCCGGTTCGTGTTGGTCTGTGGTTGTATCGATCATTATCACGTGTTACTAACTGGTGTACCAGCTCTACACCACGAAGATTATGACATAAGACACTGAATACAACTTTTGTTAGCAAAATTTTAAAGGTCTCTATTTTGTAGTAACGCAATTTATCGTATGCAGATTTATTAGTAAAACATGTTTTTGACACTTACACCTTATTTAATTATGTTAAATGTTTCAACCGATCTTCAGCTGCTACCGCACACCATACCTCAGCAATACGATCAGACCCACCACACCCCACTGTTCAGTGAGGTTCTTGATTATAGCTTTTTGAAGAAGAAATCTTGGAAGCTAGAAACAATCTTGTAAATTATAATATTATAGTCTCCGCTCATAATCTTATAATCGCCACTGGAAAAATCAATGCTGCTTTTTATGCACATGGAAGGAGGCCATGTTTATCTTTGTATACAGTGTTTCTACAAGGTTCGACGGGTAGGTATAAAACGCGGAACGTGGAATGGAATGGAACGGCGGAATGGAACGCCAAACGGCAAAAAAAACCTGAAGGACACTTGTTCAGCTTGAATCATAGCCTAGAGGTCACTTCTATATCTATAGGTAGAGTTGCTCAACGTAGTCTTGTCTGTATTCTGCAGTGTAGCCCTCAAAGACTAACTGTAACTCGAGCTGTAGCTCACGTGCCACTCGCTCAGGCTCATCGTGCAGACTACTGAATCAAGTTCACAGGAATCATAGATCTCTTTGTGACGGAGAGAAACTCAACCCTTAGCTTAGGTCACCATATCGATGCATAACATGACTTGTAACCGTTGTTTGTATCCAGGCAGCATGTACGCCGGTTCAACAAGGGGGTGTGGCTGTGGGTGTGTATGCGAGTATGTTTACAGCAAGCTGTTGATAGAACGTTAACTTAGTTCCAGAGTAAAGATCGGTGTGTAAACTCTGCCCGTAGAGTTTGTGAGTTTAACCTCTGATTCAATTCTTACGATTTACGCTCAAGCAGAAGTCTCAGGCTGAGCTGCTTGCACTAGTCTGACACCAGCTATCAACGCGTCGCACACTCCACTACCACTCTTTGCGTGCAGCAGTACGCAAGTCAAAGCAAGTGTCCCTTTTCTTTTCAAGTCGAAATTTGGCTGTTTTCTTTACTGTTTCACTGTTTGACGTTCCATTCCATATTCCATTCCACGTATACCTAGAGTAAATTATCTATATTCGGTCAACATGTATATTCGTACGCTATTGCCAGCAAAACCAACGCAGCTAAGACGGTGTCTGCCACAGCAAACTATAGCCACTTGCATGTGTAGAAGACACAGCAAACCGCTAGCTCCAGCGTCCTTCCTGAAGGCGACAACAAACAATAATAGACGCGTGTACGAATTTCCCTAAGATCGGTAGAATCTCTGTATTTTCGTTTCACCACTCGCTACGTCCAACGAAGTAGAGGAGCTGGCTAATTTAGTGCTGCTAGCATACACCCATCCTTGCGCTAAACGATGACCAGCAGAAGTAGCCGAACACTCTCCTTGAACACAAGAAAAACGCAACAACATCACCCCCGCTGACCCCTCAAAGATCGTCATCAACAATACAGTAAAGTATTGTGCTTATGGAGACGTATTATTATAATTTTTATTATGGCTCTCCATAAGCACAATACTTTACTGTATTATTGATGACGATCTTTGAGGGGTCAGCGGGGGTGATGTTGTTGCGTTTTTCTTGTGTTCAAGGAGAGTGTTCGGCTACTTCTGCTGGTCATCGTTTAGCACAAGGATGGGTGTATGCTAGCAGCACTAAATTAGCCAGCTCCTCTACTTCGTTGGACGTAGCGAGTGGTGAAACGAAAATACAGAGATTCTACCGATCTTAGGGAAATTGGCGTACACGTGTCTATTATTGTTTGTTGTCGCCTTCAGGAAGGACGCTGGAGCTAGCGGTTTGCTGTGTCTTCTACACATGCAAGTGGCTATAGTTTGCTGTGGCAGACACCGTCTTAGCTGCGTTGGTTTTGCTGGCAATAGCGTACGAATATACATGTTGACCGAATATAGATAATTTACTCTACATAGGTTCGACAATCATTCCAAGATACAACAATTATACTGGAACCCGTACGTGTTGGCGCTATGCATGGGCGTGGCACACCCATAAACAGCAACTCGCAGCAGCTCTATAAGAAACCAGAACAAATGGCTGTTCGCCCTGTCACCCACAAGTTCCACAATCTCCTAGTACGAGAGCTCGGTAAAGTGGATCACTGGGATGTACTGGGTACACATCTTGGACTGGAGGAGAGTGAAATCAGAGAGATTGAACGTGATCATCAGAGCACTGCTCGCAGGAGAATAGTAATGCTGGCAAAATGGATGGAGAAGGATGTCGATGCATCCTGGGAGAAAGTGATAGAAGCACTAAAGAGCATGTCACAGACAGTGCTGGCAAGTAAACTCGAAGAAAAGTACTGCACCTCTGAGGCTACATCACTACCTGCCAGTGCTGGCCTGTCTATGGCTGGCCCGAAAGTAGCTAGTCCTGGAAAAGAACTGCTGATCGACAGACAAGAGTTGATTGGCCAAGAAATCGAATGTCTTGAAGATAAGTATCTTTCGTTAGTAACAGATGCAGAGTCAGCCATGCAGGCAGAAGCTAGTCCATCATCGTTAAAATTAAAGAGATTCTCACTATATTACTGTACAAAGCGGTTGACCACGGTTGAAGAGCTTTTTGATGAATTGGGGAGGTTCAATTTCTTACACTATGCATTGCTTGAAAAGATGGTCAAATTCTTCTTGAGTTCCAACTCAGTAGTAGTTGGTGATCTTCGTGTCTACCTCCAGCAGTTAGCCAAATTCAAGTCTTCAACAACTTTGCGGCAGTTTATGGATAAAATTGAGAGAGCTCAGCAACAACACAGCACAAGACAAGGATTGTGTACCATTACACTTCGCCTTGTAGGAGGGTGGCTGACCAAAACAATAGACGATCTGGAAAAACTTGTGAAGGAGGTTTTTAAAGACAAGGCGTACGTCCTAACTCATCTCAAGATTATACGAGGATCAATCATTGTGACCTACTATGCTCCACTTTCAGAGGCTTATAATCTCATATTCTTGGCATGGACATGCACAAAAACTGATTTCGGTGTTTTTCTGATTCATGCTGGAGTCATGAAAGTAATAGTTGGTGGTGTGCAGCTCTATATTGATCGGAAATTGGAAGAAATTCATGATTTTGAAGATGCTATTCATGAAACTGTGACTAAGGACAGGCTAGATATACTGAGGTTTCTACTGAGCATCAACACCAACCCTAATCCGACCAATGATAGAGGGCAGACAGCTCTGATGTATGCAAGTTATTTCAACAAGTATGAAATTGTTGTTCTTCTTATGAAAGCTGGTGCTGATACTAATCTACAAAGAAATGATGGCATGACAGCTCTTAACATGTCAAGTCAAAGAGGTCACACTGCAGTTACCAAGGCTCTTTTGAATGCCAATGGCAATCCTAATCTCCGAAGATACGATGGTGTAACTCCTCTCTACATTGCTAGCCAAAAGGGATATTTTGACATAGTAGACCTTCTCCTAAAAGCCAAGGCTGATCCTGATCTCCCCTCAAATAATAATGAAACACCTCTCTTTGTAGCGAGTATGAATGGTCATGCGGGAATCATTTCTCTGCTCCTGAAAGCCAATGCCAATTTGAATTATCAGAAAACAAAAGGTGTGACACCTCTCTACATGGCATGTCAGAATGGACACACTGACACTGTTATTCTTCTGTTGGACGCAAATGCTGATCCTAATCTTCAAGCAGATGATGGTACAACTCCTATATATCTGGCTAATTATAACAGAAACATGGCTGCCATAACCCGAATTCTGGAAGCCAAAGCTAATCCTAACCTGAGAAAGAACAATGGCATTACACCTCTTCTTGTGGCATGCTTACACATGCTCACTGATGCCATAGCGCTCCTCCTTGAGGCCAATGCCAATCCCAATATCCAACGTGATGATGGTACAGCACCACTCCATCTGGCATGTATGAACAATCACATCGATGCAATATCTCTGCTTCTGAGAGCCGAAGCCAATCCAAATATCCAACGTGATGATGGTGCAACACCACTCCATCTGGCATGTACGAACAATCACATCGATGCAATATCTCTGCTTCTGAGAGCCAAAGCCAATCCTAATCTTGTTACAAAAGATGGTGGCACCCCTCTTATGACAGCATCTGGCAAAGGTTACTCTGAAGTTGTTCAGCTACTACTGACCAGTGGAGCTGATCCTAATTTACAACATTCTTTGAATATGACGGCTCTTTTGTTAGCCTGTTTTTCAGGATCTTTTGAATCTGTCAAACTACTTGTGACATCTGGTGCTGACATCACTAAAGTGGGATCGCATGGACTAACTGCTCTTGTCATAGCAGCTAAGAGAGGCCACAATGACATTGTTGATTTTCTACAAGCAACAAAGCTCAGTCGGTCCTCAACCACAACCACCGCACCTGTTCTCACAGCTAATGAGATCGCTAGCAATGTAGACAACAAGACCATGGCCTTACTAAACCGAGCTATGAAGCAAATGGTCGTCAAGAAAGTTGAGATTCTTATTACCACTGAATATGAAAAGAAACTACAAAAGTCTGATCTTCTATCAAAGCAGTACAAAGAAGCAACAATATACCAAAAATAGTCATGGTGATTATGAATAATCACATTAATGCATGATGTTTTCATAGTTTTTGTATGAATATTGACTACTATAGCTACATTCATTGATAACATCCCATGGTTACTATACAGTAGTATAGTACTACTGCATTATAGACAATTATTTGTGTTCTATACTTAGCATGTCTACTGCACTGTCATGTACATCTAGTTACAGCTAAGAATCAATTTATTTGGCTTGTAAAGTTGACAGCTGTGAATGAGATAAAAACATATAACATAGCTATAATGTAGTTGACAGCAATATACTCACCTGTTTTTTAATCTTTTCAGCCACAAATTTGCCAGCTGGCTCCTTACACAGTATTTCCAGTAGCTCTTTCATCCTCTCCACTGGCTGGGGATGACTAGTTATGTGTGTAGTACAGTCCTGAAGTAGCTTTCCAGCCTTCTCTTCCTCAGGAATGCCGGAAGTGGCAATATGTCTCTTGGTACTATCACTAATAAACTCAGCTGTGTAGAGGTGTGCTGCCATGTTGGATGCATTTATGCTCATGACGCTGTGTATACCAACATGTTCACTGGTCATTATTTGCTTGACTAATGTGAGCTGTGTAGAAGAGAATGACTCCTCTTGCATAGCTGCATGCAGGATTGAAAAGTGATTGTATTATCTTCTTAATCATTTTACTTACTTAGTGCAGTCTTTTCCCGCTGTTCTTGAGTTTTATTCTCTTCAATCGCCATTTCAAGTTCCTTAGAGAAAGTAGCAGCCAGTTTTCGGACATTTCGTCTGGCTTCTTCTGTCGTAAGATTTTCTTCAAGGTACTCGTACAGCTCACTCTGTGTCACCTTCATCCTCTCGTATGCTACTCCACAGATGTTCCCCAGAGCAACCCAACGAGCATAGTAATGCATTGCTTGCATTTTAAAACCATCCGATCCCCAAACTTCAGCTCTTTCTTCTTTGGGTCTGTTCATAGCTACTTCCATCAACTTTCTCATCTTTTCCCCACCCAGTTCTTTGCAATGAGTCTCCAACTTCTTCCAAAAATCTGCTATTTTTCTCATGATATAGGACAGTCCTTTTAAACCTCCAATAGCACTGTGGAGTGACTTGATTGCTGCTTCAGTGTGGTCACTTTCTTCTTGGCAGTTTTCCATTTCCTTTGAAAACTCGGCAATATCTTGCAGTAACTTGCTGCGACTTTTTCGCAAGTCACTTATTTCCTGTAAATGCCTTTCCATGTCTTGACGAGCGACTCTAATTCGTTCATCTTTTCTTCCAGTGAAGAAGTTATGTATTGCCTCAAAGAAACCGTCATCACGTGATTCAATAGCATATCTTGCATCAGCTCTGGCATACTGCTGGTCGTGAAAGGCAAGATCCTGCTGAACACCAGTATTTTCTGTTACTGCTCTAGCTCTCTCGATCTCGAGCCTTTTTTTCTCTTCGTCCAAATCATCTTTTCGTTTCTTCTCTGCAGCTTTAGTTTTAAGGGTGTCTTCATGAGCATCTTCAACTCGACCAGACTCTTCTTCAAATGCTTGTGCAAGTTTTTTAGCTGCTTCAGCCATTCCCTGAGCCTCAGTAGCTGTTGACTGAAGTACACCTAAGGCTATGTCTTCCATACCTTCACTTAGAAACTGGTATGTTGATTGAAGATCTTCAAGAACAGTTTTTGACTTCAGTTTAAACTCCCACACCAAGTTAGTTGACTCATTGCAAAGCTTTGACACGTTCACGCCAATGCGACGAATCTTTATCTGCAGGTCAGTGTATTCAGCCACTCCATTGTAGGCAATCCGTATAAACTTGCCGACCAAGCTAAGATCCCTTACCAGAGAGTCAAGATCTGCACTAGCCAAAACAAGATCTTCATGCTGCTTTACCAAAGCTGTGTTGTTTTCTGGTATCTCTAAGATGTTGTAATCTCTTCCTTCGTATTTTACAATTGGATCAAAGCGTTTTTCAATTAGAGGGAAGATTTTACGAACCATTGGAGGCTTTGATAAAATACCTAAATAATGTGAAGCAATTTCAACACACGGTTAAGATAATTTATTGCAAAAGTCGCCTTTTTTGATTTAAAAGTTTAGCTACAAGTTGTGACAGTTAAGCAGTTATGGGCATGTATAACATTAATTGTACAAAATAAACTTAATTGTCTACTTACATGTTGTCGTTTCCATGAGAATGATAGTTTCTCCTGCAATACTCAGTTCTTCCACTCCTTCCTCTACTAGCAGAGCTCTTCTCACTGACTGCTTCAGTTCTGATGTGAGACGCCTTGGATACCACCAGATGATGCAGACTGATCCGGGCTCTACTCGTAAATGAACAAGAGATTTATAGTTCTCGTCTCCAAATGCTTTCTCAGCAATTTTTTCAACATCTTTTAGTGTTCGATTACTGGCTGAATCTTCTGGTATTTTGATGATTAATTCAGCCATTTTCGGATCATCAAGTTTTGCTTCTATAACCACACTTAAGAATTCTTTTACTAAAGTGCTGTTCAGAAACTCATCTTTTTCTTTCTCATACGATTCAAGAATCTGCATCAGTTTTTGTCCAGGTAAAATATCATCTCTTAGTAGTTTAATAGCCCCTATATTGAACGTGCTTATGTGGTTACCAAAGCTCAATTGATCCAATACATCTTCAAAGGATTCACATTTCTCAAATTCTTTGGCAAAAAACCTGGTCTTGTACTTAACTTTTACTTCAGAAAGATCAATTTCAGACTGCTTTCCAAGCCGTTTCACTTTGAATAGTGTGGTAGCAAAATCATCCTCTAGTTCCAACAGCCTGTCCATCACTTGTTGCTTAGGCCGGGCAACATGAATAGGTCGCAACTCAAGATAATCACTTTTCGACACTATTTACAAGACTGAATTAAAAGAAGAGCTACACAATGATATGCATGTACTCACTCTTTTTTTCAGCAACTGGCTTGCAGTACTTGGACTCTAGTCTGTCTGCTAGACTTTTATGGCCAAGGTCTCGTAGTACCGCGTTAACGTCATCCCAAGGATTTGTTGGGTTCGAGTTGTCTACCCAACAGACCAAGAGCTCGATAAGACATCTTGCCACGTCTCCTTTAAAATTTCCCTCTATCTCTCTTAGTTCAGGTACTGGTACGCCTATCCGTACTCCTATGTGGAACCATCTGACCGATACATCGTTTAGCTCAGTTGATAGCTGGCGAACGAGAGCCTGAGAAGCTGGGAGTGAAATAAAGATATTATGCAAATGTTATTGCATGCATTTGTACTCGTCTGCTCACTATTTTTTGCAGCCATACGCAAGATGGTAGTTAGCAAGGGCGGACCTCAGAACAGGCTGTGCTGTTCGAGTGCAACTATCAATAGAATTCACAGAATGGGAGTTTTTGCATGCCAAACATCATGAATCTTAATTCATCTATAATCTATCCAGCTCTGCCTTCCATTGCTCACGTGATCCCATCCTTGCAGCATAACTTGCTGTTGCTTGTTGCATGCAAAACTTGACATGCCCAGTCTCATTGGATTTGATAATATTATAATAAAAATTGATAAGTGTATAAATCCATTTTAGTTTTCTAGCATTGTCTACTGCAATGCACCATTACATCAGTACATATAGCTACACTGCTACAGCTGCATGTATGTGAGGAATTAATTGATTCAGCTTGTAAAGTTGACAGCTGTGAATAAAATAAAAATAAGAAATAAGACAGCTATTACTAGCAGCAGCACTTAATTGTTCGGTAATCCTTTCAGCCACTGTACAGCTCCAATAGTTACACCTGCTTTATCCTAATAACATTGATCAACTTTGCACATTAATTATTGCACTGGTATATAATTTTAATAGTATACTAGTACGTAAACAAGTTATACGCTATTTTTACACTATAATTTTACACTCAATAGTATAATTCATACTCGCTCAGTAATATAATTAACACATAATTATAACAGAAGGGAAAATTATATAAGTACATATACCACGAGGAAAAATTTATTTTAATGCTGATTTACATTGTATTGATCATCATCCAGAAAATGTATAAGCAAAGAGATAATTATGTTCAACTGTAGCATACAAAATATGTACTAAATGAGTTAAACATTGAGGATGCAGATCATGACCAAACCCATCAGAACCATCATTAGTCGTGCAGAATGAGTTGCTGTGGAAGCTCTTGATTCTGTGTTAAAATAATGAAGAATGTATAAAAAAGATTAGTATAAAATAGTATAATCTTAAGTATTAAATCTTTTTGAACAAGGCTCGGTACTTCTTGCGAATGTCATAAAGTAAAATGAATCTCATTAGTTTCTTTAAAGTCAATCAAATGATCATTTTCTATGCAGTGTAGTTTAGGATTAACTATGTGCATTTTTAGCTGTATGCTAACCTGTTAGTCGATCACAGCATGACACAGTCTGTGTTGGGTTTGATGAACTAGAGCAGCGATCAGGCTCCACATAGGGACAGTCTGCTCTTATAAATGCTTGTCTTATAGGAGTATCCACTCCAGCAGAATTCTGCATACAAGTTGCTTGAACTAGAATTACGCATTTTTTATCACACTCACACTATCATCAGAGCAAAACTCTCTCTCGAATGTCGCTGAGTCCATAGCCGATTGAAAGTCCTTTATTCTAGATGGACTCCAGTCAATGTCAAAGCCAGTATAGATACCACTGATATTATCTTGATTGAGTGCATTAAGTATTGGATTGATTCTAGAACCATCATTCCTATGGTATTGCAGTATACTGAGGTCAGTCTTATTGCAGCACTTACAGGAACATTTTCTCTAGGAAAGCTCTGTGAGCTGTATCAGGATCAGGGAATGATCCACAGTTGGTCAGGTCTGTCCGTGGGTAGTAGTACAGCAGTGCCTGACACATCTCCTCTCGTGTACTCTCTCCTCCCTGAATAAAGGTTTTTGGAAAAAATTTGATTTATTCCTATTTTATTGCATCACTCACTGTAGTAATTTTAACTCTATTTCTACTGTTGTAAAAGCATTGAACTTGGATAGTGTCTCCCTATAACAAAAATGTATAGAGTATTATTTTAGGCACATAGAAATGAACAACTGACCTTTAATATTTTAAGGGATTTGGGAAGGTTAGAGAGTTGCTGTGATTTAAAGAGAACGTCACAGCTGAACATAACTGTTTAACTGGTTGGTTACCTGGAAGTCAAAGTCATAGGTTGGATTATTGTCAATTGGCGGTAGCTCCTCCATAGCCCCACATTGACTGTCCTGTCTGAAATGCCTCACATTCAGTGCTCTGCCTAATAATGATCAAAGAAACACATTAGTGATATAACTGCTTCATCATTCTGTGAACTATCATGGTACATGACTAACCGATGAGATGTGTGTGTAGAAATGTAGCGAACACTGTGATACCACCATCAGGGAAGTACTGTGGATAGTAGACACGATCAATGTATGGATAGACAGCTTACATGTAAATTAACCTCATTTATCACTATAAACTAGTTGTTTAACACTGTACTAAAGCTTTCTAGATTATTGAGACACATTGCATAGTTCTGTGACAGTCAGATTCTTTATTAGCATTCATTGTTAAAATCCTAGCATACATTCTAGCATTTTATTTTGCTTTTTTTCATAACTGACTTGGTCTGTGCAGGATGATTGACAAGTTGCTGTATGCATGAAGCTCTCAGCATTTGGTGGCACTATCATCAGTGGTATAATAGGTTGGGCTATAGATATTCCTCCTGCCTCATGGATTGGTTTCTGCTTCGTATAGAAGAACTGACACTGCAAAAAAAAGTCTGTTTCCTGCTGCATGATAGGTTCAGAAAATGTGGTGGAAACCTCATCTGTCCTGACGTGTCCTTACGCTACTAAATTCCATATTTCAGGTACCTATCCTGGTGCAGGGTGGTATAGTATAGATCCAAATTTAAGGTACAGGAAAATTGCCGGCACGCCACATTTCAGTATGCTGAAACGCCGTGTGCTGTTTCCTGGAAATGTTATGTTTCAGCATCCTGAAATGTGCATTTAAACTACCTGACACATGGCTCTAGGCTGCCCTACCATGGTACAGGAAATGTACCTGAAATTTCGAAATTTCCTACAAAAATCCTTTAACAGAAATGCCATACTGAAATGTGAGATGATGGATATATTTCCTTTGCCTTAAATTTGGATCTATACTATACCACCCTGCAGCAGGAAAGATACTCGAAATGTTCAAATTTCCTGTTACAGTCCTGTATGAGAAATGTCTAATTCTACCATGCTGAAATGTGAGATGATGGTTGATTTCCTGGTATTGAAATGCATCTCTATACTCAGGCAATACTATAGCTTTTCTGCAGTAGAAAAGTTTCCTGCCGTTTGGAATTTCCTGACACGGCAACAATAGCAGATTGGTACCATCCCGATACAAGGGGCATACACACTCACATACAACCCACATGCAAAATTACAATGTCCCAAAACATGCATTCACAAAACTTTCTGAATAAGCAAAAACAAATCTTTCTGAATAAGCAATGTGAACCATACATGCTACAGTTGTTATTAGTCACCATAATAGTGATAGTCTTAATGGGTCAAGAGCAAAGTAGAACAACAAATTCCAGTAGACTTGCACCGACAGTATTACTCTATGGAAACAAAACAAGAGAAATCAATAACCATAAGAACAACAATCATGAAACATCAAGAGTAAATAATGTACAGAGAGTATCGAACGCCGTATTGCCCCCATGCAAACACTGTGCGAAGTAACGTGACAGGCACGTGATTCTATGTAGCAAACAGATCTTGGTATGCCTAGTTGTGACGCAGGTTTCATGCCTCCCTTGATCGAAAAGCTGCCTAATCCGCGAGAGAATACCAGCTGGAGGATTCCAGTGGAACGTCTTGCAGCCAACCACGAGAACACTGGCCTGCTTGCCTGTTGAAACGACGTCAAACTGCAGTTTGTCGGTGAACTTTTCCCATCCAGCTTGCGCAAGACTCATTACGGTCACTCTGCTGGGATCATCAGGCGGTATTCTTCTTGGGAGGCATTCATCGAGTGGACTAGCTGGTCTTTTGGGCATTGAGCGCTGCCGGTGTTTAGTAGACTACAGTGACGTAGTGGTACGAAGCTCTGCGTAATTATAATTTTTCTCACGTGCCTGTCACGTTACTTTGCACAGAGTGTTTGTATGGGCTATACGGCATTTGATATTCTCTGTACATTATTTGCTCTAGGAAATATTCTAATGAGGGAGCCGAGAACCTTCACAGTGTATGAACACATACAATAATTCAAACACATTATTAGATTTCTAAAGTCAAGAGTCTGTAATTGCTTGTCCTGAAACCGCTTTTTTGAGGAAACAAGCATGAGGTTCGTTTGATTGAAGTAGAAGGAAAGTCTTCATCGAACCAAGAAATTTTGCATCTGCGGTAAGCACTGACAACTAACCAGATCACAGTGAAACACTTCTATTGTTTATGTCAACAACGATAGTTACTCCTAACACTATGTGAAGAACAAAGGACTTGACCTGACAACTTGACAGTGTATGCATGCATGCGCATACGACATACAGGCATCGATTATGCATGCCTCAATGGGCAGAGTCACGAGGCATAAAATAGTTTGTGTCATTCCGACTGTGCATGGTATAGTGTATCGCTCGCTGGAAACCAAGCACTGATACTTGCAACATAGGAAGAAATTGACATTTGCTAAAAAGAATTTTCAGTTCTAAAGCTCTGTCCGTGAGTTATGGCGTGATATGCTTACCTCAATGGCTGTTGCTGACAATTTAGACCTCTCTGAAGACAAAAATAGTCACTACTAACTGTCTAGTAGCTTGAACGTTAGACTTATACTACACTGAAACAGCATTGTCAAAAATATAATAGATTTTTTGGACATATGGAATTTTTCACATTTTGTACACCAGGACGAAGTCATCCACAAAGCACAAGAAGTTGGCTAGAAGGACTGTGCTGAATCGCTGAAGAAGAATAGCTCTAGTAACAGTGAATACCTAATTTCTAATTATCAGCACAAAAATCACCAAATTTTGCCTCTGGGGGAAAAATATGTGCACGTCTACCAGAGCTAAACAAGCATCAGGCAAGCCTGTTAATAGCTGTGAACAACAATCCGGATCGAACTGAGACACAAATTTTGTTACAAAAAATTGAAATTGTTCGAAATTCACGTACTAATGCATTACGAGGATGAGATCGTCGGGGGGAAATTAGTGCGTGTGTGCATGAGCGCTTCACTATGCATACAGCAAGTTAGCCACGAGTCTCTAGAGCACTTTTCCTGGTCGAACTAAGCTTTCAAGACGTTAGTTGGCCTTGGGTGATGCATTTTCAGGTCGCTCTCAATTGCCGTAATACATTAGTTAACGTTAGTATACGGAAAAATTAAACTCAGTGTACTGGCATTTCTGGTAATGGATAGCAGCACGGGTCCAGAGAAATTTCCACCGAGGCATCAGGTCTTGTGGTGCTATTTGTTAATACAGACTTAGCTATGATTTTTTTGTATAAGCGACATGTTCTTATCTCATTTGTAAGCTGCACCACTAAGCGGTCTTGCTTGGTACGAGAGCTACACAGAAGCTACCATGCAACAGTTGCTAACACGAAACATGTGCTTCATAGTTGTACATACAAAACCTCTATAGTTGGCAGGGTACGCCAAAATAAAATCAAAATTAATATCATTGTTGATCTTGGGCAATACAGGGTTTTGCACAGTTCTTGCAACCAAATAAACATTGACATCAATGTCATGTGTTTGAACAATCAACTAATTAACCCTCGGCGCATGCGCGAGGGTTACGGCACTTAGTTTGTCATTCGTTCGTTCATTCTGTCCAATGAGCTGCAGAGACCATCGCTCACTTCTGAAACTCGGTCAAGGTATGAACAGGCTTAGCATGACAATGGCTTGCAATGTGACTCGTGGATTTTGCTAAAGTGCTTTCGTTCTCGAGTTATAGCTGGCTGACCTTGACGGCCGTCTTTGACCTCTCTGACGACAAAAGCGCCCATAGTTGACTACCTAGGTACTTGTAGATTCCATCTAAACAGCATGACAGCTCTGGGGGTGCGTAGACATCTCCAGAAAAAGCCAAGAGCAATGGCTAGTCACTGCTCACGGTCACGCCCACTTGACACACCTTGTCCTTGTGGTCAGCACTTTGCAATCTTCTGTTTAGCAGTGCAGTTTCAATAGCAAGCAGGTTGGCTTTAGCTGCAAAGCTCCTTCGGCAAACCAAAACTATGGAGCTAACTCTACAATGTGCAACACGCCGAGGGTTTCGTGAAATCTGTTCATTTCAATGGTCACTAGTTGGTTACAAACACAAGCTTTCGTTTGATAAAGCGATAAACGTATAAAAAATATTATAATGAAAGCACCAAATGTACAGATGCCTCAGTGGAATGCCACTATACCCAAAAAAAACATAACTATCAACCATTCCACAAACACAGCAACTTCAGATGCATGTATACAGGATTTCTGTACAGCAATCACAATGCAGTGCTTTACAGAAGCCAATCAGCGCTGATCACAATTCAACTGGACATGTCTACAATGTTCAGCACAGCACACGCCATAACTCACGAACAGAGCCTTAAAACCAAAATCCTTACAATTCATTTTCAAGCAAATGTTGATTTTATCTTGTGTAGCATGTTTCAGCACTTAGTTTTCAGCGAGCGACGAGAAATCGTTGCGACAGACGGACGGAATGACAACACTACTACCGTATGCCTAGTGGCTCCACCCACCAAGGCATAAAACTCATGAACATTGGAGCAGAAAGGCTATCCCAAATTGCCCTCAAGCTCAGGTGAAAAAGTGACTCACGTGTAGTTCTGGATTCATAAGCTTCATCCCAAAGTATTCAAAACACTACGTATTGACCCCTTGAAATACTCCATATAGAACAGTCCTGTATAAGATAGAAACAGTAATATACGACATACACACAGCATATGGCGAACCTTACACAGTAACTATGTCTCACTTCATGTATAGAACAGTCCTGTAGAGAGAAACAGTAATATACACACAGTACAATGACAGTCTACAACAATGATCTACCTGTTATATTGGTTACTCGTTCGATCATCTATGATAGCTCATCGGTTTGAGCAGTGTCATAATAATTATAGTATAATGGCACATCATAGTCATACACAGAATGTACAGTCAACTCATTCGGTCTCTAAAATAATAAGAGGAATAGTACTTGAAGAAACAACAGGAATAAGAAGGTTAGGTTACCTGTTGTCAAGCACAGCGAGATGACATCAAATTGACAACGACAAGAACCATATGAAGAACGTACCACAGCATATGCCGAACCTTACACAGTAACTATGTCTCACTTTATGTATAGAATAGTCCTGTATAAGAAACAGTAATATACACACAGTATAATGACAGTCTACAACAATGATCTACCTGTTATATAGGTCACTCGTTCACTCTGACCCGATAGCTCATCGGTATATAGTATAATGGTTATCCACAGAATGCACAGTCAACTCATTTGGTCTCTAAAACAATAAGAGGAACAGTACTTGAAGAAACAACAGGAATAAGGTTAGATTACCTGTTGCCAAGCACCGGGAGATGACATCAAACAGTGACTACAAGAAGACACCGTTATTATTGGACATCCTAGCTGGGATGGCAGCGGCACTAGCCGAGAAGGATAGCACTGATATCTAGTCAGAGTGACAATCAGAGCAGAATATCTCAGTGGGTACCTTGTGTTGTAGTATAGCACAGGTTCTTCTTGCTATGGAGGATGGTAGGAGCCAGCTGCAATTGTTCACGTGGCGATTAAATTTGGACGAATCAGATTGTAGCCCGCCAATATGTAGAGTAGAGTGACCCCACCTACCGCACCACGCCCATGGCCCATGACCCAGGATTTGGTTCTACAACTTGTACCTCGTTCTGCCTAGTCTCGCCAGCTGCTGCCTGCTCCTACAAGTAACCAGACTTTATAGGCATTTACTCGATGTCCAGCTGCTACTACATCGTGATTTCCCTCGTGATACTCTCAAGTAATGGTGCATACATGGTCGTTGCATGTGTATATAGCCTGTGCTAGCTTCACTTGTTAGTTTATTTTCCTTTCATTTACAATAATTATTGTGAGCCCTAAGCTTGTTTAGATGTATATATGCCTGATCTCAGTGACTGTGGCTCATATACTTGCTCAGTTACTCCTCTCTACATGTCTGTTTAGAGTGAATGCTTGCCACGGTTACGTCACTATAATTTTAACAAACTCACCGTCTAATCAATCAGGTAGCTACTCCCGTGTCTCTCTCAGTGTATACTAATTATGTTATTGTAAGTCCAACTTTCTTCTAGTTAATCTTATCTGCCTTAATTTGTCCAGATAGGGTGCTGATCCTACCAATCACCCACTGTTTATGGGGCGTTTGGACGCCATGGTAGGACCTTTGGTCCTGATTGTCTAAAACTCAGTAGACCTCTAATCTGGCCTGCATCTCTTTAAGAGTGCTAAACTCTACGCTCTCCTGTTGATGAAAGCAAGCTATACACATGTTAGTGAAATATTTCATCAGACATCATGCATCAACCCATTTTTCTTGCTCTTCTGGTTTCACATATTTGCCCCTCCTGTCCCATACCTATATAGCACGCAATTATTGTGGTTGAGTTACAAACCGTAGATCATATTTTTTCGTGGGTAAAAGTTTGCTAGTTCGTAAAAGTTGCTGGCACGGAATTTCAGAATACTATAAAATATGCTTTAGCTCTGACACTTGAACGTGAAATTTGTTTTCATGAACGTTTTCCTGCCGATTTGTGAAATTAATACGATCTACGGTATACCGTGTACTACTAACCCGTTATTGTCTTGAACATATCATAGCTTCCTTTCAATTTCTGACTCTTTGTGCTTCCTCTTCAATGTACGTCTGTACACACATAGTACTTCTGCATACATGTTGTGTAGTATTGTGAACTTCACTTCTAATCTACTCTAGACTATGTGACGTGTCATTCATTTTTGCTGAATAGAAAAGAGATTACAGTCAGATACAACTCACTTAACTGGTACTCTTAAACCAAGGTACGAACTCACTGTTATTTAGTCTAACATTATTGCTCCTCCTCCTTCACTCAGGCACAACTCATTCAACTTGTCCTCTCATTTTCTGCCAACACAAAATTAATTTGCTTGTTACAAAGCAGTGTAAAACATTGCTTGAGGGAGCACTTAGTGTTGTAAGTTATGTAGATATTTTCCCAATTATGTATGGTCTCAGTATGTGCGTTTTCTGTGACTGTAATGAACCTGTGTATACATAGATACATAGTAATATAAGGCTAGCCTTGCCTCTCCCTTTTCACTTAGTGTGTGTGTGTTTGTGTGTTTATGCCCTAGTGGTTCAGCTGGTAGAGTTGAGATGGCCCTGTCCAATAGTCCATTCGTTTTAGTGTGTGTGAATGTGCCTGTGCGTGCGTGCGTGTGTGTGTGTGTGCTCTAGCAGTTTGATTCTGAACTTTTAGAGCAGAGCCAATTTAATGGTTCAGAACCCACCACAGTAGGAAGTGTTCCATCAAAAGAACCTTCATTTTGTAAACAGGTACATGTACCTGAACAGTCTTGTATATGTGTGACATGTCATAGCTCATGTCTCTATTAATTCCTTATTGCACAGGTTCTCCTGGTTTTGTCAGGTGCTGTGGCACTGCTCAGTGATGGTAACAAAACTATGTGTGTTTACAGACGGCTGTTGTCAAGGTTAGTATAAAGTTTTTTTTACTATCTTTATAATTTTACTGTAGGGTTACCAGGATCTCTAAATGTCATGATCTTTCTTTCATTCCCTCTCCCTCTTTCATCAACATGAAGTTATCGCTAACTCTCAAGAAAAAAAGTTTAAACCACTACAACTTGTGATCGACATCAAAAAACTTTTGACTAAGCTATTATTATTGATTATGTCTTTGTGAATAACTTTGGGCAATAGCTCTAAACAACATTGCATTGAAAATAATAGTTCATGATAGTATTATTAACGGGTTTGCATGGTCACATAGAATGGTTTGAAAACAGCATCCAACCATCATTCTAGTGTAGCAATTCAGTTCAATACATTAGTGAGTTTGGCGACATAGAATGGTTTGAAACAATGAAAACTGCAAATCAGCATCCAACCATCATTCTAGTGTAGCAATTCAGTTCAATACATTAGTGAGTTTGGCGACATAGAATGGTTTGAAACAATGAAAACTGCAAATCAGCATCCAACCATCATTCTAGTGTAGCAATTCAGTTCAATACATTAGTGAGTTTGGCGACATAGAATGGTTTGAAACAATGAAAACTGCAAATCAGCATCCAACCATCATTCTAGTGTAGCAATCCAGTATAATACATAGCATCATTAGTGTGTTTGGCGACATAGAATGGTTTGAAACAATTAAAATTGCAATTCAGCATCCAACCATCATTCTAGTGTAGCAATCCAGTATAATGCATAGCATCATTAGTGTGCTTGGCGACATAGAATGGTTTGAAACAATTAAAAGTGCAAATCAGAATCCAACCATCATTCTAGTGTAGCAATCCAGTATAATGCATAGCATCATTAGTGTGTTTGGCGACATAGAATGGTTTGAAACAATTAAAAGTGCAAATCAGCATCCAACCATCATTCTAGTGTAGCAATCCAGTATAATGCATAGCATCATTACTGTGTTTGGCGACATAGAATGGTTTGAAACAATTAAAACTGCAAATCAGAATCCAACCATCATTCTAGTGTAGCAATCCAGTATAATGCATAGCATCATTAGTGTGTTTGGCGACATAGAATGGTTTGAAACAATTAAAAGTGCAAATCAGCATCCAACCATCATTCTAGTGTAGCAATCCAGTATAATGCATAGCATCATTACTGTGTTTGGCGACATAGAATGGTTTGAAACAATTAAAAGTGCAAATCAGCATCCAACCATCATTCTAGTGTATAAATACAGTATAATGCATAGTATCATTAGTGTGTTTGGCGACATAGAATGGTTTGAAACAATGAAAACTGCAAATCAGCATCCAACCATCATTCCAGTGTAGAAATCCAGAATAACGCATAGCATCATTAGTGCATTTGGCGACATAGAATGGTTTGAAACAATGAAAACTGCAAATCAGCATCCAACCATCATTCCAGTGTAGAAATCCAGAATAACGCATAGCATCATTAGTGCATTTGGCGACATAGAATGGTTTGAAACAATGAAAACTGCAAATCAGCATCCAACCATCATTCCAGTGTAGAAATCCAGAATAACGCATAGCATCATTAGTGCATTTGGCGACATAGAATGGTTTGAAACAATGAAAACTGCAAATCAGCATCCAACCATCATTCCAGTGTAGAAATCCAGAATAATGCATAGCATCATTAGTGCATTTGGCGACATAGAATGGTTTGAAACAATGAAAACTGCAAATCAGCATCCAACCATCATTCCAGTGTAGAAATCCAGAATAATGCATAGCATCATTAGTGCATTTGGCGACATAGAATGGTTTGAAACAATTAAAACTGCAAAACAGCATCCAACCATCATAATTATTCTAATGCAGCAATCCAGTTTTGACGACTTAGAATGGCCTGAAAGGAAAACTAAAGTTATCAATGGTGAATAGTCAATATCAACATAAAATTATATCAACAAGAGCAAAAGTAAAAATTCCCAAATTCTCCATACCACTTCTGCTCTTGCAGGAAAGTTGTAATTCAGGTGATATTTTAGGTAGCAAAAATTATGAATAGACAGAAATTCCATGTGTGCTACTAAAGGAAAGCTGTAGACCAGATAACGTTTTAGGTAGCCAAAATTACCACATAGAATGCCACGTGTGCTATTGCAGGAAAGTTGTAATTTAAGTGATGAATCAGGTAACTGAAATATTGGGCAGAAATTCCACATGTGCTACTAAAGGAAAGCTACAGACCAGATGATATTTCAGGTAGCCAAAACTACCAGACAAAATGCCACGTGTGCTATTGCAGGAAAGTTGTAATTTAAGTGATCAATCAGGTAACTGAAATATTGGGCAGAAATTCCACATGTGCTACTAAAGGAAAGCTACAGACCAGATGATGTTTCAGGTAGCCAAAACTACCAGACAAAATGCCACGTGTGCTATTGCAGGAAATTTGTAATTTAAGTGATGTTTCAGGTAACTGAAATTACTGGGCAGAAATTCCATGTGTGCTACTAAAGGAAAGCTGTAGGCCAGATGACATTTCCTTTACCAGAAATTTGGCACAGAAATCTGTACGATGAAGGGACAAGAAATGTACAGGAAATCTGAAGGAAATTTCATGACGCTTATTTCAGGCACATATCCTTGCTACAGTCCACGTCAGGAAATTAGCTTTTTTTTGCAGTGTGAATACCAGAACTATCCACAATTCCTGAGGAAGTCAAAAAATCAGTTGATTATCATATCACTCTGTTAACTAGTATAAATTGAACAGACACATTGCTCTCACTAACCCACTGTCGAATCAGGATTGTCATAATGCACTTCTAACATTATTTTGAAGGGACGATTGACCCCTCCAAGTGGAAAAGCAACATCTTCTGGAAATGTGTAATTCTGCACCAAAACGTACAAATATTATTTACTGGAATGTGGGTATTACATCATGCTGACCTCGCCTCCAACTGCCCAAGCTGAGATGATCTGACCCCCAAAGCAACCAAAGAAGGAGCCATTAGCAATCACATCACACAAGCCATCGGTATTGACATTCGAATCTCTCGGACATATGAAGACAAGCATGTGATGTACATATCGACGATTCTGTTCAGGTATCACTGGAGCTATCTATAGAACAAAAATTTAAAACAATTTTTATACTGCATTACGCATAAGAACCTTGTATAGGTATATTGGATTGTTCTGCGTATCAGCATCGGAAATGAGAGAAGGAAGGATGTGTATGGAACAGTAATAGGTTGTTTCTGTAGCGGGGACTGAGTACTGTAAAGACAAAATTAATAGCTGATATAGAACAAAGAATTTATGTATGATGACTCACATTGCTGTTTCTGATAGTGAATGAGTTACTGTCTGATGGAATGGTTCGTTCCGTCAGTCCGCCTTTGAGCAAGTTAACACTCCTGGACTGTCTAAATGTGTGATATGGAAGCCTCTGCTGAAATTCACTTTCTGGATCCTGGTCATTGTAACTTCCAATAACACGAGCTGTACCACTCTGACATATGCAACAAGAAGGTTGTGATATAAGTTGACAACATACATGCATGAACTGACAGTTATGGTTAGGTCAGAACTATCACAGCTGGTGATGTAGCGCCAAAACCGCAGAGTAGTGTTTCCTCCCTCCTCTACTCCATCAATCAGAAACCAGTTCTGCTCTTGGTCAATAGGTGGAGTGATTCTATCTGCGCCTGTGAATCTATCCTGCATTCAAACATTTTAGCTTCATACTACCAAATCATAAACATTCTAATCATTTAACTAGATTATTATTTTCATTCTCACATGAAAGAATGCTTGTCCATTGCTGTCTACCCATCCTATCACTACATCTGAACGCGGCATCTGTCCGTTTGGAGACACTCCGAATCCGACCCATCCCGTGGTGCCCACGCGAACCGCGAATTCTATCCGTTCCGTAGCAATATCGAAACTCCAGAAAAAGTGGTAGTTGTCCCCGAGTTGTGCATTGAAACGGTATTGATTCGAAAGAGCAGTAATGTCACAACGACAAGACGTCAGTAGAGTGAAGAGAACGACCCAAATTGCATCCGGTACACTAGACATTGCTGCATGCTACGGTGCTGTCGGCACTGAATCTATGCCGGCTCAGTGACAGTGCGCTTCACGAAACGCTTGACCAGTCATTTCCCTAACTGGAAAAGAATTTAGCACCAGAAATTTAAAGTTCTTCAGCAGTAATCAGATGCCGAAGCGTTTATTAGTGCTAATTCACCCACCATTTTAAACCTACATTTGAATTTACCGCCATTTTGCATCAAGCGAGCCCCGCCTCTAAAAATCTTCAGGACCACATGGAGGCGAAGGAATCACAAGAAGAGCTAAAGAGAAGAGCGCTGTGCTCAGGGCTCGGTGGAAAAGAGACAAATGGACCGTCAAAGGGGAAGAGTAAGCGGCAAGATGCTACTTCAGGAACTGAATGTGGTGGTTCGGCTGCTGACAGAAGCTTTGCTGAGGGCGTCGTGTCGACTCTGTTTCACGCGATCGTGGTCTGTTACTACTTGTTAGTGTTGTTCGCTGAATTAGAGGCTCGGAAACCAAGACCAGAGGCAGTCCGTGTGATGGGAGGGACCACGTTTGGTGGAAGATGGAAGTTCCTCACGTACATCAACCTGGTGGATTTGGTACCTGTTCGCCTACTCCCACTTCGCCTACTCCCATTTTGCCTACTTACAGCCCCAAAGGGACGTTTTGCCTACTAGAAGTAAGCAAAACTAAACCCTAAACCCTGAACCCTAAAAACCTTCTCCTAACTGTGCAAAGTCGGGAGGGTGTCCTAAACCGGGCCTTCGGCCCTTGGTAAGCCTAAGGATCGTCGGGAGGGTGTCCTAAACCGGGCCTTCGGCCCTTGGTAAGCCTAAGGATCGTCGGGAGGGTCGTCCTAAACCGGGCCTTCGGCCCTGGCTAAAGATCGTCGAGAGGGTCGTCCTAAACAGGGCCTTCGTCCTTCACTGGATCTGCAAGCTGTCCCGACGATCGACTTAGTTAAAAAAAACTTAAGTTTTCTGGGGAAAAAAATTAAAAATAATAAGTACTGAGCGGGAATCGAACCCTGAACATTTGCACTATAAGCCACCGCACTAAACCGCTGCGCCACCGGAACAAGCTGACCGACTAGTGCTATAAACAAGCCATTATAGTGATTCTGTACGCGCGCGCGTAGATAATATAAGCCGCCGAAGGCGGCTTGCGTAGGCAAAACGTCCCTTTGGGGCTGTAAGTAGGCAAAATGGGAGTAGGCGAAGTGGGAGTAGGCAAACCGGTACTATCCCACCTGGTGGGTGTGCCGGAGAATTAGAGCCTGTTGGTTTGAGGCAGCTTGTATTGAGAGGAGCTAGTGGGTGTGACTCACTGACCACTAGTGGTTCAGGTTGAGTTTCCCAAACCGATAGTGGGAGACACAGTCAGTAGTCCTCGATGAGCCTGCATGTGTTGTGTCTTTTAGTACATTTACATGTGAGTGAAAGTTATTGCATAAGGTCTCTTTCTTTCTTTCTCTAGAGGATACAGGTGGCGTTCTTTGTGTTATCTCTGCTAGCTGATATATTTCCTCGTGGTGGAGTGAAGCAATGGTTGCGAACACTGTCTGACCATGTGTTCATATCTATGGTCTTCCCTCTCACTATGGTGAGCTGATTAACAGAGAGGGAGAGAGAAGGAGGGAGAGAGAGAAGGAGAGAGAGAGAGAAAGAGAGGGCAGGAGGGAGCGAGGGAGAGAGAAAGAGAGAGCGGGAGGAGGGAGAAAAAAGAGTGTGTGTTTTAGTGTGCAATAAACGTGGTAAACAAATCTTTTATTCCAGCCATTGATAGAATGCCCTATTTTAGACTCCATACTATTGTCAGTTATGTACTTTTCAAATCTGTTGATATTTTCAATGTTTATGTGATAATGTACGTACCATGTACATGTATGTGTTATTAAAACATCTGCTTTCAGTTAGTGTCATGTTATGATGCTGTAAATATTAGTGCTAAAACGAATCAATCGAATATTCGAATATTCGTTCGTTAGCGTGTTCGTTCGTTAATTCGTCAATATTCGATTGAATCACGTGATCTACACGTGTCATGGCGAGTTCTTCCGAGGGGTCCGACACTGCGTGATTTCGCGTACGAGATTTCACTGATTTCAGAGTGATTTCACTGGTTTAATTAAGCGTGGGTGTTAGTATACGGGAAAATGGTCAGTATACGGGGAAAATACGGTGATTTCACCCATGATTTCAAGATTTCAACTGTGATTTCACCAGTCAGCGTACGAGATTTCACTTGTGTCGGACCCCTCGAGTTCTTCATCTGCTGATTGTGGCAAAAACGACGCTCCATTCGAGAAGTGCAGTAGATCGCACGTGTGGAAATACTTCAAGCGAAAGAAAAACTATGCTAAGTGTCTTTTGTGCTCTGCTGAGTACAAGTACAATGGTGGGACAACGTCCAATCTTATTGCTCATCTAGAGCGAAAGCATCCAGCTTCAGTTACCAAGCCAGCTACCAGGTCAAAGCAGGAAGAAGGTAGTCAAGCGCAACAGTCAATGAGATCTTTTGTGCAAGCACAACCGTGCAGCAGTAAACCTTGTTCTGTCAACACACAACGTGAAATCACGCGGATTCTTTCTCGATGGCCTTGGCTGGATATGAGACCAATTGCTATTGTTTGCGACCGTGGTCTAAAGGAGTTACTTGCCTTCATTGAGCCTAACTACCAGCTACCATCGACTACACACGTGAGCACCTTAATTCGAAAGCAATTTCATGATGGAAAGGCAGCTTTGTCAGAGCAATTGGTTCAAGCCAAGTCAATTGCACTTACTACGGACATCTGGACCTCTAAAGCTACACAAGCATTTGCAACAACTACTGGACACTTTTTGAACAACGACTGGGAGCTTGTATCGTGTGTCCTTGAAACTATTCATTTCCCCGGCAGTCATACAGGCATCCGAATTTCTGAACAGATCAAGGGTTCTCTGACAAGCTATGGTATTCCTCCAGAGAAGATTTCTGCAGTTGTCCATGATGAAGCAGCAAATGTTGTTTTAGCAGGTAATCTCCAAATTATTGACTGAAAGTTGTGTGTGTGTGTGCGCGTGCGTGTGTATGTGTGTGCGTGTGTGTGCATGTGTGTGTGAGGGTTAAGTGTATTATACATTTGTTTGTACAGGTAAGATCTTGTGGGATAGTCAAGAGTTGGAGACAGTGGTGTGTGCTGCTCATCGTCTACAAAATGCTGTGAAGTCTGCAGTGGATAAGAGAAGCATGCAGAAGTTGTTATGCCTCGGTGGGCGGAGCCACGAGGCATACAGTAGTTCGTCGTTTTGTCATTCATTCATTCATTCATTCATTCATTCTGTCCGCAGGCAGAACTCCGCGTCGGCTGAAAACTAAGCGCTGATACTTGCAATACATGTTCAACTCGGTGTTGCCTCGGAACTGAATTGATAGGCTTTTGGTTTCAAAGCTTCGTTACCTTGAATGGCATTGCTGGACTCGCTCAGCATTGTGGGACTTCGCTGAAGATAAAGCTGTCTACTATAGTCTTCTTCACAGCTTGTAAGACAATTCTTTACTGAAGGTAGTACAGTGAGTGCTGAGAAATCAATCGTGCTATCGCTAAGCAGCGGCAGCTCTAGCAAGCTAGCAACCAGCGCTCACGTGCTGTGTTGATTATAGGCACGCCCAACTGAATTCAATGTGGTTAGCACTGCTAGGCTTCTGATTGCATAGTTGCAACCCACTAGCTTATTCTGCAAACAGTGCTGTATTGCAGCTTGTTGCAGCACTCTTCATTGCTGTACAGAAAACCTGTATAGATGCATCTGCAGTTGCTGTGTTTGTGGAATGGTGTATAGTTACTGTACAGGAATTGTAGAGTTTACTGTAGCTAGTCCAGTGCTGTGTACAATGGAATTCCACCGAGGCATCAGCACCTTTGGTGCCTAGTTAGCTAAGTGTCGACGCCTCGTGGGACACTTCAAGCATTCTGCGCTGGCAACTAATGGTCTAGAAGAAAAACAAAAGGCACTTGGGTTTAAGCAACCTCTACACCTAATCCAGGAAGTAGCAACAAGATGGAACAGTACGTTTCACATGCTACAACGTCTGGCTTTACTCAAACAGCCAATACGACTGTACCTTGAAGATTCCATGTCTGAGCGAGAACGAGCTTCTTTTGATCTCACTGATGTTCAGTGGACTATGGTGAAGTGTGTGCTAAATCTTTTGGAGGATGTGGATGGAGTGACTACGACTCTATCAGGAGAGAAGTACAGCACCCTCTCATGGTGTCTACCACTGCTATTTGGCCTTCGAGATATGGCAAAATTTGATGAGCATGATTGCATGATACTGGTTAGCATCAAGAAAGAATTGACAAGGCAGCTTAATCAGCGGTATCAACTGGAAAACCTCTCAATGGATAGTGCACCTGTACTAGCAGCTGCACTTGACCCACGCTTCCACAAATTGTCTTTTCTTACTGATGATGAGCGCAGTCAAGTACATGAAATTCTTGTCCAGAAAGCTAGCAGAGAGCTTGCTTGTTCAGAGTCTTCAGATAAGTCGCTAGATGCCCCACCAGTAAAGAAGAAGAATATCAGTGTATTGGACCGCTTGCTTGGTGAAGATATCGATACTAGCAGTAGCAGCAGTGTTGAACAAGAGGTCACCCGTTACTTTCAGCAACAACCTATCAAGCGCAAAGATGATCCATTTGTCTGGTGGCATGGTAATGCCAGTTACTCCCTCACCTTGCTGATTTAGCACGCCACTATCTAGCAATTCCTGCTACCTCTACACCATCAGAACGAGTATTCTCTGTTGCCGGGATTGTTGTTGACAAGCGTCGCTGTGCTCTGACAGCTGAAATGATCAATGCCTTAGTATTTTTGCACAAGAATAGTTCTCTTCTCAATTTGACAAGTGGGACTCCATTGCGACGTCAACCACCTTTAATCTTGCAGACTCAAGCACCTGTTGATGGTGATGACAATGACAGTGATAGTGATGATGAGGTTGTATGTACAAGTGTTGATGATTGCAATGATGAGTAATTTTTCCACTTTGTACATGTAATAATTGTATTTTGCATGTGCGAATAGAATATTCGATTATTCGTTCGATTTGGAAAGATTCGATTTGTTACGATTTCAAACATTCGTTTTAGCACTAGTAAATATACACTTGAACATGTCCATGTGTTACGCAGATGCTCTAGTTCTGGTCTCTTGCTGTAGGTTGTGTTCTAGTTCTTCTGGGGAATATACGCCATCGATCGTGAGCTAGTGTATCCATCATTCCTCGATGAGTATGTACCATACATACTGAGCCATGTTTGGGTATGACACTCGCTCGCTCACCCACTCATTCATTCACTCATTTACTCACTCACTCTCTCTCTCTCTCACTCACTCATTCACTTACTCACTTATTCACTCACTCAACCACTTATTCACTCTCTCTCTCTCTCTCTCTCTCTCTCTCTCTCTCTCTCTCTCTCTCTCTCTCTCTCTCTCTCTCTCTCTCTCTCTCTCTCCCTCCCTCTCTCTCTCTCTCTCTCTCTCTCTCTCTCTCTCTCTCTCCCTCCTCTCTCTCTCTCTCTCTCTCTCTCTCTCTCTCTCTCTCTCTCTCTCTCTCTCCCTCCAAGCTCTCTCTCTTTCTTTTGTGCTTGTTTATCTGACCATTTATTCTCTCTCTCTTCATTGTTCAGGTTCTTTGATGAGGACCCTCCTCCTTCTCCCGGCAGTCTCTCCTGGCACACAGACACCAAGCCTCTAGCTCATCAGTTGCTCAATCTCTCCATACTCACTCTCACTCATAACATGTCCACGTCATTCCAGCTGTGCGCCATAGTGGTTCCTAAACTGGTTAGTCACTCAATACAACAATGACATGTGATCGTAATATACATGGTTATAGTAGAATGCATGGTTGTGTACCAGGGTAAGGACTTTATTGATAAAATACTGTGGTTTTATTACTGCTAGTGGAAAGCGTCAACCTTGTTGTGCTTAATGCAGCCCGCGTATAGGTGCATACTCGCTTGTTAAGTGCATGTTTTGCTTCAGCTCTCAATATACTTGTGTTGAAAAAAGCGCTCTTTATCATGTATAAGCGCATGCACCTAATAACACGCCAGTGCGGTACGTGCACCATTGAAATGATTCTGCTGTCTTCTTTTATCACTGTTGCAAGACTTAGTAAGACCACTATTATTGACCTGTCCACATAATGTGTTGTGTAGGTTCGTAATATTGATAGTGTAAAGTGTTCTGATGAGCAGAAGATGAGTTTACTGATGGATATACTGAAAATAACACAAGGTCAGGATACTATAGTAACCATGTCAGGATATTGTTAGTATACTCTCTTGTATACTATAGACACACTTGAGGCTGGTCATAATATAGAGGAGCTCATTACACACGGACTGGACCTGCTGTCAAACCTACTACCACCTGAGATAACTGCTGATCAACTTAGGTCACACACCCACTCACACACACACAGACGTACACACACACACACACACACACACACACACGCATGCACACACACAAGTTTTGCATTTTCACAATTTTATTAACTCAATTTTATGTGGTTACTGCTGCTATCGTCCATCTAGAAACCTGATCAATGAGATCGTCCATCAGTTGGTTGCTCCCGGCAACAGCACAATGCTTTTTCTGATAAAAGTGAGTTCTACAAAGTTCAGTATTTCTGTCATTTTGCACAATTTATTGTTAAAAGTTAAGTTATTCTTTTCGTAAAACTTAAAATTGTTATTCTCTCAGAGTGCGTGTCGCTACATGAAGGACTCATTCCCGGATGAGCTGGAACAGGTTCAGGACTTGTTCCGTGCACTACTGCACAAAGGACGAAAAAATGTACGTAACCTTACAATTGTTGTGATCATGTGACTTGTTCTTTGTTGTCACATGACTACAGGAGATCAGGAGTGTGTTCAGGTTGTGACGAGACCCATTCAGCTCCTCTCTCTACTCCTCTGTGAGGGGTCACCTGTACCTGTTTGCTAATGGGATCCATCAATGCTAGACAGCTGCTAGCTCTCTGTGAGGTTAGGGAGAATGTATTAGCAGCTTGTCTTCACGGATTTTCTTCTTGCAATGTTGAAGTGAAAAGTGTAGAGTGTCACCTTCATGCACTAATGTGTTCAGTCTCTGTAGTCACTGTTGTCTTTATTCACACGATGGAGGATGATCAGAGACTGAACACATTAGTGCATGAAGGTGACACTAACTGAATTCATGAATTCTACTACAGCATCGCAAGAGAGAAAATTTAATACCTAGCTATCCCACAGCTTGCTCATAGTACCTTCTCTCTCTCTCTCTCTCTCTCTCTCTCTCTCTCTCTCTCTCTCTCTCTCTCTCTCTCTCTCTCTCTCTCTCTCTCTCTCTCTCTCTCTCTTCTCTCTCTTGTGCAGTTGATAATGTCTTCCATGAGCCTACAGCGTGTTAATAGCCAGCAGAGCTCCTCCTCTCAACTGTCTGAGGAAGAGATAGAGAAGAGAGCTCGAGTGAGGGAGAGGGAGGAGGTGGTATTAGTGAAGCTGATCACATCGTGTCTAGCAGAGGTTGACAGTGCAGTGAGGGAGGGAAGGTTCAAGAGAGAGGTATGGACCAGGAGCCAGCAACAGCTAGCAAGAATAGCACTGTTCAGGTGAGCTCGACATGTCTGATCATTAGTCAATGTTTAGTGCCTACAAAAATTATCACTGGTTGGATTTGAATTTTTTTTTCACTTACAGGACATTGTTCAACGATGACATCGTGTCAATGAGTGATCACACAACACAACAACTGAAACAAGTGTTTGAAATGTACTACATTTTGATGAATTTTAAGCAAATTTTTATAACCATAATAATTTGATAATAATTATTATATTATAATGTTCATTTCCTCTCTTTTTCTCTTTAGTAAGTTCCCTAGTGAGGTATTGTCCAGTGAGGATACTATGGTGCTGCTGTCGTCATGTGCTACTAGAATGGATCACATGCAGGTCACATGATCAACTATAATATTTTGCACTTAATTTGACACTTTTTTACTATTGCATGTACTTAGTTATTTTGTCTTCTGTTCCGCAGAGTCCTCGTTACGATTCTCTGAGGACAGTGCTGGCTGACTTACTCAAGTACTACCTGAGCAATGTAGTGAAGGAGAGGGAGGATGGTGATGGTGGAAGACAGGAGGAGGATAGAAGAGATATGCTGAAGAAGAGAGAAGCAATGTTTGATGAATATATAATGTCACTACCTCGTAACAAAGAGGATTATCAGAGACTGGTGAAGTGGGGATATAATGAGAGATTATGGACTGAGGTATGCAAGGATCTTGTACCTGATATTCTCTCTTCTTATCTCTCTCTCTCTCTCTCTCTCTCTCTCTCTCTCTCTCTCTCTCTCTCTCTCTCTCTCTCTCTCTCTCTCTCCCTCCCTCCTCTCTCCAGCATCACTCAGTCTCAGTCAGGACCGATGGTACCCGCAGTCTAGAGGAGAACATGAGACAGACTGTGTTGGCTTGTTATAGAGAGCTCTCTGAGATACTCAAACTACTCGCCATAACACACGTCAGTTTAATATAAATTAAGTACCTTCACCTCTCCAGATGCACTAGAGTTTGGTCTAGTTAAGTATAAATTTCCACTTCTACACAGAGTGCTTTTTCATGTTGTAACTACTAAATCACTCATCTACATGTAGTTATTGTAGTAGCTCGAAAATGAAGAATGATTATTACAAAACCTTTGTTGATCACTCTAGAAAGGCAATAAGAAGCACAATGTACTTTATAGCCGCAAACAACAGATGTGAGGCTCATCCAAACTAGGGCTCTAATGCGGTTTAATGCAAATTTGAAACCGGTTTAATAATGTCTGCACTACACGTCAATTTTATAAAACTGAATCTATGTGAGTCAATGCGTATTTGCCCCAATGCACATACGGAGGTGCATTCAAGTGATTGGATGTGGGTGTGGTCTCTAACACATTACTTGTGGCTAGTACAGTGCTAAAGAAGAAACACAGAGTGTCCACACTCTGATGAATAAAGGGCACGAAACACACAGACTAGCGATGGTACATTGTAAAATCAGATTTTTAAAATGTTTAGCTAGCTGTTCCATACGTCACATGACGCGATTGACATTATCAAGCTGATCTAATAGTGACCAGTGCAAACCTTGATCTGATCTTTAGCCGATGCGCATTGGACCAGTTCTGTATTACGGACGAGCCCTTACATTGTATCATCACAAGTAAATTATTTACTTTTGGTACCAGCTTAGTCCAGTGGTTTTATTACTTCTTGCAAGGGTAAAGCGTAAACCGTAGAGCATAGACTGCAAAGCGTGGAGCACTAATGCGTTAAAAATATTAACTCCTTGATTATGCTCTATTGTGTGAATAAAATACCAGTGACTTGACACATTAGTGACTGCAAGATGACACTTTACGTTCGAATCATGCTTGAAGGAGTAATGAAAGAGCATTAAAACCGCTGTACCATTGCATCACAAATGTTTACCAACAAACTGGCTATCTCAACAGATCCTCACTAATCTAAACAATCCTAGTTTGAACCCTCAGAATGGGCAAAATCTGTTGTGAAAGTATTACAGGCTTGTACAATGTAAATCTCGTTACATGTTTATGAATATCATTAACATTGTTCTTTATCTGCACCCTCTACATGTTTTCGCTAGTCCAACAAATTCACCAATCTGAACAGTTTCCTGTTGGTGTTCGGATTAGCTTGGAGCTACTACAGTGTGTGCTTGTGGTTAGTAGTCCCACTAATGTCATGCGCTCAGAATACACTACTATAAAATGGGTCAAACTATAGTATTAATTGCATACTGGTGACCTCACCCCTCATCTGTAAAACTATCTCATGAGATCTCACTTCAAGAAGTCTCATGAGATCTCTACTGTAAAAAATCTACAAAAAAATCTCACGAGGGGTACACGTGGTCCTAGTGTGTAGCTCTTGGGGATGCTTCGGAGCAGTCCCCAAGAGTTTTGCTTTTACTGATAGTGATTAGTTCGGGAAAGTATGAGCGTTGTAGTACAATCACTGTCATTGACTTTGTAGCATTTATCCCATTCCATGTTATGATCAGGTACTAGTGGACGGTGTATTGATCAAGTCTACTCAGCTGTTTGATGACGAGCTATCACTGAGTGATCTCAAGGTGGGTGGGTGTGGGTGTGGTCAAGTAGACATTGGAATGCTTGGAATGTAATTAGGATCGACGTGCTGCAGCGGTGCGTACAATAGATCAACGATTGGGAAAGACACATGACGGACATTTCTACGAAAGAAAGGTGATTCATGTGCTAATCATGTGACATTGTTTGTGTCACACCCACTATAGTCAGCGATACTGAGCAGAGAAGATGAGATTGAGACAGAGTTTGACAAACAGGTACTGGCATAGCTGTTCTAAGATTCCTGGCTTTCCTGTGTCTTTGTTTGTGTTTACCTCAGCTCTTACTAATAACTTCTCAACTACAGCATTATAGATCTCTTTCTCCCTTTCTCTCTTTCTCCCTCCCTTTCTCTCTCCCCGCTTCCTCTCATCCTCCCTCTCTCTCTCTCTCTCTCTCTCTCTCTCTCTCTCTCTCTCTCTTTCTCTCTCCTTCCCTCCCTCCCTTCTTCCCTCCCTTCTTCCCTCCCTTCTTCCCTCCCTTCTTCCCTCCCTTCTTCCCTCCCTCCCTCCCTCCCTCTCTCTCTCTATCTCTCCCTCTCTCCCTCTATCTCTCCCTCCCTCCTTCCCTTCTTCCCTCCCTCCCTTCTTCCCTCCCTCCCTTTTTCCCTCCCTCCCTCCCTCCCTCCCTTCCTCTCTCTCTCTCTCTCTCTCTCTCTCTCTCTCTCCCTCCCTTCCTCTCTCTCTCTCTCACTCACTCCCTCCCTCTCTCTCTCCCCCCTCCATCTCTCTCTCTCTCTCTCTCTCCCTCATATGCAGGCTAGAGCTCCCATTAGTCCCAAGACCTTCACTGCCTCTATCAACACATCGTTCCTGAGCTGTGCTAGGTGAGTCGTGTGCTGACGGTGGTTACTGGGATCATGTGATGTGTTCTGACCAATCAGATGCTGTGGTTCACAGATTGTTGGATGCTATGCACCCACTGGAGAGCACTGTGAGAGACCACTAGAAGTGAGCTAATGCATGGAGCATGCTATAGCAGTGTGTCTGGATATGCTAATGTGTTGCTGTGTGTACAATAGCTCATGTCAGCAATTGCATCTTGAGAGATGGAATTGGGAATTTTTGTTGCTTCTTCGGCTTGAAATAATTTAATTTCAGTTTTACATTTTATCCTCTCCCTCCATTTCTCTCTCTCTCTCTCTCTCTCTCTCTCTCTCTCTCTCCCTCTCCCTCCCTCTATTTCTCTCTCTCTCTCTCTCTCTCTCTCTCTCTCATCCTCTCTCTCTCTCTCTCTCTGTCTCTCTCTCTCGTCTAGATTGGTATGAGGGTTGATAGTCTCTCTATGATGAGTCAGGAGTAGAAATTGAGAACGTGGAGGTGCTCTTGTGTGAGGAAGGTGAGACCATCACATGATCTATCACATGACAGTCACATGACTCATTGTATGCGTATGTGTATATAGGTGCTTGCATCTTCAAAGCCTACACTAATGGACATCCTTACGACACTTCACAGGTTAATCAAACAAACAGGTATACACATTTCAGTACAGTATAATTTTGAATCACATTTTGTAGTTGTGTGCTAAACTGCACATTAGAGCTTGGGTTCGTTTTTGTGAACATGTACAAAAATATTTTTATAATGGTATATGAACTGGTTGTATATCTCATTGTAATTTTTCAGTGATCTTGAGCACTGATGTGTGTTGATGTGTTCTCTCTCTCTCTCTGTCATTAGGTGTGGGTTGAAGTGTTCTCAATGATGCTGTCATCTCACCATCCACTGGTACCATCTGTGGTCCTGCCCAAATCATTCCCTAACCTTAGAACATGGGAACACATCAGAAGGTACAGTGCATTATTGTTAGGCGAGCGTTCTCTCATGTCATGTCCAGGGTGGTACAATCTGAGCTGACTGGTAGTATACTGACCTGTCGCCATGACTACTCACCTGAATGGAGGAGTTACTATGACAACCGGTTAGATAGATAGAGTCACCTTTATAACGTTTGACACTCGCTTGCTCGTTCACTCAATCACTCGCTTACTCACTCACTCACTAACTCAATTACTCACTCACCCACTCACTCACTCACCCACTCACTCACTCATGCGCTAACTCAATTACTCACTCACTCACCCACTCACTCACCCACTCACTCACTCACATACACACCCACTCACCTACTAATTAACTCACCCACTCACTCACTCACTCACTCTACTCACTCACTTACCCACTCACTCATTCACTCACTCACCCACTCACTCATCCACTCATTCACTCACTCACTCACTCACTCACTCACTCATCCACTCACGCACTCACTCATCCATTCACTCACTCACTCACTCATCCACTCACTCGCTCACTCACTCACTCACTCACCCACTCACTCACTCACTTATATACTCACTCACTTGCTCGCCCGCCTGCCCACTCACTCACTCACTCCTTTAGTCCGGAGAGGGTACGATGTGGCGTTGATCTTGTGTTGCATCCTGGATTCTCTCTCACTGGTTCATCACGTCCATTGCTCATGAGACAACAATCAAAGATGACTAAGGTAGCTACCATCACGTGACACATTATACTACACACGCAGGACTATTGGTTTAGTTTCGCCTTGTACTCATAAATGTAGTCCTCTCTTGACAGGATCTAGCTGGTCTAGTGTTTGATGATGTGATGCAGGCTATGCTGCAAGATGATTGGTGGAAACAATTCAGGTGAGAACTGTGTGTTTGTTCATGAATAGCAGAAATTAGTTACAGTTCATTTCAATCATTAGTTGGTTCCCATTACACTTCTGTCAATCTTTTTCACACTTTTCTTAAATTGACTTGTGTCTGTCCTTCAGGTTTCTTGGTAAGGTGTTGTCACAGTACATCAGTGTGATGGTGAGAGAGGGCAAGAGAGTGAGAGAGATCGTTAGTAGCGGCTTTGACTATGAGCGATGGAGAAAGACCTTTGAGAGACATACTGGCAAAGATAAAAAGGTACAAGACAGCATTGCTACTATAGTTCATAACTTGTGTATAATTTTCATGTACATCAGCAGTACATATGTATTAGTGTATTGATTTGTTATTACAGGTTCAAGTTCCTATGGTTACTACGATGACCACACCCACTAAGGAGGCTATAGTTGATGGTCTGGTCAGCTATATAGACAGGCAGGTTGATGAGTGGTGTTACCATGCCGACATCATTGCAATGTGTCAGACTAGACAGAAACAACTACTGGAAATGAAGGTATGATTAATTTGGAACAGTGCAGCATTTTACATGATCATAATGTGGGCAAGTTGTGGTGCATGGCTATTCAAATTCCGACACTGCCCTCTTGTTTGCTATTCTACAACAACTAACAGTGAACACTAATGTTACGTGACAAAATGGACTCCGACTGTTCGAGATGAACAATACTATTGTGTCTTTAGTGATCTTTAATTTGATAAGATTAATTTCTTGTTTTTTTGAGCACTATTTGGAATCGTGTAAAAATCCACTTCTAAAACCAAAGGTACGAAACACTTACTTTTCATTGAATCTGTATCTATATTATCCTAATATAGTTGAAGGAGCTACACAAGGTGTTGGTTAGTAACAGTTGTGTTGTTCCCATCTCTCGTCTACCAGCTGCTACTCAAGAGGAGATTATTCACTGGGTGTTCAACAATGAAGATCGGTATGTTACTGTCTTGTCTTCTGCCTTCTAATCTCCTTTCCTTCCTTTCCCTCTGTCACCTTTCTTCCTCCTCTCTCTCCTATACAGTGTGTGGCGGTATAGAGGAGGTAGAGATGGTCACGAAACTCTACAGCAGTTCATGAACTTTCTTAACCCTAAGTCACATGATCAGACTAGCCACGCCTACCTTGGAGTGGCTGTGTTCTTTCTTCCATCAGACCCAGGACAGGAAGTGGACATCACTAGAGACTTCAGAGTGAGTACTGACAGTATAACTAGTACATTCATGGAATGGCAGGGGAGAGCCTAAGCATTGATATAATTTAGCCTCGTTAGTGTATAGTTGTGTATAACATAAATCATAATTATTATTTGTAGGTTATGTGGTGAGTCCAGATTTTAGTAGATAAGTCTGTATTATGTGAACACCAGTTTCTACGGTGGCCCTAAAGGTCGCCTCTCGCGACTCATGCCCTCGTCCCTCGCGACTCATGCCATCGTCCCTCGCGACTCATGCCATCGTCTCTCGCGACTCATGCCATCGTCCCTCGCGCCTCACGAAAATCACAAGAATGTAGATTAAAAATAAAATTAGGGCGTTGCTGTGGGCGGAGCAATTTTATCATAGACAAGAACGACCCAACACTGTAAAAACTGTGGTGAGTCCTTCACTCCAAAAATGGAGTGAACCACTTGCCACAGTGCTCACTCCTTTTTCAAGAGTGACAGTCACTCTCTACTAGATTCACTCCTTATTTGGTGTGAACTTCACTTTCAGTAATAGAGTGAATTTCACACTCACCTCATGCAGTTGGTACGAGCTAGCTATGCATGCTCAGATATACTAGTTTTGCTCTTTGCTTGGTGCTAGCATAGCATCGGTTATTTTAAGGTTGTTAAAAATAGTATTATTATACATGATGATGACAATAACACAATTTTACAACAAAACACAATTTTAAAACAATACAGCAAGACAACACAATTTTACAACAAAACACAATTTTAAACAATAATAAATATGATCTATAATAATGCTGAATACTATGTCACAGCTAGTGTTTAGTTTTCACATGAGCTCTTTTACTTTTGCCAGCAGGCCACTGACTCTCAACTTCTTCTTTGGTGCTGCCCTCTTCATGAAGACACACTCCAAAAATGTGTAATAGTTAGAGCACCCCGAAGGATAATGCATATTGAATGCGTAAAATCCTGCCATTACTGCTGTTATGATGTTTTCGAGGGCCACTTGGCAGTGCACTTTGTTCTCTATCACCAGGTAAGCATCAGTACTGCCTCTAACAACTATGCACGGTTGTGGAGTTATTGCTTCTCGTGCAGCATCTCTTGGAGTGGTTGCTTCCTATTATGAGATAAACAAATCAATTGTCATTTTAATGCATCCATATCACGTGCTCACCGGCAAAACACTGACCACCTTGTGGTGGTTTGGTGTCATCCTAGGATCAGGCAACAGATAGCATAGTATTTGTGCTGCTTGAAGACTTGTTGCAGTAACTGTAGAAATGCACACTGTATAAACTTAAGGTGGAGCCAATAATGCTGCTTGTAAATTAGGTGGAGCTATCTCACGTGAGTTTACAAGTACCTCATGTAGTTCTTGCAGCTGTGCTGAGTTAGTCTGCTAGCTATAGCATTGATTCTTTTTCATTCACAGATGATGTTATACTTTATTCATCAACGAGGCTACCAGTGATAATGACAGCGTTATCATTTGCTCAACAACAAAGCTACTATTCCGCTAGCAATACTGTAAGTCTTGTGTTCATAGTGTGCCTGTTTCTTTTTCTTTCACAAAATAACAACAGCTAGTGTTATTTATAACATGGGCGTTATTTTGCTAGCAATACTGTAAGTCTTGTGATCATAATAATTACTTTATTTCTATTCTTTCACAAGTGACAGTGTTTTTTTATTTACAGAAAAAGGGTATACTATCTTGCTAGCAATACGGTAAGTCTTGTGTTCATATGTATTTTTATTCTTTCCCAAATTTAGTGACAGTGCTATTTTTATAGAACAAGGCTACTATCTTGCTAGCAAAACGGTAAGTCTTGTGTTCATATGTATTTTTATTCTTTCCCAAATTAAATTTTAGTGACAGTGCTATTTTTATAGAACAAGGCTGCTACTATCTCGCTAGCAATACGGTAAGTCTTGTGTTGATATATATTTTTATTCTTTCCCAAATTTAGTGACAGTAGTGCTATTTTATAGAACAAGGCTACTATCTTGCTAGCAAAACGGTAAGTCTTGTGTTCATATGTATTTTTATTCTTTCACAAATTAAATTTTAGTGACAGTGCTATTTTTATAGAACAAGGCTGCTACTATCTCGCTAGCAATACGGTAAGTCTTGTGTTGATATATATTTTTATTCTTTCCGAAATTTAGTGACAGTAGTGCTATTTTATAGAACAAGGCTACTATCTTGCTAGCAAAACGGTAAGTCTTGTGTTCATATGTATTTTTATTCTTTCACAAATTTAGTGACAGTGCTATTTTTATAGAACAAGGCTGCTACTATCTCGCTAGCAATACGGTAAGTCTTGCGTTCATATGTATTTTTATTCTTTCACAAATTTAGTGACAGTAGTGCTATTTATATAGAACATGGCTACTATCTTGCTAGCAAAACGGTAAGTCTTGTGTTCATATTTATTTTTATTCTTTCACAAATTTAGTGACAGTAGTGCTATTTATATAGAACAAGGCTACTATCTTGCTAGCAAAACGGTAAGTCTTGTGTTCATATGTATTTTTATTCTTTCACAAATTTAGAGACAGTGCTATTTTTATAGAACAAGGCTACTATCTCGCTAGCAAAACGGTAAGTCTTGTGTTCATATGTATTTTTATTCTTTCCCAAATTTAGTGACAGTGCTATTTTTATAGAACAAGGCTGCTACTATCTCGCCAGCAATACGGTAAGTCTTGTGTTCATATATATTTTTATTCTTTCCCAAATTTAGTGACAGTAGTGCTATTTTATAGAACAAGGCTGCTACTATCTCGCTAGCAATACGGTAAGTCTTGTGTTCATATATATTTTTATTCTTTCCCAAGTTTAGTGACAGTAGTGCTATTTATATACTATTTTTATTCTTTCCCAAATTTAGTGACAGTGCTATTTTTATAGAACAAGGCTACTATCTTGCTAGCAAAACGGTAAGTCTTGTGTTCATATGTATTCTTATTCTTTCCCAAATTTAGTGACAGTGCTATTTTTATAGAACAAGGCTGCTACTATCTCGCTAGCAATACGGTAAGTCTTGTGTTCATATGTATTTTTATTCTTTCACAAATTTAGTGACAGTAGTGCTATTTATATAGAACATGGCTACTATCTTGCTAGCAAAACGGTAAGTCTTGTGTTCATATTTATTTTTATTCTTTCACAAATTTAGTGACAGTAGTGCTATTTATATAGAACAAGGCTACTATCTTGCTAGCAAAACGGTAAGTCTTGTGTTCATATGTATTTTTATTCTTTCACAAATTTAGAGACAGTGCTATTTTTATAGAACAAGGCTACTATCTCGCTAGCAATACGGTAAGTCTTGTGTTCATATGTATTTTTATTCTTTCACAAATTTAGAGACAGTGCTATTTTTATAGAACAAGGCTACTATCTCGCTAGCAATACGGTAAGTCTTGTGTTCATAATTTTATTTATATTAATTTTTTCTGAATTGCATATTTGTTCTTTCAAAAATGGCAGTAGCAAGGCTATTATTAATTTTACTAGCAATATGGTAAGTCTTGACATGTGTAGTCTGATTAAAAATTAATGTGAGCTTACTGTTGGTTAGATTTGGCGGAGTGATTGAAAGCATTGTAGTGATTGTGTCGTTGTCTGTTTCTTCTCCTGCTATTTTAAGGAGCTGTGTTGCCAGTTTTGGCCACTTGTCTTGGATTTCTGTAGAGATAGACCACCCTACAACTCGGTCAAACTCTCCCACGAGCTGAAAAAAGTAAATCAATAATGTGACTTTTCATTTTACAAGTATTAACTTACATGGTCATACTGTTGCAATGGTGGGTAAGATTTAAGCACCATGTCCGTCGCCACTTTCTTGCCTATGATGCTCTCTCTTCTTCTGGCGTACGTTCTGGCCATCAGTTCCTTTATGGCAAGGTTGTTTTGTTTTGTACGCCGACATTCCAAGGCGAGGACCTTCAAATGTCGTCCATGTGAGGCTTCATCCTCTCCTTCATCTATGATAGGCATAGGACCTTCAATCGGCATAGCTTTTTTTTCTGGTTTTTTGGTTTTTTTTGGATGATTCGTTGTGCTTTGTGAGGGTTTTTCTCGTCGAAAATACTTGACCCTCTCCTGTAGGCCTTCAAGTAGCCAGTCCTGCATATAAGCAAATGCAACATTGCTTCTAAGATATGCATGCACAAACATCAACCTTGTTACTAGATGGTAGACCCCACTTTTGTACTGCTGCTATAGCGACAACTGTAAGCTCTTGGGTTGTTGGATAGGATTTGTGCATAAAGATGGACTGCGCCAGTGCTGTGATAAACTTTGTCCTAGCTTTGCCTGTCAGGGACTTTTTCTCTAGTGCCATGGTCACTAAAGGTTTGAAGTTCTTCGGCAAGGGGAATGGGTTCGGTAGTGGTGCTTCTTGTTTCTTCTTGGTGGCTTGTTGTTGCATTTTGCCAACTGAGGATAGTGGGTTCAGAGTGTAGGAAGTGCTGGCTCCTTCTATTTTGGTCTTCTTTGGAGTAGGCGGTATCAGCAAGTCAACACTACCAAACACACTCTATGATTGCAAAAAAATTTAAAGTTGTCTTATCATTATTAATGCCATACCATATCTGGAGATAGGTTGTCTTCCAACAAATTGGCACCTTCAGCTGCGACACTCGACACACCATCAATCTCATCACCACCATAATCACCATCAATCTCATAATCACCATCAATCTCATCACCACCATAAGCACCTTCAACCTCATCATCTTCAATTGCATCACCATAGAGAAATGAGTGTGCCACAGAAACAGCAGACGACTGGAAAAATTTTAAGTATTGTTAATTTCATTGTGTTTACTTTCATACCACATCTCGAGTGTTTTCAGCATTTAGAGTACTTGCAGCTGGTGTGGACTGCATTGGTAAAAAAATAGCAAGGGTTAGCAGCAAGTATTACTCTTTTGTTTAATTATTTACCACTTCCATGTAACTTTCATTGGTATGGTGTAGTGAGGTTGACTTGAGATGCTGTAAATTTGAAATAAATTATATAATAATAAAAATTGTACACATTTCTTTTACAACACTGTGAATGCGCACCTTTTTTACAACTGCCTTTATCTTTAGTCTGTCTCCAGCTTTAGGCACAAGTGCCATGAACTCTTGAAGGTCATTTACCAAGTGGAGAATGGCTGTGCCGTCTACGTCATTGTCTACCGGGAAGTACAAGTCACTTATAAAAACATTATTAGGGAGGCACGGTAGTGCCTCCCTATGTAGGGTTGAACGAGAAAACAAGATGGCGGCTACATACAATGTATTAGCGTTCAAACGCTGATATTTCGCCTGGTCATGAATTGTATACGTCAAAAGACACTTAAATCTGCTCTCTGGCGTTGCCCCATTTTACAGTAGCAAGGAGATTGCTCGAAGTTGTTGCTAAAGTGACGAACCTGGAAACGGTGAAAATCGTGTTTCGTCATCTTCGTTTTCTTCTTTCTTCTTTCTTTCTTTCTTTCTTCAGCGCGCCTAGCGCCTTTACGCGAGCAATGCCGAGACCAAAACACCCATGAACAGTCATGAAATTCTCCTGGCAGGTGCCTTTTGAACTTAGTTTTTAGCGAAACGTCGATATAAATTCCGCGGTTTCTCGATTGTGATCCATTGTCAGCTAAGTGTTAGACGCCATTGATGCGATTGCGCAATACGCACGTGACCAAGCAGTGGTTAGCGCACGTGACCAAGCAGTAGCTTGAGTATCGCCGCGCGCCTTATGGATCACGGAGAACACATACATGTACATGTATTTGTCTGGAGTCTTCGAAGAACGGTAAGCTCGTATAGGATCACCATTCTACGCTTGCCAGATAATTACAACCGCCGTACATGTCTACAAACAATTGTGGGCGGGGCTCGTATCCACTGCTAGGCGAGCTGATATGTACAGCATAACAATTATTATTAGCTACAAGTTTAAAATTCTTAATAATAAAGAAAAGCCACCAACAACAGGAAAACTAAACCAATGGTGGAAACAAAGACAGCTCAGTACGTGCATGATATTGAACTGCACTTCGCTAAAAAAGAAAAAAGGACACAAACAAGAAAATTAAAAAGATTTCTATCGAAATCAAAAGGATGTAGGGTTGTAAAATCTACCACTGGTCCACAATGTAAACTAACAAGGAACAAGCATGGAATGGTAACACGATTGACTTGCTAACAGACCATAGATCCCTACATCAGTGGCTGTACATAAGATCAATATTTTGTCACAAGCTGAATGCACGTTAGGTGTCAGTCAACAGCAACTAGCTGAACTAGCTATAACCAACCACAGCAGCCACTGATGTAGGGATCTATGGTCTGTTAGCAAGTCAATCGTGTTACCATTCCATGCTTGTTCCTTGTTAGTTTACATTGTGGACCAGTGGTAGATTTTACAACCCTACATCCTTTTGATTTCGATAGAAATCTTTTTAATTTTCTTGTAATACATGTTTGCGTGGGCTAGCTCACCGCGTAGGTAGCAGACGGTAGATAGAGGGATTCCTTCTTCGGTAAGAATGTCCGATACCATGTCTGCAGAAGATAGTGAATCCATGGCTTGTGTGTTTGCTTTTTCTTGCAGCAGATAAGTAGAGCAAGTTGAACGTAGCCAGCTACCTCGCGAAGAAACTCAGCAGCTGCTCATAGCCGCGCTAAAAGAAACGCAATAGCCGATGGAATTTATCGCGCGCGAAAGCGCGCTCTCAGCTAGCACGTGAGACAAGGAAGAAGGGAATCGAAGTAAGTAAGTAGTAAACAAGTAAGTAGTAACATTTAATAAATAAGTAGTAGCAGTTATATTAAGGAAAAACATGATATTTGACACAAACAAACAGGTTGTCATCTAATGTATTGGTTTTGTTTGCATGCAAGACTTGGTGGTCTAAAAGCTGATGAGATTTGACGATAATTAGGTGGTCCCTTTCTGGAACAACATGGTAGCTGTGGTAATGTCTGTCGAAGTAGTCCGATGACATTGTGTCCATTACGAAGATGACCTCTTGAAGTGCTGTGATAAGCAGATGTTTTACTTCCCCAAATACAGGTAGCCCATACTCAAAACCGCACAGAACCACAGATGACTTTGCATACTCATTGCCATCGATGCTAACTCTTGTAACACTGTATGACAAAAAATAATCTATAATGTGTAATAATTTTTCCTTACAGGTGAACAATTGAATCTTCTGTCAGCTCAGAGACTGCAATTAACAATTGTTCAGAGAATTCCAGAGATCCAACCGTCACTGGATTGCCTAAAGTGAGTGGTGTATTAAAAGTAATTGGATAGAGTACATCTATACCTGAGGAGTACTCATGAGAAGCCTGTAAATATGTCTTTTTGTTATAGAGGTGAAGACACATGTAGTTTTGGTGTCTCAGTGCTACAGTCTTTGGTACATTCTTAAAATTATGAATAACCCTTGCTAAGTGCTTAAAAAAGCTGTGTTTTGCTTCATAACGCATGCACCAAAGTCGAGCTAGAGGTCCACACCTACATCAAGGCAAGAATAGGTACATGCTTAAAACTAAAAGATTCTTACAGTAGCATCCAAGTTGCCAAATGAACCATGTAGTGCATTTTTGGGATCAGAGGTCGATCATACAAGCGTGAAAATTCACTCAAAAAATCTTCTACTAGCACAGCTAGGTAGGCAGCCTTTTCCTTGGTTGTTCTTGGTGCAAGTGCATAGTCGACGATATCTAAGAGAGTGAGGTAATTCTCCCATATGTCATCATCTGTTGGAACTAGATCGCCTATCATAAGGGGAAGAAGTCGTGCCAAACACCACATCTGTGAAGCTAAAACAATAATAATAATAAACTTATTGAATTTAGTGTTTTCAGGCATACCTGACTGTCGTAGTTTTGCGTCAGTAGAGTTAAAACTGCTTGTTGTAATAGTAGAAGGCTTGTTTTTCACTGCTGATCCATACTTGAATGATGCTATCCGACTGTTGAGCTGATCAAGTGTGAATAGGCGTCTTTCATGAATAAAGTGTTGCAGTAGCAGCTTTGTCACCAGTGGTAGCGTTCCTTCAAGAATGTCGTGCATTACATCTGGTACTAGTCCGTCGACTATATGAAAGTACTGACAAGAGTTTAAAAGTGCGTCTCTAGTCAAGCCATAGGTAGTTGCAAAGTGCTTGTGCAATGGTCCATTAAGACCATTGCAATGAGTCCTGTGAGTGCCTCTCGTTCTTAGCTGGAACTGATCTTCCCTGAACTATCAAAAATAAAATAATAAAACCAATGATCACTCTAAAGACACTTATATACCTGTGTTTTCATTGATTCATCTGTTGCCATGCAATACCGACACTTTCTGAATGCTGCATTCAATGCTTTGTATCCGCCTATTAACTGAGATGACAGATTGTCACCTGATACTACAGTGATTGTTCCACGGAATTTTCTTAATTGTCCCTCAACTTTGAACATAACTCCGTCTTTCTATAGACAAAATGAAGACAATCACTTATGCTTATGCTATAAAGTCTTGCCTCTTCTAGTTTCTTAACATCTTCTACTATGGGTTTTAATATTTCGTCTATTCCATAGCGTTGTATTTGATGGAAGTAAGTGATGTTGAGAAGATGGATTGACTTGAGTGTAGATCTATACTTTGGATGCAAGTTTCCAAGTGTGTAGTAAATCAATCCTACAGGTTAGTAAAGCAGCTATTACGTAATTACATAATGTTGATTGTATTTATAGTTTACCTAACTTGTGCACTGTGCTTTTAGATCCTATCTCATTGCACACATCCACTTCGTCATAGTACAGCTGTATCTGTAGAGCAGTGGGGTCTTCTTGAAACAGCTCACAGTTTCTGTACTTAGTGCCATCACAAAAGTCACCCAGTTCTCCATCAGGAGATGAATGTGAGTTAAATACCTATCGTAATAAATAATATAGGTTAAAATCTACGCAAGCATACAAATCTTATAGGAAGCCACTTAGTATAACCAATTTAGACAATAGCAATAATTATTGTTGCTAGTTATTTTCTGTCTATCAGCTTATGGCGAGTGTCCACTGTGTCTATGCCCCTAACTTCAAAACATACACATGCACTATTGTCTAGTATTACTACAATTCATGATTTCGTACTTGTTCTATGACAACATCTGTTTCCAGAAGAAGCTGCAGTGATTTGAGTAATGGGACATCCATACACTGGTCAACCACCTGAACACTCTTCCCATTGATCAGCTCATGCCGATAGCCTAAATTTCGTTCCACAGGTTCCTGAAGATAATAGCAATAAAGTTAAGCTGTTTGTGTGAATGTGTTGACTAACCAAAAGCCCACAATGTTCTCTGTAGAACTTTTGCTGCTTGTGTTTTGTCTCCAAGTCGTCAAACGGACCACGAATACTTTCGAAACATTCTTGTATTGACTCTTGTGAGTCACATTCTTCAATTCTTTGTTTCACCTGAATGTGGAATGGTATAAAGTTAAAACAATAATCTTATAGTGTGTTTATACTTGTTCAATAGCTTTCTCCCACAGGTCAGTCATGTCCTTTACTATGCCATCCGTTGCTCTTTGTGTAATCCTCCTTTCCTCTCTAGTCTTCAACAGGAAATGTGCTGCAGCAAACTGTAGACTGCTCCTATCTGAGTCATCTGTACTAGTCTCCATTGCCTCTTCGTGTTCATCCTCTTCATTCTCCTCATCAGAAAACTCTGAGTCTTGTTCTACCTCTGCTGGTTCATCAGGATCACAGTCAGGATCACTTCCAGTCCTGTTCAATGATCTTTTGATCAGAAAGGGATGTTTTCTGTTGATGTGCGATCGGTAAGATTCATAGTTCGTGTATGGCCTCTTGCGATCGCACTCTGAGATTGGGCACACTAGTTTTAGTCCTGGATCTTTTTCATGTGTTTTCATGTGCCGTAAAACAAAAGCAAATTTCTGGCTGGCAAAGCCAGAGCAGACACAACAAAAGTACATTCCTGTGGATGAAAACTAGAGAAGAGCTAGAGTACTTTTTATGACATAAACAACATACCGGTAGACAGGCTAGGCGTGTTAGTCTGTCAGGCACTGCTCACTGCATGAAGTATTGTGCTGCAATATGAAACTGCAGAGAAAGAGGTCATACATGATGTATTGATATTACATACCAACCTATGTAAACTATGCAACCACAGGACAGCAGAGCTGCAGGTAGTCAACAACATGCAGAAGCGGCTGCGCGTGTACAGAGGTAAACGATCGTTTACTAGATTTCACTCACATGACCCTTGCTCGCAGCTGAAGGATCATCTACTGCTCTCGATCACGATAGCTCATGTTGCTGTAGCCAAGAGCAAAAGTAAGCTACTGCATGGAGATCTTGATTATGATTCTGTCCAGATCTCTTTCACTCAGTGTCTTTCTTGACGCTGTTAAGAAACTGGGGCTAGGACTGTAGCTACAGTCCAACACTTTGTTTTCTTTCTAGTGAGTTTGCTGTCGGTCTATTGAGCTTTCTGGCTATATAGCTGTCTATTTAGTTAATTACCTGTGGGCAAGATGTTTACTTGAATTTGCTGTTTGTGTGTGATAGAGCATATGAGACACATTATACTAGACAATGCTAATAGTTTGTTTCTCTTTTCAGAGCAACTCACTTCAAAGCTTCGATCAGTGTCTCTTGCTCATGGAGCAGGAGCATATGGCAGATGGTAACTGATAAAGCTTTCTCTCTGCTGTTACTATTGTGAGTTGTCATGCAGTGCCTAGCTCTACCAATTGTAGTCATGTTTGTAGTCATGTTAAAATAATTTGTTGAACAATTAAGGTTACGGGATACCGTCCACAATTAAGGTTTATGTTAACTTTCTGTAAGCTTTAGCTGGCTTTTTTTACTAGATGTAGAACCTTCAAAGTCAGTAGCCTGTAAAGACGGCTTCATCCACAAGAATCAACATCACTGTAGCGCGCGAGCTACACTTTCAATTTTTTGTTATAAGAATTAGAAAGCAGTGTTAATCTTTCTTTGGTTGTGTAAAATGTACTAAAACTGCTCATGTAATCTTGTCCGCCATCTGTGCAAAAGTTCCATTTTACTAAGAAATACTCAGTGAGTGTGTAAGTGAGAATAATTTATTCTTTTTGTAAGTAATTCATGATCAGGACGATATAACTACAACAAAGAACAAGTTCATAATAATTGTGTAAATAATCATGTTAAAATTACTTCAATTCAGTTCCACATTCCAGTTCACGATCCATATTCTGGACCAATTAGCTCATATCCTTCTTGTGTATGTGTGTAGACTGGTACACTGGCATATATAGTCTCTTACTCTCTCTCTCTCTCTCTCTCTCTCTCTCTCTCTCTCTCTCTCTCTCTCTCTCTCTCTCTCTCTCTCTCTCTCTCTCTCCCTCTCTCCCTCTCTCCCTCCCTCCCTCCCTCCCTCCCTCCCTCCCTCCCTCCCTAAGATGACCAGCTACAAATGACCAGACTCTCACTAGCTGAGAAAGAGACTGAGCTCCTCCACTGCCAGGACAAACTACTGTGAGCTGACACTCTCTTTCTCCTTTTTCTATCGTAAAATGAGTAGACGAAAGTTAAAATAATATACATTGTAATTTTCTTTACGCCAAGAATTCATTAAGTCAGAGTCAGTATGTAGTATGTTGCTATGTGTGTCTTCTTGCTATGTGTGTCTTCTTGCTATGTGTGTCTTCTTGCTATGTGTCTATAATAATGTCTTCTTGCTATGTGTGTCTTCTTGCTATGTGTCTATAATAATGTCTTGTGAGTTCGGTTTGAGCTCACTGTATACTGTTAATGACAACAATGTGTATTTTGCTTCAGTTTGCTCTCAGAAGGAATGCAACGTGTACTCTCTAATGTGTGGCTGTACTATACCGGTGTGTGTTTGTTTCAGAATATTGACATTACTGATTTACTCAATAATTATTATTATAGGTATTCCATTACCTATAATGTGAGTGATGTGTCATGAAGGAGTGTTGTGGTATACCAGTTCCATTGAGCAAGTCAAGATTCACCCAAAAGGTCAGTTCTACTATGAATATTTGCTCCAAACACAGCAAGAGGTCACCTGTCTAGACTACTACTTTGAAGCTAGCTAGCTTGGTGTGGTCATGTACAATAGGAACATGATATAAATACAGGTACAGCCCAGCATTTATATAAATACTGGTACAGCCAGTTAGACAATGCTTCTTGTGTACGTACTGTTAGAGAATGCTTCTTGTGTACGTACTGTTAGAGAATGCTTCTTGGTACACTCATGTTGCTTACCCATGGCTGGTGGGCACTTTGTGCTAGTTTCATGTTGATTCACGTTCATTCATTATGTAGCTTACCCGTCTGTTTTTCACACGTGTAGCTTACTGTACTGGTTAACTTGCTTGCTTAGTACTCAAACTTTCTGGTTCACGACCAATGCCTTGTGAGTATTAATGACAACAATGTGTATTTTGCTTCAGTTTGCTCTAGTTCTGGCAGAAGGAATGTAACGTGCCACTCTATTGTGTGGCTGTACTATATCGTTGTGTGTGTGTGTTTCAGAATATTGACATTACTGATTTTACTCAATTCTAATAGGTATTCTATTGGTTATGTGAGTGATGCGTCTAAGGTTATGAAGGAGTGTTATGGTATACCAGTTCCATTGAGCAAGTCAAGTTTTGTTTGACCTCTAGTCACTCAAACAGTCAGTTCTGGTTCTGGCTATGGTTTAAAATTGAAATGTTTGCTCTGAACATAGCAGGAGGATGACTATTGTTAACTACACTAGGTGGTGTGGTCATGTACAATAGGAATCTGATATAGGTACAGCCCTCTGTTATTGTTGTTGTTGTTCGTGTAAAATTATAAAGCCTTCTTGCTGTGTGCCTAAGAGGTCCCATTTCCCTTCCTTATTGTGGTATATTGTTGTGGTGCTGTTCTTGTGTATCATAGATTTTGCTGCTTTCTTGTCTTGAAACACTTCATCTGATCTTGTTTTATGTAATGTTCATCTCATATTCTCAGATTCCTATGGAGCGGATGTAAGCTGACAGTACCATTTACGAGGACACCTGCATTCTTGAAAAGTAAGTGAAAATAACAATACTTTTAAATTCACACTTTGTGTTTGTTTCATGTAAAATCACACTTTGTGCTAGTTTCATGTACAATCACACTTTGTGTTTGTTTCACATAGAAAAACACTCTGTGCTTGATTCAAAAAATAATTAGCACTGCTCTGTTGTTGCCTTGTGTACAGTATGCATACAGATTCTGTTATGATAGCTGTATGTTGCCTTCATTGTTATGATAGCTGAATGCTGCCTTCATGCATGTATGTTGTGTTCTCTCTGCTAAACAGCAGACACACTACCTTGTCTTATGTTGTGTTCACCATTAGTCCTTGTGTTCACTGTTAGTCCTTGTCGCTTGTCACTAGATAACTTTATAGTTGTTTAACTTCATATGATCCACATCTGTGAACAATGTGAGCTACAGGTAGAACACAGGTATGATACATATGACCATCATGGAGCACACGTGTAGCAAATAGGATAAAAATGTGAACTACAGTTGATATACTGGAGCACACGTGTAGCACATCTATGTTCAGATGACAACCATATGTGATAATCACCACATGTGAATCAAATATGACCGTTCATATTTAATTCACATGTGATCGCAATTGCATATGTTATAAATCAGACTTTTCGTGCTGTGTTAGTTGTTCTTCTTGCTGTGTAGTACATACATTGAATAGCCTGAGCTGACTTCTGAACACCAGTGCCAGCAGTAAAGCTTGTAGTGATGTTTGTTATTTCTTGTAATCCTCAGTCTTGTTGTAGTCAGTCAGTCTGTCACCTCTTGTATTTTTGTCATGTGAGTGTTGTAGTCATTGTTCCTCTCTCTGTTTAAATACTGTGTGTCGTGATTTGATATTAGAATTTTGATCCCAGCTAATTCAGTCCTCTAAGTTTCTGAGTCACGTTACTACAAAGCTCCTCTAGCTTTAATGTACAACACACATGCAATCTTCTCTAAACACTCTGTTCTTCTGCCTCATAGCTAAACACTCTGTTCTTGTGTCTCGTAGCTAAACACTCAGTTCTTGTATTTCGCTCATGTAGCTTGCCCCTCTGTATTTCATAAACTCTCATTGTTGTTACAGTCAGGAACTTAACTATTATTAACCCTCGGCGCATGCGCGAGGGTTACGGTACTTGCTCTGTCATTCGTTCATTCTGTCTGTCCAATGAGCTGCAGAGACCATCGCTCACTTCTGAAACTCGGTAAAGGTATGAACAGGCTTAGCATGACAATGGCTTGCAATCTGACTCGTGGATTTTGCTAAAGTGCTTTCGTTCTCGAGTTATGTATGGCTGGCTCACCTTGACGGCTGTCTTTGACCTCTCTGACGACAAAAGCGCCCATAGTTGACTACCTAGGTACTTAAATGCGCGTGCGCGATTATGGGAAATAGTTAATTAATGTTCAGTAGAATACGTCATTTTAAACTGCGTGTGTACGTTCACGGTAGCCTGTTGGAGAGCAAGACAGACCGCGAAACAGCTGAGTCAGGCAAGACAAGCAAGGTACATACGTTCATAAACGTTTTGG
>OZ024785.1:15409379-15493379 GCA_964017065.1 Haliclona indistincta | reverse complement strand
AGCAATCTGATTGGTGAAAGATGACGTACTATGTAATAATGGTCAGATAAACAGGCACAAAAGAAAGAGAAGAGAGAGGAGAGAGAGAGAGAGAGAGAGAGAGAGAGAGAGAGAGAGAGGAGAGAGAGAGAGAGAGAGAGAGAGAGAGGGAGGGAGAGAGAGAGAGAGAGAGAGAGAGAGAGAGAGAGAGAGAGAGGGAGAGAGAGAGAGGGAGGGAGAGACAATTAGTGGATGGAAAAACAGACACATGTAGAGCACAACAGGTGTTGCATATGGACTATATAATACAGCACTAATGCATTAATGAGGACACACCTCTTTAGTTTATTTCTGTTGAACACCATAGTCCGGTGTGTCTTCGACGACGTGAACAAGCGAGGCAGCACACTAGCATACAGGTAACATATGTTCTCACCATTCTTCACCTGTAGAGAGAAAAGGACAAAATCTTTCTAGCTCCACAGACAAGAAATAATACACGGCAGCCACAACACAAAATGCTGGTATGGAAATATCACATATGAAAACACAAATACACACACACACACACACACACACACACACACACACACACACACACACACACAGAGATAGGAAGGGAGAGATGAGTGCTCGTATGATTCTATCACTCACCATCTCACAGGCTAGCTCCACTAGTCTCAGCAACACCTCGATGCGGCTCTGTCTGTCAGCATGTTTCTGCTCATCTGTCAAATGAGCTATCTCTTCTTCATCCATCAGCTCCAGATCATTCCCCTCTGCTTCTGTTTCCTCTTCAGAACCATCGACTGCAGCCGACAGCAAAGCATTGATTATTTCACATGACACCTCCACAGCCTCCAGGTGCCTGCGCTCTGCTAAGACTCGTTCTCGTTCCTGTTCAGCCGAAGGAAACAGGCGCCAGACTTCAGCAATGTACTGTAGACCTCCTTCCCAGAGAAGAGCTTTGACGTGTTGTGACCCAATAGCGTAACAACCATATTGAAGCAACCGGCATAAGATCGCATGGTCACGAACACCGAAAAAAGGCCCGAGCAAATTCGGCAACACAATTTGTATGGATCGTACAGGAGCAGTACCATACTCGGCAAAGGAGCACACAAACTCAAGTAACTGGTTAAGGAAATCGATCGGTGAATCAGTCAAGTATCCCTCTGTACAGTAAGCTACTAGCAGAGGTAGGCATTGTGTAAGGAACGCTGTAGCATCAAGGCGTGATTCTACCAGTGATGACTTCCTAGAGAGTGTGACTAGTACAGTGGTGAACAGAGAAGGCAGCACAGCTTCGTAACCAGGTCCCAGCTTATCCTCAAGCAGACTAACAGAGGTAGCTATCTGATTCAGTATCTGCACAAGAAGACTTGTACTAGGTATATCTTGTGCTTCCATCTCTGATTCTTCATCTGATGAATTCTCGTCTTTTTCCACTTCTTCTCTGTGCTCTTCCAGACCGCCCTGCGATACCATTAGGTTAATGATATTCACGAGTGTGCTACAGACTGTATGAAACACTTGTGGGCTCCTCTCAAGCGCTGTGATGAGATCAGTGAGAGCTGTGATAAAAGAGTCCGTCGGCTTAGCATCGAGAACGCTGCACTGTTGACAGAGATAGAGGTGTGTCTGCAGTAGTAATTCGGAGGATCGGTCGTCGTACTCAATGTTGGGTCGGTTTTTCGAGTGATGTATAGAGAGGAGTGAGTTGAGGAGGGTGAGTATCGAGGAGTGGGTGGAGCCAGGCAGGTCGGCATGGAGACACTTCCCCCTGACCTCATCCAGTTCAAACTGTAACTGAGTGAGATCTTGTCTACAGAACACAAAACCCGATAGTAAAACCAGTGTTCATTAACAGTAGAAGCATGTATAGTAATACCACTTGTACTCACTATATACAAGTCTCTATTGATAGCACTAGAGTTCACTAGAGTTCACTAGAGTTCTAATTTCATTGTTGAAACTTTTTATGAATAACTGAACAACTATTATACCACAGGAACGGTATTGTTCAGGCGACAAAAATTTTGACCAATTTTAGCGGCACCTAAATTTTGTGATTCTTTAATGAGCAAAATACAATATTGTATTATCTTAGATCAGTGATTTTAAGTCAATTTTTGCTAATTTTTCTATGCTATAAAAAGCTCAGGTTGGATTGGAATTTCTGCACTAGTGGTTGATGTTACTGAATCAGGTTTAACAGAGAGATGAGAGATCGAGTTACCTGAGGTGTCCTATGTTACATTGGTTGTCATCACGACTCAAGATCCACTGTATTATAGTAGAGAGCTCCAGTTGAACCACACACCAAGCTAGCAATGATGGACTATACCTGTAACATGATACATTAGTTAGTTACAATTCACTGCCAATACAGCATAATTGTTATACAATAGATACAGAGATTTTATTACATTGTACTTCTTGAAAGGAAGATTTGAGTGTAAAGCGTCACCTTGCAGTCACTAATGTGTCAAGTCACTGGTATTTATTCACACAATGGAGCATGATCAAAGACTTAATGACATTTTAACACATTAGTGCTCCACGCTTTACGGTCTACGCTCTACGGTTTACGCTTTACCCTTGCAAGAAGTACTAAAACTGCTGAACACATACATGTACACTAACAAAACACAAAAGCCATTATACATGTTAATATTTAATTGTTTACATGATTTAATTTTCCACAGAAAGCTAATGCCCAATTCAATTAGTAAGTTATTTTGTTGCACATAATTTCATGTGTACATTAGCCCAAAAATATTTTCTGTCTTAGTGTCACCTTCATACACTGATGTGTTCAGTCTCTGATCATCCTCCATCGTGTGAATAAAGACAACAGTGACTACAGAGACTGAACACATTAGTGCATGAAGGTGACACTCTATACAACATTGCAATATTCTGCATCGAGTCACTCACAGTGTCAGGCGTCTTGCTCCAATCAAGCAATTCAAGATTCCTTGAGCACATCTCTACAGAAACACACAAGATGTTAGTCATACACTGTAGCTAGCAGGCAAGAACTGTAGCTAGCAGGCAAGAACTGTAGCTAGCAGGCAAGAAGATGTTTACCTGGATAACTAGTGGAGGTGTGTCTTGCCCTTTTATGGTAGTACATAAAACACTGAGTACTGTCTGCCAGCACAGTGGGCGGAGCTTCATCTCCATGGTGATGTTTTCCATAGCAAGAATCAGTGTACCATGCTGTGAGAGAAAGAGCCAGGAGGTAACAATAGCAGTGCAGTAATGCTACCTCCCTAAATTAACTGTTCTCGATAGTTGTGGTTAATTTAATAGGGAGGTAGCTGTAGTATAACGTTACTTTATGCAAATTAAAGGTCTTTAGTGATAAGACCTCGAATATATTCGGCAAAAAATTAAAGAGTACCAGTTTGAGTTTACGGTGACAATCGAACAATTTGACAGTTCGTTATAAGCTTGAATCTCTCTATTGGTGAAGGCTACTGTTGAAGGCTGCTTTTAGTAATAGAATAGTGTTTATAAAAACTCTTGCCCATCTTAAGTGTGTATGTGTGTGTGTGTGTGTGTGTGCGTGTGTGTGTGAGCGTGTGTGTGTGTGTGTGTGTGTGTGTGAGCGTGTGTGTGTGTGTGTGTGTGTGTGCGTGATAGTGACTACACATGTCATAGACTATGGACTGACTCACGTACATCTCTGTGAGCTGTATCATTATCAGCCAGTGTCTGACAGCCCAACAGCACCATCTCCAGTGGATTGATACGAAACCAGTCACTACAATCAGATCAGATCAGGAAGGAAATATAGATAGAATAAACCACAAAGCAACATTAAAAGACAACGAATGAAATAGCAGTAAGCAAGCATCCAAACACGCTTTGCTTGTAAAAGAACAGTAGGTAAATTCACAGCAGCTCCGGGCACAGCTGTATACTGACTGGTACTCACCTCTCTCGGCTCTTCTTAGAGTACGTGTTGTGACGCAGCTTCTGAAGGGACCAGGTGAACTCGCTCCATTGCAGCTTGACCTCAGAGAGGAGCTGCTGCTGCCCGCCACCATTACCCGCCATAACCACGCCTACACTATGTGGAGGAGGCGTGGTCGTAGTAATGGAAGACGAAAATAAGAGAAAGGTTTTCGTGAAGTTAGTGACGGGTCCGAGAAGTGTCAGAGAATCGCATTTACACAATCATTTTGCTAAACTGAAGGGACAGATCGAGGAGGTGTCGGTCACTCGAGGAAGAGACACCGCGCACGCCTGGGTGAGATTCAACACGCCAGAAGCAGCTAGGGAAGCCGTTGACAGCTACCATGGCACACAACTCTATGGACGTTTTAAAATCATCGTGAGACCGTATTTTTCACCAGCTAATCCGGTAAGGCAAAGCAACACGCGTCAGCATCGTTCAGTGGGATCTTCAAAAACTAGAAAAACAACATCAAAGCCGCAAGGAAATGATACACAGCAACCTCGACAGCAACAACAACAACAGCTGATGACTAGTCAACCTAAGGTACATCCTCGTAGAGGTAGGGTTACTACAGCACCCATGAGCCCACAAGTCTCACCCAATTGCAAGCCGGAACATGATGCTGTCGCCACAAACTCCAAATCTGAGACAGCAGCAACTCAACTGATTGTGGCTAGTTCTGCAACTGAACAGAAGGAAGGATTGGTTACGTGCGATTCTGCTGCTCAGAGCCTTATGGCTGATTATACAGCTAAACAAGGGAGCTCAATTATTAATGTCGATTCACAGGATAGTTGCCCATGGCCAGATATTGTTCCAGCAACTACAATTGAACCTATCTTTCTCACTGAACCTGACGACGGCATGCTCTCTGAGCCTGATTCCTCTCAGCAACCATCATTGAATGATCTTTTGCTTAACCCCGCCTTATCTGCTAAACAGATTCAAGGCACTCTGCCATATGAACAGTCTCATCAGTGTCCTGTTCCTTTAGCTAATGCAAGTCCCATTAGTTTCATCCTTCCTCTTCCCCTACCTTCATCAGAGTAGCCATTACTAACCTCAGTACTGAAGCAGATGAAGATGATCTTATTCCTTTCTTGGACTTGAATGGTAAGCTAATCAGCTTAGTCCTAGTTAGTGACGGCTCTAGCAAGACAGCAACCGTAGCCTATCCTAGTCTCTCTAAAGCACAAGAAGCTGTCGCTAAGTGGCATGGTAGTGTTGTCTATGGCTTACCAGTTAGTGTTTCAATTGTACAAGACATGACTCAGCCTCATCCTCCTCCTAGCCTTCCCTCTGGTATGTTACCTCCTCCTCTTGAACCAATCAAAATCCCTATAAGTTACCCTTGCACTATCCCACCTCAACCAATGCCTTTAGAAACAATGATACAACCTCACATGAATTATTCAATAATGCAACCAAACAATCCACCACCATTCAACTATCCAACATCGATGCCACAATCAGTCGACAGCGTTCCAACCATGCAACCGATAACTGGCATGCCACGTGTTCAACGTAAGTCAAGAAAAAGACGCATATCGTTACGACTCTATGAATTTACAAAGACTACAACAGAAGGTAAGGATTTTGAAAGTAATGGAGGAAGCTTGCAATACTCTGAGTCTGATGGGTGTCTGCTTATTAGTGCCGATCCTCTTGAAACAGCAGAGTTGTTTGCCAATGGAGTAGTCGATAGGTTGTGCGAACGCCATGCAGATGCCTCTTTCCCTGAAACAGTTAACCCAGCTTGCTGAGTGTAAGCCTAACAGACCTAGCTTAATTGTTTGATGAACTGTGTAGCCCATTTACCACAAATCCAAATGTCAAAATAGTTTTATCTGTTGAGTATGGGCAGGGTAAAGAGCCAGCTGTCACGTTTGTTGGATTGACTGAAGCTGTCAATAGTGCTTACATGCACTTCACGGGCAGTCTTTTGAAAGAATTTGAAATGAGCAAGTAAGTTAATAGAATAGCATTATTAATTTTACTGACTTTTCTTCTCTATGCAGGGTACAAGCTGCTGCTGTTCGCCAGCTTCTTCCAGAATTTCTTTTTTCTCTTAGTGACAAGTTCCATGTCAAGTCTACATTTATCAATGACACTACTGTTTGTTTCGAAGGCAGTTCAGTGGCTATACAGGATGCCAGAACTAAAATACAGCAACAGCTCTCGGTTCTTCTCATTCAGCCTCTTGCTGCACCAATGTCATCTTCTCTTTTGGCTTCCCTAAAGAAGTGCCTTCAAGACAAGAAGGTGAATGCTTGTGTTCTTCACTTTCCACCAGACCCTGCTTGTGTGGTCACTCTCTCGCAAAAGGGCAATAACAATGCCTTGTCTAGCATTCATGCAAAGGTCTGTATCGTCTAGATAGTCAGTTATAGGTGTTTGTGTACCTATAGAGAGGTCCAAATTGGCTGTCAAAGCTATAGGTGAGCCATGCAGTCATACATAACTTGAGAACGGAAGCACTTTAGTAAAATGCATAAGTCACATTGCCATGCTAAGCCTGTTCATACCTTTACCGAGTTTCAGAAGTGAGCGATGGTCTCTGCACTGCTTGATGGACTGAACGAACGAACGACTAAACCCTCAGCATGTCATGTGTTAAGGCGCGTTCACATGGACCCTGCAAAGTGGATTGAATGCGCATTCAATCCGGTTCGTTAGCGTTCACATGAATCCGCTTCTGCTCGATGCGAATTCAATGCGCATTGCGTTCAATCCACCTCCGGAGGTGGATTGGAAGCGAATTGCGTTTAGTGTGTGGGCAGACGCGAGTAGATACAAGGCGCTTGGTGGACTAAACGCTTTGTAATGGACGTTTAAAGCTACAAAAGCATCGTTGAAGGCTAAGAAGAGCGTGATGAAGACTTTTTAAAAATCGAATAGCCGCGTAATTCGCATCCAATTCGCTACATGTGAACGCTCGCGATGCGCATTGAATTCGCTTCCAATTCGCTTTGGCGAGTTTGGGGATTGAATGTGCATCAAAAGTGGATTCCATGTGAACGCGCCTTTAGGTCCTTGTTTGGAGCAGCCAACCTGCTAGCTAACTACTGTAGAAGACAGCAAGGTGTTGACCACAATGGTGTTGACCATGAACACTTGAGTATAGGTAGCCATTGCTGTAGTGTAGGCTCTTTCCTGAAATATCTACGCACCTTCAGAGCTGTCCTGCAGTTTAAATGGAATCTACAAGTACCTAGGTAGTCAACTGTGGGCGCTTTTGTAGTCAGAGAGGTCCAAGGTAGCCGTCAAGCCTCAAGGTGAGTCCAACCATATAACTCGAGAATAAAAGCACTTTAGCAAAATCCATGGTCACGAGTCAAACTTCAAGCCATTGTCGTGCTTATCATGTCATAACCAAAGTGATCACAGATCTCTGCAGCTCGATGGTCTGCAGAGAATGACGACCAAGTACCGTAACCGTTGCGCATGCACAGAGGGTTAATTATGCATTCCCGACCGTCATGCATTCCCGACCGTCAGCATTCCCGATGGTCGGGAATGCTTGACAAGTTAAGCATTCCCGACCGTCTCCAAACTGCCTATCGGAAGGGTCTCTCATGCTCTGATGCAACCTTTACCACACAAGAAGCCCTCTTGACCCATTTGCGAGAGGGTGGCCATCCTTGTCTCTGCCTGTTCGATCTTGAGAAGGCTATTGATTCTGTTGAGCAATGTGTTCTGCTTGATAAACTCCTACAAGTTGGTATTGGTGGTAAAGCGTGGAGAATAATCCATCATTGGTAGCAGTCAACATCTTGTAATGTCCGTGTTGGCTCTACCATCTCCTCTCCAGTATCCATCTTTAGAGGTGTAAAGCAGGGTTCCGTGTTATCCCCTCTGTTATTTCTTATTGTTGTTGATACTCTGCTGAAAGATCTCAGACACAACGAGGCTGGGTTGTCATTGCTTGGATTGTTTGTTGGTGGAGCCGCTCATGCTGATGATATCAGGACCATCGCCACCTCCACAAGTCAAATCTCTTCTCAAGTCAGCATCATCAATGACTTCACTTCCAGGAATAGCTTGAAGGTCAACTCTTCAAAGACGGAGATCGTTAGAATCTCACGTCAGCCATTCCTGCCAGAACAGATAGAACTCAGTCCAACTAACATCATCACTACCCTTCCTGTAGCCAAGTGCCTGGAACATGGTGGAGCCATAATCTCTCTGCACTCAAGTCTGTTCAAGAGAACATTTGTAAAGCTAGAAAGGCCTTCTTTGCCTTTGGGAAAATTGAGGCCTTCCAGGGTCACTTGAATCCACTTTCAGCTGTCAGTATTTACAAAACTTGCGTGCTCCCAATCCTATTGTATGGCAGTGAGACATGTCTGTTGGACATTTCAGCCATTTAATTACTGGAGCACTTCCAACTTGAAATTGGTAGAAGAATCATCAGGTTACCCAAGTGGTTCTCTGGCACTGCAGTGAGGATATGCCTAGCTTTGCCATCAATTGCATGTCTTCTTCTACAGCTTAAAATTGGTTATCTGGCTAAATTGCTATCCCCAGACAATAACTCCATCAGCTCTAAAGTTCTCACTTCCGTTGCCATGCATTGTCGACCCAGCGAATGTGTCCATCATACAACAATGCAGGATGCTTGAATCCATCGTTGGTGCTACTATCCTGGATGAATGCTAGAGTATCCTGATGACGCAATCCATCTCGTCAAAGCACAAAAGCCTCAGATTCTCCTTGACAATATTATGTCCGTTATATCATCTGGCCTGAATCACCCGTCTGCCAATTTTGTTGCAATGGTAGCTGGCGACGGTTACTCTTGGTGTAGACTCTGGAACAAGGCGCTGGATCATGGCAGCCATGGCACAGAACAATTACAAAGGATTATACGCCACCTGACTCAACCAGTACATGATAATTTTTGCTGCCATCTTTGTGATCAGATTGTCTCCACCTCTTGGTTACTCCACATTTGCTCCAGTCATACTGTATCCCTTCATTCAAATAACCTTTGTGAACAAGATATCCTCGACCTTCTGATCAAAGAACATGACGATAATTTTAGTATTATTTTTCCTAAATAGTGTATTCCATGTTATGCCCTTTGGGTCTCGCATTATTATTAAACTCATTATAGTCATAATTCTGTGAATTCTACTGTAAACACATGCACTTAGTTAAAGGATAAAAATGATTAATAGGTAAAAGTATGCATAGTTGTGAATGTTGTGTTTGGTAGAAGTATTCATAGTGATTCTTAGAAAATCACATGATCTATCAATAATAATTATTGCTTAGCTAGCATGCAACCAGTCTAGCTGTATTACCAGCAAGCAGGCTACCCATTGTTTGCAGATCAACCAGCAAGAACCACTATGGAGAGGCTCAAGGTCATATTAACAATTGATTCTTTGGAAATGGTTAAGACTAGGATTGATGAGAAACTTGAAGAACTGCAACAAGCTCAAAAGGAATGTAAGGATAAAATAGATTCACTCAACACTAGTAAAGCAGACTTACAGTCATCTCAGAACAGTGATAGAGTAGAGAAGATGTTGAAAACAATAGTACCAATTACTATTGGAGCAACATTAATACTTGCCATAATGTATAAACCTAATTTGGCATTGACTGTTCTAGTTGTAGCGGCAGAATTTGTGATTGCAAAAAGAGTGCTTGGTCACCACAAGGATCATAGAGTAACTGAGAATGAACGAACGATGAATGAGATTGCTGAAATCACTACAAAACACGACGAAAAGCTTGAAGAAATAGAGACACAAATCAGTGTAATGCAAAGAGCCACTAACATAATTGAAAAACTACAAATTACAACTGAAGAACAACACCAATTACAACTCTCTAGCATCATAGATAGCATCAAGGAATGTTACAATGAAGATGTGATCACAGCAAGAGCTGTTACTGCCATTGAGACTTTTTCTATTACCACAAAGCAACTTAAATGCTCTCCCATTATTCATTCATATCTTGCTTTACGCCTCTTTAAACAGCCAATCCATGAAAACAAGTCTTGCATCTGGTTTCTTTCGGTTAAAATATCAGTAAAAGATAGTCTCATTCAGCTAGAAGGAACGCCTGCTGCTATTAGCAAGGAAGAGAAACAACTGATGGCTCACTTCGTACCACCTAATCAGCTAAAACACCGCACATTCGAATTCACCAGTGATATACGATTCTTTTCAGTAATTGAGGATCTAATTCTAGCAAAGCAACAAAATAAAGATTCTACTTTTTGCTATTTGCCAGCTACAAAAAGCAAATCCCCTGATTCTTTTCAACCCGCCTCATCTGACAAAACTGGATTTTCGTTCACAATATTCTCTTGTCGTGCGAAACAATTTAAACAAGTGTGCTGTGACCTTGAGGTAAGATCACTCCACTCACTGTGCTGTGACTGCATGCATTATATATTCTGCAGAATGCCCAGCCACACACAAAAGAGATTCCTGTCCATCGATCACTTGTGGAGTCATTAGAAAAGAGGAAGAAAATGATCGAGGACAAACACAGTGTTCGTCTCAAAATTGAGTCTTTTAAGGTATTTATTAATGGTCTTCAGCAAGAAAAGACAGCAAATTGCCAGAAAGAACTGGAAGATACATGCCAAATTAGTATTTGTCTAAAAGGTTACCAAGTTGTCTATTTGGAAGAAAAGTTCAATCAGAAAATAGATGAGTTTAGGGCCGGCTGCTGTCAAACTTTAATATCTCTCCCAGCAGTTCAGAGAAGCCTAAAAGGTTTAACAGATAGTTCTTTCATCACTGTAAATGGTAGGCCGGCAGATGTAGAGATTGTAAGGAATGGTATACAGGAAATTCTTGGAGAAAATTTGAAACAAGAAACTGTCAATATTAAATGTGTGTGCAGCATCCTTGCATTTTGGGAGAAGCGGTGGAAAGAAATAGTAGAAGACTATAAAAAGCAGCATGATATTCTAATTGAATTTTGGTTTAGCCAGTCCAAGATAAGTGACCGACAATTAGGTAACAATGAGGCATTGCTAAATGAGGTTGTTGTCACTTTTTTATTCTATGGCAAGTCTGTGATTGTTGATCAGTTCAAGAAGTTGATCTTACTGGATGAGAATGGTGAACTTTTAGAACAGAGCATTTCTCACACAGTCCATGTATGCCAGGCACTGAAAAAAGCTATTTCTAGAAAAACATTTGGGATCCATGACCTCTCAGTAAAGGTTGAATTCCCAAAGAAAAACGTGATACTCTTGCTAGCTCCTACTTTCAAAAGTGGAGATTTTGCAACTGCAAAAATAAAGTTGGAGATGCTCATTGATGAAATACCTGTTGTCATTCCATGCAATGATAGAGTGCTGGTTCTTATTCTTCAAAAAAAACCATCTTTACTCCAAGAAGACTTACCTTTAGACTTGAAAACGAAAGTAAGTGTTACTTTCTGCTCTACTCCTCAAATTAAGCTAACAGGTAGCAAAGACGACATAAATACTGCTGAAGACTACATTGAAATTTGTCTGAACAAGATTCGTGCAACCCTAGGTAGTGAAAATCTGTCAGTTGACCCACTTTGTAAACCCTTCTTTCACACCAAACGATATCTTCAAATCTGTTTTAATCTAGAACACAGTAAGCAAGTTGTTTGCACCTGTCCTTTCCTAAGAGAGCAAACCAGAAGCAATAAAATTCTATTTCAGACATCTTTTCAACCAGGTCAAAATGCCCTCTGTGTACAACTCTCTCTTGTTCGTGGTGACATCCTCAAGGAAGTGGTCGATGTGATTGTGAACCCTGCAAACTCTAAACTAGATCACATTGGTGGGTTGGCAAAGGCCATTGCAGATGCTGGTGGAAGCCAGATTCAGAAAGAGTGCACTCGCTATGTGAAAGAGAATGGAGAAGTTAATGCTGGAAAAGCGATCTGTTCATCTCCAGGTCTTCTTCCTTTCAAAAAGCTTATCCATTCCGTTGGACCAAGATGGATGGGCGGGCAAAACAATGAAAGCTTCCAGCTCTTTAGTGCAGTCAACAACAGCTTGTGTGCAGCAAATAGAGAAAATCTTCAAAGCATTGCACTTCCTGCTATTGGCACTGGTGTGTTTGCAGTACCTGTCAGTATTTGTGCTGAAGAGTCACTCCGTGCTGTCAAAGAATTCTGTATACACCACCCAAGTGCTTGTGTAAAAGATATCCGCTTTGTTCTGTATACTAAAGCTGATGCTCAGGAATTCCTCAAATGCTTTGATCCAAGAGTACAGTGGTATTATAGAGACGATCATAGACAGTATTCCCCTTACACTCCTCATGATTCAGCGGCCATTGAGAGCAGTTTTCAAGCCAATAAGTCAGTAAGACTCACTATCAACGGAAAAATCTATATCATAGACACTGTGCGTATGACACAAGTCAATGAAGAAACTAGCTATGAACGTCCTATCAGACGACAGCCCAGTGATGGACAGTTATCACTGAAGCACGCAGCCACACCTGAAGATGATGAAGAGGAAAGGGCTTTAGCAGCTGTATCATCAGAGCAGTTGATTGTAAACCTACGAGGTCCCAAAGAGAATTTGAGCAAGGCAGTTAAGGAACTAAAACAAGAACTGTCTAGTTGTATGAAGACTGAACAAATGCCCTTGAAGAAAGTACCAAAGTCTACCAAAAAGTCACTGAAAGAGGTGGCAGAAAAGCACGGTGTTCAAGTTAAATTCTGTAGCAAGGGGCGTACTGCCACAATCAAAGGTTATATTGATGCTCTTGATAAAGCTCTCTCTGAGATGCAGAAACTAATACTTGCAAATATGCCCGAAGATGAGATTGAATTCCCGCCTGAATGGGAGCCTCAGGAAGAGAATCTTAAGCTTGTCTCAGTCCCAACAAGTAGTGATGAGTGGCAAGCAGTAAGTAGCAGATTTCAATCAACTATGCTTAGTACTCCCATAACATCAATTCAGCGAATACAGAACAAGTGGTTGTGGAAGAAGTATGCACAACACAAGAAAATGATTGAAGAGAAGAATGGCGGAGCAAGCAATGAGAAGGATTTGTTTCACGGCACAAGGAGCAACATGCCGAAAGAAATCTATGATTATGAGGAAGGTTTTGACATGCGCTATAGTGCTCAGGGAATGTGGGGCCAGGCAAATTACTTTGCAGTTAATGCTAGCTACTCAAACAAGTATGCTTATACCAATGGTGCAAGAAAGGAATTGTTTTTAGTTAAAGTCCTCACCGGGGCCAGCTATGAATGTGACCCAGACAATTCTCTACGCATGCCTCCTAAGAAATGTACTTCAGGAGCACAGCTTGGTCAGTCAAACTATGATACTGTGACTGGTATTACTAATGGATCTAGAGTCTACATGACATATGACAACCAGAAGGCTTATCCTGCTTACCTTATCACATACGGTGACAGGTTCTCAAGACATTATATATAGCCAGTTGATATGTTCTTGCACTTTTGATGTTTTGTGTTTATACTGTTATATTTTCACAAATTTTAATCCTATTGTATTATAGTACTGTAAACCAATCACAATGATTTTATATTGTATAGACTCTGAATCTTTCTTTAACATTGGTTTAAGATAATTATTTAAAACACATCATGGACCTATATCAGTGAAGTAGTAAGACAAGTTAAAGATTATTCTGCGAGGAAGCATTAACCTCAGATTTGTTGCGAGGAGATTTCTAAGCTCTCTCATAAAGATCAGTATACGCATCACCATCATATCGTCCCAGAGCAGAGTTCAACACTGCATCGAATGTTAACCACCAGAGGAACTGCCTCAAAGATACACCACCTCATGACCACACCTACTCACAAACATGCACAGAGTAACACACCTTATAATCTTGAGTAGATTGTAATAGCTTTTATGAGCCATTCGGCATTGCCTTGTAGACATATATCCATTCTATAGTAACAGTATCTTATGTGTAGTATGTATCTATTCTACTCACGTACCAGTACAAACTCTCCAGATGGCTGCACTATACCAAACATAGCATAAAGATAACACAGAGCATACAAGATGTCCTTATTAGCCGGACACACGTCAGTATTCTGAACAGTTTCTAAAGACATGCACTCACAGAATGACTTAATGACAGTGTGCCTACAGTGTACAATAACATGCTCATGACATAGTACAAACTGTTTAGCATCTAAAATCTAGTTACTCACCCTTGGCTGCATTACACAAAACACCACTGCCTAAAACATGCAGTCATATTTCAGATGTTTGCATCATTTTCCTGACATTGTACTTGTGTATTAGCACAAAAATATAATCTTGACTTTTGCAGTGTTAGTTAAGTGTCACCCTCATGTGCTCAGTCTCTGATCATCCTCCATCATGTGAATTAAGTGACAACAGAGACCCAGGTGAAAAGCAACGCGCAAATTCGTCAGCATTATAGAAACACACGTATTTGCACCTATTTGCGTCTACTTACACATTGCTGTGCGTAGGCATTAGTGTAAAATTTTAGGTGTAAATCAACGCATCCACACGCAAATAAGCGTAGAACGCATCCGTAATGCTGCATATTTTTGTGCCAAAATAACGTATTTACACATCGCTCTCAACCCGGGGATTGAACATAATTATTAGTGCATGAAGGTGACGCTCTGCGCCTCAACATTGCAAGATGATTCCGAAATTCTCTGATCTCTTACTGTGCAAGGTGTCTTGCTCCAATCAAGCAATTCAAGATCCCTTGAGCACATCCCTACACAAAACACAGTCATAACGCAGGTAAGAAATACTGCAATAGATGTTCTGTTTACTTGGATTAGTACTGTATAGTGCATAAACAATCAGTACTGTCTGCCAGCACAGTGGGCAGAGCTTCATGATGCTATCCGTGGCGATAATCAGTGTACTATGCTGAGAGAGAAAGCAGTGGTATAAAAGTGTATGTTGCTGCTCTATCAGTCTTCAATAAACCTTAACCAAATTCAGCTAAAAATGCGTAACATTTGAATGTGCACTGAGTTTTACAGTGCTATAAAGTTCTTTTAAAATTATACCTTAAGTCGAAATGCGTTACAACTCGTGACAGTTGACAGTAGTAACTTGAATGCTACAGCAGTTATACTGAAAATGGGTTTAATAATGAACAAGTGAAAAGTTTGTATTGAAAACATGTGTGTCAGGTGTGGTGGTGTGTGTGTGGTGACTAAATAATGTCAATTATGGACTACTGACTGACATCTCAGGCTACATGCTCATGTGTCATTGTCATCCAGTCAGTGCATGCATGTACTAACAGCCCAACAACGTACACCATCTCCAGTGGCGAAACCAATCACTATACATAGGATCGAAGTACAGATGAGATAAACCGCAAATTAAAGCACATTAACACACACAATTTGTAAACAAGAATCCAACACGCTTTGCTTGTACAAGAACAGTAACAAGTAGTGTTCACACTGTCTCCAGGCACAGCTGTTTACTGACTGGTACTTAGCTCTCTCAACTCTTCTTAGAGTACGTGTTGTGACGCAGCTTCTGAACTCGCTCCATTGCAGCTTCACTTCAGAGAGGAGTTGCTGCTTCCCGCCACCATTACCCGCCATAACCACGCCTAAACCATGTGGAGGCGTGGTCGCTGTAATGGAGGCCGAGAAGGACAAGAGAACTGTTTTTGTGGAGCTAGTAGCGGCAACAGCGGGATATTCTGTACCGAGAGATGTCACGGAATCAGACTTTATCAATCATTTTGCTACATTGAAAAGACAGATTGAAGAAATATCGAGCATTAGAGGAAGAGACGCCGCTCATGCCTTCGTGAAGTTCCAGACGCCTGAAGCAGCTAGTGAAGCCATTGCCAGCTACAATGGCACACATCTTCGTGGGCGTTATAAAATCATTGTAAGACCCTACAGAAATGAAGGAAGCTATTCACCAGCTACTAGCGCTGACACAAGACAAAGCGGCAAGCACGAACAGCCAAGGCAACAGCATCCCTTAGTAGGCTCGCCAGTAACTAGAAAATCATCTTTAAAACAAGAAAATGTTCAGCACAAGCAACACCAGACTAGTCAGCCTAAAGTACATCCTCGTAGAGGCAGGGCACCCACATCCACAAACCCACAAATCTCTCATCAGCCACCTCGTCAAGTATCAAGTGCTGATACAAGTTCCAAATTTGATGCAGTGACAATGCAACAAAAGAAGAGCTCGGATATGGACAATTCTACAGCTCAACAGAAGAAGAGCTCGGATATGGACAATTCTACAGCTCAACAGAAGAAGAGCTTGGCTATGGACAATTCTGCTGCTCAGAGTCTTGCAGCTGATTATGCGGTTAAACAAGTAAGCTCGATTAAGGCCGATTCACAGGATAGTTGCCCGTGGCCAGATATAGCATCAAAACCTATTTTTCTCACTGAACCTGATGACGGCATGCTCTCTGAGCCTGATTCCTCTCGACGTCCATCATTGAAAGATCTCTTGCTTAATCCCGCCTCATCTGCTACTGATAAACAGATTCAAGGCACTCTGTCAAATGAACAGTCTCATCAGTTTCCTGTTCCTTTAGCTAGTGCAGGTCTTACTAGTTCTCATCCTTCCTCTTCCCCTACCTTTATCACAGTAGCCATTACTAACCTCAGTACCGAAGCAGATGAAGACGATCTTATTCCTTTCTTGGGTCCAACAGGTAAGCTAGTCAAATTAGCCCTAGTGAATGACGACTCAAGCAAAGCAGCAACTGTAGCCTATCCTAGCCTTGCTGATGCACAAAAAGCAGTCATGAAGTGGCATGGCAGTGTTATCTATGGCTTACCAGTTAGTGTTGAAGTTATACAAGTTGTGACTCAGATTCCTTCTCAGACTCCTTCTCATCCTCCGCCCCCTCCCGGCTTCCTTCCTGGTATGTTACCATCCCCTTTTGAACCAATCAAATACCCTCATTTGTACCCAAGTTACCCGGCTTACTCTTTCCCGCCTCAACCAGCTGACATTATGGCACTAATGCCACCAACATTAGGAACGTTGAATCCTCCGTATATGAGTTATTCTATGATGCAACCGCAACACAATTTTGCAAGGATGCCACCTCCTGTCAACTACCCTACATTGATGCCACAATCAGTCGATAGCTTACCAACAATGCAACCGATAACTGGCATGCCACGTGTTCAACGTAAGTCAGTACAAAGACTAATTTCGTTACGACTCTATGAGTTTACTAAGACTACAACAGAAGGTAAGGATTTTGAAAGAAATGGTGGAAGCTTGCAATACTCTGATGGGTGTCTGCTTATTAGTGCCGATCGTCTTGAAACAGCAGAAATGTTTGCCAATAGAGTAGTCGATAGGTTGTGTGAACACCAGCTGCCTCTTTCCTTGAAACAGTTAACCCAGCTTGCTGAGTGTAAGCCTAACAGACCTAGCTTGTTTGATGAGCTATGTAGCCCATTTACCACAAATCCAAATGTCAAAATAGTTTTATCTGTCGAGTATGGGCAGGGTAAAGAGCCAGCTGTCACATTTGTTGGATTGACTGAAGCTGTCAATAGTGCTTACATGCACTTCACGGGCAGTCTTTTGAAAGAATTTGAAATGAACAAGTAAGTTAATAAAAATAGCATTATTAATTTTACTGACTTTTCTTCTCTATGCAGGGTACAAGCTGCTGCTGTTCGCCAGCTTCTTCCAGAATTTCTTTTTTCTCTTAGTGACGAGTTCCATGTCAAGTCTACATTTATCAATGACACTACTGTTTGTTTCGAAGGCAGTTCAGTGGCAATTCAAGAAGCCAGAACTAAAATGCAGCAACAACTCTCGCATTTTCACACTCACCCTCTTTCTGCTTCAATGTCATCCTCTCTCTTGGCCTCCCTAAGGAAACGCCTTCAAGAGAAGAAGGTGAATGCTTGTGTTCTTCACTTTCCACCAGACCCTGCTTGTGTGGTCACTCTCTCAATAAAAGACAACAGCATTGCCATGTCTATCTCACGTAACATATTTCATCGTACACACTCTGTGCCATCAGCAAATCTTGGTGAAAAATTGAAGTCTGATTCCAGCCTGATTGCTACCCTGGAGCAGAATCATACTGTTTCGGTAACCATCGAAAATACGATTGTCAAGATCGAAAGTTTTAATGAAGAGGATGTGATTGCTGCAACAAGTGGTCTTGTTGCTGGTTTAAAGGCTCTTTCTATTACCACAAAGCAGCTTGAATGTTCTCAAATTATTCATTCTTATCTTACTCTTTGCCTCTTTAAACAGCAGAGTGCTGATTGCGAGTCTTTCATTGCTTCTTTACCAGTGAAAGTATCTATCGGTCAATAAAGATAATCTAATTCAGCTAGAAGGAACGCCTGCTGGTGTTAGCAAGGGAGAGAAGCAACTGATGACTCACTTTGTACCACCTCAGCTAAAACACCGTACCTTCAAATTCACCAGTGAAATTCGATTCTTTCAACTTATGGAAGATCTGATTCTAGCTAAGCAGCAAGAGAAAGATTCTACATTTCACTATTTGGAAGCTACAGAAAGCGAATCCTCTGAATCTTCACCTGAAAAAATTGGCTTCTCCTTCACAATCTTTTCCTCTCATGCTAAACACTTTGAACAGGCATGCAGTGACCTTGAGGTAAGATAACAATCATTCCACTCAATGTTCTGTGTAAACATTGTGTTGTTTATTGTTCTACAGAATCTCCAGCTACACACAGAAGAGATTTCTATCCATCCTTCACTTGTGGAGTCAGTAGAAAAGAGGAAGAAAACAATTGAGCACAAACACAGTGTTCGTCTCATGACCAAGGCTTCTAAAGTTTTTATTCATGGCCTTCAAAAAGAAAGGATAGTGAACTGCCGGAAAGAACTTGAAGAAACACTCCTGATAAGCGAAATGATCTGTCTCACGGGTTTTCAAGTTGTCTATCTGGAACAAAGGTTTCAGCATAAACTTGCCGAGTTTGAAAGCATTTGTCAGACTCTTTTTCTCCCAAAAGTCCAGAAAAATCAAAAGGGCTTAACGGATAATTCCTTTATCACCATAGATGGTAAGCCAACTGATGTAGAGTGTGTTAAAGAGGGTATACAGGAGATTCTTAGAAATGATTTAAAGCAAGATGCTGCTTTTATCAAATGCGCATGCAATGTTCTTGTGCTCTGGGAGGAACGATGGAAGCATGTTGTATCTGAGTTTGAGAAACAACACGATATATTGATTTGGTTTTGCCAGTCTTCCTCTTCTCCTGAGGTAAGTGGCCGATCACGAAGACAATCGCATGAGGCAGCTTTAACCCTTCACATGCGGCGGGCTACTATAGTCGCCCGGCAAGTTTGACGTCACCGGAAGTGGGCGTTAAAATTCGAAGATAGTTTATTTCACCTATAGACCAAATACAGCTATGTGGGGTGTGATTGCGAGCCATTGGCGGGGCCTGCGGCCCCGCCAAGCAGAGCTATGGCGGGATCACCTAGCACCACTGGGTCTCCAGGGGCTTCTTGACATAAAAAGCAGCCATACGAGCACTAACTTTGTCTCACACGAGCTGTTTTGACCAAACAAGCGGCGTTTTTTGCTCCGGTGAGAGTGATTCTAGCACACGACAGTTGGTAGATCGTCAAGTGGGCGTGGTTAACCGCAATTGTCATTGACAACAAGCCCGCACGTTGTGCAAGTTGATTTTGCATATTAACGGTGATCACAGCGCTAGTTTGTCTGTCTAATGGTTTCAAAGGTTAGTGAAATTCACAAAATAGAGGCTAGAATTGCTGTCCGCACTTGAAGGGTTAAAGAACAAGCCAAACGAAGTTGTTGTTACATTTTTGTTCTATGGCAAATCTGCCATAGTTGATCAATTTAAGACGTTGCTTGTGCAAGAAGAGAATGGAGAGGTTATTGCCGAGCGCCTTAGCGCGAGGCATGTAATCGTGGAGTACTGTGTCGAAATTGTATGTTTGTATATATGTATATATTTATGTATATATTATGTCACGCTTAGGAATGCAATCAGTCCATATGGCGAGGCCCATACTGTAGTATTGTATGCGAGGGCAGCAATTGCAAGGCCCCGGGATTGCACGTTCTTTCATAACTACTCGACGTTCTTTCATAACTCGACTACAAAATGGACGATTCGCCTTCCCATCTCGCTTTCCATGCACCGCCCTCATCAGCGATACTGTGACTGATGCAGCAGCAAGAACCAGGGCTTTGGCGCGGGAGGGGAAGCGCAGACAGCGTGAACTTGAAGAGAGACACCACTGCTACTCGGTAAAAACATAATCCCGCGCTGTATTTACTCTCCATTACAAATAATAGAGCAAACAGACTTTCACACCTTCGAATTCGTGAAAGGGCTAACAAAAGACTGTCTACAGCTTATGACTCCTCCTTTTTCCCGGACACTGTTAAACTATGGAACCTGCTGATCATGAGATTGTCCCTGCAGCAGATTGTCTGCGCTTCATCCCTCTCTGTTGTCAAGAGAGATATTCGTGGCTATCGATCTAATTTAATCTAGTTATTAAGGTGGCGGTACCCTATTTAGTGCGTACAATATTGCGCATATAATGCGCACTATGAATATTGTTATTTTATATAAACTTGTGGTGATAATAATTATAATCATAGCACAATGTAGCACGTGAGCTTGTACAATAATACAACTGTAGTTGACTCGCCGACTCGCTACTGGTGAACTGTTTCTGCGTCAACTATAGCGAACAGCTCAGTTCAGCTGACCATATGGCCAGGTTTTCTCAGTTGTATTAAGTCGTGGGCAGGGCCAGAGGGTGAAATTTTTGGCAAGAAAGTAGCCGTTCAAGAGTTATGACTCGAAGAAGGCGCGAAACCGCCGTGTGTTTTTTACTTTCTAGCTATTTTCTCTACGCTGACTTACCAGGAGCCCCCAAAGACTACCTCTGGCCCTGCTCTGGATATAGAAGCGTGGAATGGCGGCATCTGTTCATGTTTCTCTGCCAAGGCTTGGACAAAAGTTGACGCAGAAAGTCGAAAAACTTAGTGCTGTGCTTTTTGATTGCTGCCGCTTACGTACTTTATATTTAAGTTTTGTTTTAAAACAAGTGCAGAAGAACAGTCTTTGGTGTCTCTGTTAGTTGCCTTTATGCTGTTCTAGCGCGTTTTATATTTCCACAGTGATTGTATATATTTTTGGTGAAAAACTTATGAATAATTAATGAGCAAACGTGTACCGCCACCTTAATTATGCCACGCGGTAGCAGTGGCATATTTAGGGTTGGGCGGAATACAAGATGGCGGCTACACTTAGGCTAAACGCAATAATTCACGTATATCTTGGCTGTTGACGACATCAGGGGTATTTTAACTACCTAGGGGCTATCCTACGAGGTAAGCGCTTACAATGAGTGTACTAATAAAGACTATAAGGCAAGTTGCTATGGGCATGACAAGATGGCGTCTCGCCTGGAGGCACTCGTACGGCACTGCCATATCTTCGCCGTACGGGCGTTTCAAGCTAATCTAACGTTCTGAAGCTCTTTGCACGATTTGTGCGATTACAAAGAGACCTTCAGAAGCACAAGAAACCAGGTCTAAGGTGGTAAACCAGAGTTCACGTGGTCACCCGTTTGTTCATCTTCTTTCTTCTTCTTATTCTTCTTCTTCTTCTTCTTCAGAGAGCCTAGCGCCGTGACTAGTGAGCTATTCGAGACAAAACATACACAGAAACTACACTAGTCGATTGGAGCAGTGCACCTGATATCTATTTAAGCCTAAAACACTAGCAGAAGCGAGTATTTCCAGGAAAACAGCGATTTTTGGTCCATAACAGACTCCATTCCATCATTCTGTTTGAACTCCGTTACTAGGTTACGCCTACTCGCGCACGCCCGTGTATGCAATTATTCTAATACAAGCGCACCTTAGTACAAATTGCTTAGAACGCGAGTGCTGCTGCCACTAGCAGTGTTCACAGCAGTCTGTACGAGCAAATCTTCACTGTTACACTGGGTTTGTCTGTTCAGGCTTGTAAGAATGCTAGCCTAAGCTTAGCTAATGTTGCATGATACGTAGTGCAGAGTCGCCTGATCGCCGGAATGCAGTCAGTTGATAGCTAGTTCTCTTTATACACTGTATTAGCATAATTGCCAACTAAGCCATTAATAAAAAAAGAAAAGAAACAAGTAATAAAAAACATTTTAACCAAAATGCAAGAGATTTAGGGTTGTTACATTTATCGAAAAAGTATGGAAACAAGATTTTGAAATGAAAAGGATTGTAACAATAGCAGTGTAATGATACCTCCCTAAATTAACTGCTTTCGATAGTTGTGGTTAATTTAATAGGGAGGTATCATTACACTGCTATTGTTACAATCCTTTTCATTTCAAAATCTTGTTTCCATACTTTTTCGATAAATGTACCAACCCTAAATCTCTTGCATTTTGGTTAAAATGTTTTTTATTACTTGTGAATTTTATTTCCGTGCGAGGCAAATACATGCTGTAAGTATACCTAGTAAAAGAAGAGATTAGTCAGTCAGCAGATGTGTGCCAGGCACTGAGAGAAGCTATTTCTAAAAGAAAGGTCGGGATCCATGATCTTTCAGTGCAGGTTGAGTTCCCACATACCGGTGTGATATTGATACTAGCTCCTTCCTGTAAAAGAGGTGATTTTGCAGCTGCAAAGAAAATTATTGAACAGTTTGTTGGCAAAATGATACGCAGAGACGTGGTCATTCCATGCAATGACAAAGTAGTGGCACTCATTCTTAAGAAAAAGTCAAATTTGCTCAAAGAAGCCTTGCCTTTAGAGTTAAGCAAAAAGTTGATGTTTCTTTTTGTCCTCCTGCTCAAATTAAGCTCTCGGGTAGCCAACTTGATATTGAGACTGCTCAAATTAGCATTGGGGTTTTTATAAATAAAATTCAAGCATCTCTAGGCAATGCCAAGATACCAGTGGACCCACTTACTAAACCTTTCTTCGATACAGAAAAATATCGCCAGATATGCTCTCGTCTAGAGCAGAGTGAGCAAGTTGTGTGTACCTGTCCATTTCTTGGAGAACAACAAACCAGTAGCAACACAATACTGTTTCAGACCTCCTTTCAGCCAGGTCAAAATGCCCTGTGCGTGCAACTCTCTCTTGTCCGTGGTGACATCCTCAAGGAAGTAGTTGATGTGATTGTTAATGCTGCTAACTCCAAGCTAGATCACATTGGTGGATTGGCAAAGGCCATTGCAGATGCTGGTGGAAGCCAGATTCAGAAAGATAGCACTTGCTATGTGCAAGAGAATGGAAAACTGAATGCAGGAAAAGCTATTTGTTCGTCTCCTGGTCTTCTTCCTTTTAAGAAGCTTATCCACTCCGTTGGACCAAGATGGATGGGAGGAGAGAAAAATGAACAATTTGTGCTCTACAGTGCAGTTCACAACAGCTTGTGTATCGCAAATAAGGAGAATCTTCACAGTATTGCTCTTCCTGCTATTGGCACTGGAGTGTACGCTGTGCCCATCAGGCTTTGTGCAGAAGAGTCACACCGTGCTGTCAAGAACTTCTGCATATACCATCCAAGCGCTTGTGTAAAAGATATCCGCTTTGTTTTATATACTGAAGCTGATGCTCAGGAATTCCTAAAATGCTTTGAGAAGTTATTAAAAGAAAGTTATAAACACTATGCACCATCAGTAGCACAAGCATCAGCTGCTGAACAATGCTCTCCACTTTTGCCAACTGCTACAGTACAATCACTGAACTGGTTCTGGAGAAATGACCTTCGCACTTACTTACCATACAACAGTACAACTAACAGAATCCTTACTCAATACTACAGAAGTAATCCCCGAGGCTCTTGTACCATCACCGTCAATAATAACAAATACAAAGTTGACTTTCATACAATGCGGCAGACAAACCTAGAAACTGGCTTCACTCAAAAAATTAAGTTAGAGCAAGATACACCCTGGAAACAACTACTAGATGAGCCTAGTGATCCAAGAGTACAGTGGTGTTATAGAGACGATCGTGGACAGTATTCTCCTTACACTCCTCGTGATTCAGCGGCCATTGAGAGCAGTTTTAAAGGCAACAAGTCTATGGTAAGGCTCACTATCAACGGAAAAATCTATCTAATAAACATTGTGCGAATGACACAAGTCAATGAAGAAACTAGGCATGAACGTCCTATCAGACGACAGCACTGTGATGGCCAGTTATCACTAAAGCATGCAGCCACACCTGAAGATGATGAAGAGGAAATGGGTTTAGCAGCTGTATCATCAGAACAGTTCATTGTCAACCTGCGAGGTCCCAAAGAGAATTTGAGCAAGGCAGTTAAGGAACTAGAACAAGAACTGTCTAGTTGTATAAAGACTGAACAAATGCCTTTGAGGAAAGTACCAAAGTCTACTAAAAAGTCACTAAAAGAGGTGGCAGAAAAGCACGGTGTTCAAGTTACATTCAGTAGCAAGGGGCGTACTGCCACAATCACAGGTTATAGTGATGCTCTTGATAAAGCTCTCCTTGAGATGCAGAAACTAGTACTAGCAAAGATGCCTGAAGATGAGATTGAGTTCCCGCCTGAATGGGAGCCTCAGGAAGAGAATCTTAAGCTTGTCTCAGTCCCAACAAGTAGTGATGAGTGGCAAGCAGTAAGTAGCAGATTTCAATCAACAATGCTTAGTACTCCCATAACATCAATTCAGCGAATACAGAACAAGTGGTTGTGGAAGAAGTATGCACAACACAAGAAAATGATTGAAGAGAAGAATGGCGGAGCAAGCAATGAGAAGGATTTGTTTCACGGCACAAGGAGCAACATGCCGAAAGAAATCTATGATTATGAGGAAGGTTTTGATATGCGCTATAGTGCTCAGGGAATGTGGGGCCAGGCCAATTACTTTGCAGTTAATGCTAGCTACTCAAACAACTATGCTCATACCAATGGTGCAAAAAAGGAATTGTTTTTAGTTAAAGTCCTCACCGGGGCCAGCTATGAATGTGCCCCAGACAATTCTCTACGCATGCCTCCTAAGAAATGTACTTCAGGAGCACAGCTTGGTCAGTCAAACTATGATACTGTAACTGGTATTACTAATGGATCTAGAGTCTACATGACATATGACAACCAGAAGGCTTATCCTGCTTACCTTATCACATAATTATGGTGACAGGTTCTCAAGACATTATATATAGCCAGTTGATATTTTCTTGCACTTTTGATGTATCATGTTTGTTTATACTGTTATACCAAAATTTTTAATCCTATTGTAAAATAGTTCTGTAAACCAATCGCAATGATTTTAAATTGTCACAGTCTAGACTCTGAATCTTTCTTTAGCAATGATACACATCATGAACCTACATCAGTGAAGTAGTAAGACAAGTTAAAAAATGGAAGCATTAACCTCAGATTTGTTGCGAGGAGATTTCATAGCTCTCTCATAAAGATCAGTATACATGCACATCATTATCGTCCCAGAGCAGAGTTCAACACTGCATAAGGAATGTCAAATGCGTCCACCAGAGGAACTGCCTCACGCCTAATGGGACACACACCATCTCATGACCACACCCACTCACAAACATGCACAAAATGACACACCTTATTATCTTGAGCAGATTGTAATAGCTATTCGACATTGCCTAGTATAGACGTAATTATATCCATTCTATAGAAACAGTATCTTACATGTAGTATGTATCTATTCTACTCACGTACCAGTACAAACTCTCCAGATGGCTGCACTATACCAAACATAGCATAAAGGTAACACAGAGCATACAAGATGTCATTCATTATTGGCTGGACACACGTCAGTATTCTGAACAGCTAGACACTCGTAGAACCATGCACATAATGACAGTACAATAACATGCTCATTACATAGTACAAACAGTTTAGTGTCTTTACATGTAGTTACTCACCCTTGGCTGCATTACACAAAACACCGCTGCCTAAAACATGCAGTCATATTTCAGATGTTTGCATCATTTTCCTGACATTGTATACTTGTGTATCAGCACAATATATTTGACTTTTTGTAGTGTTAGTGAAGTGTCAACTAATGTGTTCAGTCCCTGATCATCCTTCGTTGTGTGAATAAAGTGACTACAGAGACCCGGGTGGATAGCAACGCGTAAATCTGTTAGCATATCATTTGCATCTACTTACACATTACTGTGCGTAGGCGTTAGTGTTAATTGTTACGCGCAAATCAACGCATGCACATGCAAAATTAAGCTTTAAAACACATTCGTAATTCAAGCTGCATATTTTGTGCCAAATGAACGTATTTACGCATTCGCTTTTAATGAGTTTTCGTCAAAATTTGCAAATCTGGCTAGAAATGCTCCAAAAGTGCATGTTGAAAATGAACTCTAAGTGTTATTAGGGAGGCACGGTAGTGACTCCCTATGTAGGGTTGAATCTGCTCTCTGGCGTTGCCCCATCTTACAGTAGCAAAGAGATTGCTCGAAATTGTTGCTAAAGTGACGAACCTGGAAACGAGTTTCGTCATCTTTGTCTTCTTCTTCTTTCCTTTCTCCCACTCGCCTAGCACCTTTACGCGAGCAGTGCCGGGACCAAAATACCCACGAACAGTCGTGAAATTCTCCTGGCATGTGCCTTTTGAACTTAGTTTTTAGCGAAACGGCGATATAAATTCCGCGATTTGTCGATCGTGATCCATTGTCAGCTAAGTGTTAGACGCCATTATTGTGATTGCGCAATACGCACGTGACCAAGCAGTGGTTAGCGCACGTGACCAAGCACTAGCTTGAGTATCTCCGCGCCGTATGGTTCACAGAGAACACATATCTGTATGGAGTCTTCGAAGAACGGCAAGCTATAGGATCACCATCCTGCGCTTGCCAGATATAAATTATAACCGCTGTACATGCAGTACAGGTCAATGAACTAGTGTGGGCGGGGCTCGTATGCACCGCATGCATACATGCGTAGGCGAGCTGGGGTCATACTAAAAGTAGGAACGGGGAAATGAGAAACGGAAACGAGGAAATGGAGAAATGAGCGATGATCTTTAGCTAGGGCCGAAGGCCCGGTTTAGGACAACCCTCCCGACGATCCTTAGGCTTACCAAGGGCCGAAGACCCGGGTTAGGACACCCTCCCGACGATCCTTAGTTAGGAAGACCCTCCCGACGATCCTTAGTTAGGAAGACCCTCCCGACGATCCTTAGTTAGTTAGGAAGACCCTCCCGACGATCCTTAGTTAGTTAGGACGACCCTCCCGACTTTGCGCAGTTAGGCGAAGGTTTTTAGGGTCTTGGGTTTGGGTTTAGGGTTTAGTAGTTTTTAGTGCAACTATGGTGCCATTTCTTCATTTCCTCGTTTCCGTTTCTCATTTCCCCGTTCCTACTTTTAGTATGACCCGGCGAGCTGATAGTATAGCATAACACTTATTTTTGCTACAAGTTTAAAGTAAAGAAAAGCCATCAACAACAAGAAACTAAACCAATGGTGGAACAAAGACGGCTCAGTACGTCCATGATATTTGAACTGCACTTCACTAAAAAAGTAAAAAGGACACAAACAAGAAAATTAAAAAGATTTCTATCGAAATCAAAAGGATGTAGGGTTGTGAAATCTACCACTGGTTCACAATGTAAACTAACAAGGAACAAGCAAGGAATGGTAACACAATTGACTTGCTAACAGACCATAGATCCCTACATCAGTGGCTGTACACAAGCTGAATGCACGTCAGGTGTCAGCAGTCAACAAGTAGGTCAACCACACCAGCCACTGATGTAGGGATCTATGGTCTGTTAGCAAGTCAATTGTGTTACCATTCCTTGCTTGTTCCTTGTTAGTTTACATTGTGAACCAGTGGTAGATTTCACAACCCTACATCCTTTTGATTTCGATAGAAATCTTTTTAATTTTCTAAATATCATTTTGAGACAGTTTCTGTAAGAAATAGAGAGTGTAGGATTTCAAGGTGCTTATCCCTTTAATTACTCAATTGTCTTGCTGAAATTTTAACCTTGTAAATGCTGACCACTTCTCTCGGGAATATCTCATTTGTCTTTTGTGCTACTGGTCTCAAATTTGCGTCCTTTTACGCCAGTGAGTAGCCGCAATTGCCCACACTCAAGTCGGTCGATATGCCCCTCCCACTTCGAAAGTGAAGCCGATGAAGTGTGACGACCTCGTCAAATTTTGCTCAAAGTTAATACTTTGGGGCTGGATAATGAAAAGTACACACAAATAGCAGTGGTTTTGGTGAGTGCAAAATGTAGCCCAGATCATAGAGAATGTACAAAAATGTGTTTCCGAGCACCCTGAAGCCATAAAATGTCCACATTTTCTTGGCTACCATTTCGTTTTTCCCAAAATGTTGTGAAATTTGCATTGAAGCCATAGAAATGCCAACACCAATGTGTTTAGCACACAGGGCGCGCCGAAAACCAGTCAATTTTTGCGGTTATTTGTATTCTTCAATTTAGCTTAATTTCGGAATATTTTAACACTTTTTGATAAAGTTATGGTGTCTGAAGTATGTATGTCGCCAAATGGCGACAATAGGGGTTAACCCGGAGGTTGAACATAATTAAGTAGTACATGAAGGTGACGCTCTACGCCTCAACATAAATTATTGCAAGATTCCAAAATTCTCATGATCACTTACTGTGTTAGGTGTCTTGCTCCAATCAAGCAATTCAAGATCCATTGATGTTCTGTTTAGTGGAGGTGTGTCTTGCCCTTTTATGGTAGTACATAAAACACTCAGTACTGTCTGCCAGCACAGCTGGGCAGAGCTTCATCTCCATGGTGATGCTATATATCCATGGCGAGAACCAGTGTACCATGCTGAGAGAGAAAGCAGTGATATAAAAGTGTATGTTGCTGCAAGATATCAGTCTTCAATAAACCTCAACCAAATTCAGCAAAAAGTGCGTAACATTTGAACCAAGTGAAAAGTTTTTATTTTTGATAACAAGCGTGTCAGGTGTGGTGGTGTGCGTGTGTGGCGGTGACTAAAATAATGTCAATTATTATGGACTACTACTGACATATCAGGCTACGTGCTGTGTCCTAATTATTGTCATGCAGCCAGTCAGTGTACTGACAGCTAGCCCAACAACGTACACCATCTCCAGTGGCGAAATTAATCACTACACATAGGATCGAAGTACAGATGAGATTAACCGCACCATTAACACCAGGAGCACATGAACAGTAACAACGTAGCTAGTGTTCATCTGTCACAGCTCTCTCAGCTCTTCTTAGAGTACGTGTTGTGACGCAGCTTCTGAAGGGACCAGGTGAACTCGCTCCATTGCTAGTCTGGTCCCCAGACCCTTCAAACAATCGTAAAGTATGCAAATGTATAGGTTGTAAACGCGGAAGAAAAAAATTATAAACGCTGCTTTACGAGGGAGAGAGAGAGAGAGAGAGAGAGAGAGAGAGAGAGAGAGAGAGAGAGAGAGAGAGAGAGAGAGAGAGAGAGGAGAGGGAGAGGGAGAGGGAGAGGGAGAGAGGGAGAGAGGGAGAGAGGGAGAGAGGGAGAGAGGGAGAGAGGGAGAGAGGGAGAGAGGGAGAGAGGGAGAGAGGGAGAGAGGGAGAGAGGGAGAGAGGGAGAGAGGGAGAGAGAGAGAGAGAGAGAGAGAGAGAGAGAGAAAGAAAGAAAGAAAGAAAGAAAGAAAGAAAGAAAGAAAGAAAGAAAGAAAGAAAGAAAGAAAGAAGGAAAAAAGATGAAAGATGAACAATTTGCGTGGGCGGCAATTTTAGTTTTACACTTTAGAAACGTCTGCCAGCTTCGCCAAAGGTATTTCCATGCTCAAAACAATCGTCTGATCAATCCTAGATGTCTCAGGAATCACGTTAAAACAGCGAAGTTCTGCAACGGCTATCTGAGATTCGCCATCTGGATTTTCGTCGTCGACCAAGCAGTTCCGGCGACTTTCATAGACTTCCTACAAGCGCTTACACTTCAGATGCACTTAGAGATAGTTAAAATGCAGTAGAAATGTATAACAATAGAGATATGTGCGAAAACTCATTTTTCACACATGAGTAGCCGCCATCTTAATTCGAGGTCATCCTATACATATCATTGCCGATCGGCAATGATAATTATAGGGTTAGGGCTATGCTAGGTCGCTCAACATGAACACAGAAGCCGAGGATGGTTGATACCAGTTCTTCTTGACTGTAGCTGCTTTACTACGTGATTGTGACAGAAATGTGAATACTACTGACTTGAACAAAATAGAGAGAATTTGTGAATCCAAGTACCGTAACCCTTTCGCGCATGCGCTGAGGGTTAATTATAGCCATAATTCTGTGAATTCTACCGTAAACACATGCACTTAGTTACAGGATAAAATTAACAGTATGCATAGTTGTGAATATAACAGTATGCATGGTTGTGAATATAACAGCATGCATGGTTGTGAATATAACAGTATGCATAGTTGTGAATATTGTGTTTGGTACAAGTAAACATAGTGATTCCTAGAAATCACATGATATATTATATGTAGGGATGACCTCAATAACAGTATGCATAGTTGTGAATATTGTGTTTGGTACAAGTAAACATAGTGATTCCTAGAAATCACATGATATATCATAGTTGCTTAGCTAGCATACAACCAGTCTAGCTGTATTACCAGCAAGCAGACTACTCATTGTTTACAAATCAACCTGCAAGAACCACTATGGAGAGGCTCAAGGATATATTAACAATTGAATCTTTGGGAATGGTTAAGAGTAGGATTGAAGAGAAGCTTGAAGAACTGCAACAAGATCAAAAGGAATGTAAGGATAAAATAGATCCACTCAACACTAGTAAAGCTGACTTACAGTCATATCAGAACAGACATTTGGAAAGAGTAGACTACATACTATTAGCAACAGTAATACTTGCCATAATATATAATTATAGCCCTACTTTGGCACTCATGGTTGTAGTTGTAGGAGTTGTGATTGCGCTTGAATATCACCCCAAGGAAAGGGTAAATGACTATGAACGAATGATGAATAAGCGGATTGCTAAAATCACTAGCGTTATTGCAAAACATAACAAAAAGCTTGAAGAAATAGAGAAAAATATCAGTGTAATGCAAAGAGCTATTAACATAATTGAAAAACGACATGAAGAACAGCAACTATCTACAATCAAAGAATGTTCCAATAAAGATGTGATCACAGCAAGAGCTGTTACTGCCATTGAGACTTTTTCTATTACCACAAAGCAACTTAAATTCTCTCCCGTTATTCATTCATATCTTGCTTTACGCCTCCTTAAACAGCCTAGCACCCGGTTTCATTTGGTTAAAATATCAGTAAAAGATAGTCTCATTCAGCTAGAGGGAACGCCTGCTGCTATTAGCAAGGAAGAGGATCAACTGATGGCTCACTTTGAACCATCTCAGCTAAAACACCGTACCTTCAAATTTACCAGTGACATTCAATTCTTTCAACTTATGGAAGATCTGATTCTAGCTAGGCAGCAAGAGAAAGATTCTACATTTCAATATTTGGAAGCTACAGAAAGCGAATCCTCAGAATCTTCACCTGAAAAAACTGGATTCTCTTTCACAATCTTTTCCTCTCGTGCTAACCACTTTGAACAGGCATGCAGCGAACTTGAGGTAAGATAACAATCACACCACTCAATGCGCTGTGTAAACATTGTGTTGTTTTATTGTTCTACAGAATCTCCAGCTACACACAGAGGAGATTTCTATCCATCCTTCACTTGTGGAGACTGTGGAAAAAAGGAAGAAAACAATTGAGCACAAACACAGCGTTCGTCTCATGATCAAGGCTTCTAAACTTTTTATTCATGGCCTTCAAAAAGAAAGGATAGTGAACTGCCAGAAAGAACTTGAAGAAACACTCCTGATTAGCGAAAGGATCTGTCTCACGGGTTTTCAAGTTGTCTATCTGGAACAAAGGTTTCAGCATAAACTTGCTGAGTTTGAAAGCATTTGTCAGACTCTTTCTCTTCCAAAAGTCCAGAAAAATCAAAAGGGCTTGACGGATAATTCCGTTATCACCATAGACGGTAAGCCAACTGCTGTAGAGTGTGCTAAGGAGGGTATACAAGAAATTCTTAGAAATGATTTAAAGCAAGACACTGCTTTTATCAAATGCGCATGCAATGTTCTTGTGCTCTGGGAAGAACGATGGAAGCATGTTGTATCTGAGTTTGAAAAGCAACACGATATATTGGTTTGGTTTTACCATTCTTCCTCTTCTCCTGAGGTAAGTAGCCAGTCACGAAGACGATCACATGAGGCAGCTTTAAAGAACAAGCCAAACGAAGTTGTTGTTACATTTTTGTTCTATGGCAAATCTGCCATAGTTGATCAATTTAAGAAGTTGCTTGTGAAAGAGGAGAATGGAGATGTTATAAAAGAAGAGATTGGTCAGTCAGCAGATATGTGTCAGGCACTAAGAGAAGCTATTTCTAAAAGAGAGGTCGGGATCCATGATCTCTCAGTGCTGGTTGAGTTCCCGCATACCGCTGTAATATTGCTACTAGCTCCTTCCTGTAAAAGAGGTGATTTTGCAGCTGCAAAGAAAAGTATTGAACAGTTTGTTGTCGGCAAAATGATACACGGAGACATGGTCATTCCATGCAATGACAAAGTAGTGGCACTCATTCTTAAGAAAAACCCAAATTTGCTCAAAGAAAGCTTGCCTTTAGAGTTAAGCAAAAAAATCGATGTTTCCTTTTGTCCTCCTACTCAAATTCAGCTCTCAGGTAGGCAACTTGATATTGAGACTGCTCAAATTAGCATTGGGGTTTTTATAAATAAAATTCAAGCATCTCTAGGCAATGCCAAGATACTAGTGGACCCACTTACTAAACCTTTCTTCGATACAGAAAAATATCGCCAGATATGCTCTCGTCTAGAGCAGAGTGAGCAAGTTGTGTGTACCTGTCCATTTCTTGGAGAACAACAAACCAGTAGTAACACAATACTGTTTCAGACCTCCTTTCAACCAGGTCAAAATGCCCTGCGCGTGAAACTCTCTCTTGTCTGTGGTGACATCCTCAAGGAAGTGGTTGATGTGATTGTGAACCCTGCAAACTCTAAACTAGATCACATTGGTGGATTGGCAAAGGCCATTGCAGATGCTGGTGGAAGCCAGATTCAGAAAGAAAGCACTCGCTACGTGCAAGAGAACGGAAAACTGAATGCAGGAAAAGCCATTTGTTCATCTCCTGGTCTTCTTCCTTTTCAAAAGCTTATCCACTCCGTTGGACCAAAATGGATGGGAGGAGAGAAAAATGAACAATTTGTGCTCTGCAGTGCAGTTCACAACAGCTTGTGTGTCGCAAATAAGGAGAATCTTCACAGTATTGCTCTTCCTGCTATTGGCACTGGAGTGTATGCTGTGCCCATCGGGGTTTGTGCAGAAGAGTCACACCGTGCTGTCGAGAAATTCTGCATATACCATCCAAGTGCTTGTGTAAAAGATATCCGCTTTGTTTTGTATACTAAAGCTCACGCTCAGGAATTCCTCAAATGCTTTGAGAAGTTAGTAAAAGAAAATAAACAGCATTCACTATCAGTAGCACAAGCATCAGCTGCTGAACAATGCTCTCCACTTTTGCCAACTGCTACAGTACAATCACTAAACTGGTTCTGGAGAAATGACCTTCGCACTTACTCACCATACAACAGTATAACTAACAGAATCCTTACTCAATACTACAGAAGTAATCCCCGAGGCTCTTGTACCATCACCGTCAATAATAACAAATACAAAGTTGACTTTCATACAATGCGGCAGACAAACCTAGAAACTGGCTTCACTCGAAAAATTAAGTTAGAGCAAGATACACCCTGGAAACAACTACTAGATGAGCCTAGTGATGCAAGAGTACAGTGGTGTTATAGAGACGATCGTGGACAGTATTCTCCTTACACTCCTCGTGATTCAGCGGCCATTGAGAGCAGTTTTCAAGCGGCCAAAAAGTCAGTAAGACTCACTATCAACAGAAAAATCTATATCATAGACTTCGAGCGAATGACACAAGTCAATGAAGAAACTAGGCATGAACGTCTTATCATACGACAGCCTCACAGTGATGGCCAGCTATCAGTGAAGCATGCAGCCACACCTGAAGATGATGAAGAGGAAAGGGCTTTAGCAGCTGTTTCATCAGAGGAGTTGATTGTCAACCTACGAGGTCCCAAAGAGAATTTGAGCAAGGCAGTTACGGAACTAAAACAAGAACTGTCTAGTTGTATAAAGACTGAACAAATGCCCTTGAAGAAAGTTCCAAAGTCTACTAAAAAGCCACTGAAAGAGGTGGCAGAAAAGCATGGTGTTCGAGTTACATTCAGTAGTAATGGACGTACTGCCACAATCGAAGGTTATGGTGATGCTCTTGATAAAGCTCTCCTTGAGATGCAGAAACTAGTACTTGCAAAAATGCCTGAAGATGAGATTGAGTTTCCACCCGAATGGGAGCCTCAGAAAGAGAATCTCCAGTTAATCTCTGTCTTGCCAAGCACTTCCGAGTGTCAAGCAGTGAGCAGCAGATTTTTATCAACAATGCCTAATACCACTATAACATCAATTCAGCGAATTCAGAACAAGTGGCTGTGGAAGAAGTATGCACAACACAAGAAAATGATTGAGGAGAAGAATGGTGGAGCAAGCAATGAAAGGGAATTGTTTCATGGCACAAGGAAAACCATGCCAAGAGACATCTATGAGTCTGAAGAAGGTTTTGACATGCGGTTTAGTGCTGAGGGAATGTGGGGCCAGGCCAATTACTTCGCAGTTAATGCTAGCTACTCAAACAATTATGCTCACAGCAATACTATTACAGGACAGAGAGAAATGTTTCTAGCTAAAGTCCTTACAGGAGACAGTCATGCAAGTAGCCCAAATAGCTCTCTACGCATGCCTCCAAAAAGTTACACTTCAGGATCACAGCTAGGTCAAGCTCGATATGATACTGTAACTGGAACTACAAAAGGATCTAGAGTCTACATGACCTATGATAACCAGAAGGCTTATCCTGCATACCTTATCACATACTATAGCTAGTATATTCACAGTGTATTAATGTGATGTTTTACTTTTTTTTTTACATTTTTTGAGGGTTAAGCAAATCAGAGATTTCTGCTAATTAATTTAAAGCGAAATGACCCCGTATCCTCCAAAAAATTTTAAGATAAAGCGCCTGATGGGAGTTTTATAACAGCAAAAAATAATAATAAATTATTTTTAAATAATACTATATAGGTACAGTTGAGTGTTAATAATATGCAGGAGACTGGCTTAGCTTGTGAGGACTGTGCCCTGCCATGTATATAGCTGTGCTACTGTACTGTAGAAGGGTCTCATTTAACCTGGAATAATGATGACATAATCATTATGCCACACGGTAGTCATGGCATATTTAGGGTTGGGCGGAAAACAAGATGGCGGCTACGCTTAGGCTAACTTGATGCAATAGTTCACGTATATCTTGGCTGTTGACGACATCAGGGGTATACCTGCAGAGGCTGTGCCTGTACAAAGGCAAACTCCACCTGTATAAACTGCCTCCCGGGAAAACTCGGACGATGCGAAAATCGCAGTGACAATAGTGTTTTGAGCGTGTCCCCAGTGCCGCCCGTGCCACTGCCGACAGCCATCCAGCGTCCGATAGGTCTGATCCACCAGCTAGTACCCAATTCAAGGACCTCTCCTTCAGTTTATTCTCTTCATCTCCTAACCCTACCCTTCCCGCTCCAGCACCGGCATCCATCTCCCAACGACAAAGCTCAAACCCAGCAGCTGCAATCTCCGCGCCAATTTTCTCTCTTCCTTTTCATAAAACGGTCTAGACGCCGTCCTTCGCTTCAACGCGCCTTCTACAACCGCCTCCCAAGACCTCATGTCAACAAGTCAGTCACTAGCAGCTCGGCGATACTAACACCACAGTGCTAACGGCACTGAACAGCTCCGCGCGGATCGATCCTGTTGCACGACGCCCGGCGCTGCTCCCTCAGACTCACATCCTCCTGAATCCTTCACACCTAAATCCCTCCCTGCTTTTGATCCAATAAACCAGCCAAACTTCTCTTGGGGCTCCATAGATGGTTTCATTTTTATCCGGCGACCTCCTCCGGCAAAACTCCAGGCCTCTATGACGACTGAACTAGTCCCAATTGGCAAAATTAAACCACTCACCGCGGCTCCCCTCTGGAAACATAGGAAAGTCTTTTGTCAAAGAGTTAGCCAGGCTCTTCAAATCTTTTGCCGAAAAGACAGCCCTTTCATGTGAACGCGCCTCTAGAGACCAGACTCAGGCAGAAGACAAGACAGCCTAACGTGACATACCCGGCGATCTTCATTGTTGAACACCCAGTGAATGATCTCCTCTTGAGTAGCAGCTGGTAGACGAGAGATGGGAACAACACAACTGTTACTAACCAACACCTTATGTAGCTCCTTCAACTATATATTAGTATAATAATTATAGATACAGATTCAACAAAGTATGTCATTTGTACCTTAGGTTTCAGGAGTGGATTTTTACACGATTCCAAATAGTGCTGAAAAAACAAGAAATTAATCATGAGGTGTCAAATTAAAGATCACTAAAAATAATAAAGACACAACAGCGGGGGGTTCCAGCGTCGGAAATTCCAGACCCGAACCCGGTTTTTCAGTTTGCCCCCGTTACCCACCACCCACTACGTCATTTTGCATCATTATAATGATATTCATAATCAACGCTTAATTATTCATGGTGTTAATTATATTCACGCAATACCACACACTTAATATTCATGTATCGATCGCGGCTACGCGAACGATGGCTAGCTATGGAAGTACAGCAGCAGAAGAAAGCGCTGTTACTGTGGCTGTGGTTTTGAAACAACAGCCCTCAGTGACTATACCACACACCAGAACACAAAAGAGCCAGCGACTTAGGCGGCAAGCCATGACAGCAAACAAATGCAACGCCTGGTCACCTACCGTTTCCAAGGCTGCAGCTCTTGATTTCTCAGCTCTAGTTGCACAACAGTTGTGTCCTTGTGCGCTGCTAGTAGAGCAAGAATAGCTAACTAGCTGAGTGCCAGCTTGTTTTTTGTGTATGCATGTTTCTGTTTAATTCTTCAGTTTACTTGATATCCGACATTGATCGACGTATCTCCTCAATATGGAATTTCTTATTTTGTATAATTATTACTTACTGAGCACCTGCTGAACACTGTTAATACTATGGGACGTATTTACTAGCGTAATCAACATGAGCAATGATTGTAATAATAATTAACCTGATTTAATGGACATGTAAGTAGAAATTATGCACATATCTGGTCAGAAATAGATATAAAACTCCTAAAAATGCCTGTACTATTTTTTCAATAAATTGACTTTTTTTCTAAAATGGTCTTTACCCACCCACCCTCTTTTTTGGCTTCGGGTCTGAAACTTTTAGTACTGGAACCCCCTGCACAACAGTATTGTTCTTCTCGAACAGAGTCAATTTTATAACGTAACATTAGTGTTCACTGTTAGTTGTTGTAGAATAGCAAACAAGAGGGCAGTGTCGGAATTTGAATAGCCATGCACCACAACCAGGAGCTTATGCCACAACTTGCTCACATTGCAATCATGAAAAACGTTGTGCTGTTCCAAATTAATCATACCTTCTTTTCCAGTAGTTCTTTCTGTCTAGTCTGACACATTGCGATGATGTCGGCATGGTAACACCACTCATCAACCTGCCTGTCTATATAGCTGACCAGGTCATCAACTATAGCCTCCTTGGTGGGAGTGGTCATCGTAGTAACCGTAGGAACTTGAACCTGTAATAATAAATCAATACACTAATACATGCATTGGTGATGTACATGAAAACACAAGTTTTGAACTTTAGTAGCAATGATATTTTGTACCTTTTTATCTTTGCCCGTATGTCTCTCAAAGGTCTTTCTCCATCGCTCATAGTCAAAGCCGCTACTGACGATCTCTCTCACTCTCTTGCCCTCTCTCACCATCACACTGATGTACTGTGACAGCACCTTACCAAGGAACCTGCAAGACAAACACAAGTAAAGTCAAGAAAAAATATGAAAAGATTGGCAGAAGATCATATACTATAATGGGAACCAACTGCATACGAACAATTTCTGCTATTCACGCACACACGCACAGTACATACCTGAATTGTTTCAACCAATCATCTTGCAGCATAGTCTGCATCACATCATCAAACACTAGACCAGCTAGATCCTGTCAACAGAAATTTATCGAGGACTACATTTATGAGTACAAGACGGAACTAAACCAATAGTCCTGCTTCATTATAAATAGTGTGTAGCATAATGTGTCATGTGATGCTAGCTATACCTTTGTCATCTTTGATTGTTGTCTCATGAGCAATGGACGTGATGAACCAGAGAGAGAGAACCCATGATGCAACACAATATCAACACCACATCGTACCCTCTCCGGACTAAAGGAGTGAGTGAGTGAGTGAGTGAGTGAGTTAGTTAGTGAGTGAGTGGGTGAGTGAGTGGGTGTGTAAGTGAGTGAGTGAGTGAGTGGGTGAGTTAGTGAGTGAGTGGGTGAGTTAGTGAGTGAGTGAGTGAGTGAGTGGGTGAGTGGTAAAGGTGACTCTAACCGGTTGTCATAGTAACTCCTCCATTCAGGTGAGTAGTCATGGCAACAGGTCAGTATGCTACCAGTCAGCTCAGGTTGTACCACCCTGGACATGAAATGAGAGAATGCTCAGATTACAATAATGCACTGTACCTTCTAATGTGTTCCCAGGTTCTAAGGTTAGGGAATGATTTGGGCAGTACTACAGATGGTACCAGTGGATGATGAGAGGACAGCATCATTGAGAACACCTCAACCCATACCTAATGACAGAGAGAGAGAGAGAGAGAGAGAGAGAGAGAGAGAGAGAGAGAGAGAGAACACTTCAACACACATCAGTGCTCAAGGTCACTGAAAAATTACAATGAAAAATTATGCAACCAGTTCATTTACCATTATATTTTTTTACACGTTCACAAAAATGAACCAAAGTTCTGATGCGCAGTTTAGCACACACATACAAAATGTGATTCGAAATTATACTGTATTGAAACGTATGTGTATATCTGTTTGTTTGATTAACCTGTGAAGTGTCGTAAGGATGTCCATTAGTGTAGGCTTTGAAGATGTAAGCACCTATATACACATACGCATACAATGAGTCATGTGGTTGTCATGTGATAGTCTCACCTTCCTCACACAAGAGCACCTCCACGTTCTCAATCTCTACTCCTGACTCATCATAGAGTGATACAATAATACTATCAACCCTCATACCAATCTAGAGGAGAGAGAGAGAGAGAGAGAGAGAGAGAGAGAGAGAGAGAGAGGGAGAGAGAGAGAGAGAGAGATGAAGGGAGAGGAGGGAGGGAAGGAGGGAGGAGATAGAGGGAGGGAGGGAGAGAGAGAGCAAAAGAGAGAGAGAGGGAGAGAGAGAGAGATGAGGAGAGAGAGAGAGAGAGAGAGAGAGAGAGAGAGAGAGAGAGAGAGAGAGAGAGAGAGAGAGAGAGAGAGAGAGAGAAATAGAGAGAGAGAGAGAAATAGAGAGAAATAGAGAGAAAGAGAGAAATGGAGGGAGAGGTTAAAATGTAAAACTGAAATCAGTTCAAGCCGAAGAAACAAAAATTCCCAAATTCATCTCTCAAGACGCAATGCTGGCATCTGGCTTGAGTTATTGTACACACAGCGACACATTAGCATATCCAGACACACAGCATGCTCCATTAGCTCACTTCTAGTGGTCTCTCACAGTGCTCTCCAGTGGGTGCATAGCATCCAACAATCTGTGAACCACAGCATCTGATTGGTCAGAACACATCACATGATCCCAGTAACCACCGTCAGCACTCACCTAGCACAGCTCAGGAACGATGTGTTGATAGAGGCAGTGAAGGTCTTGGGACTATAATGGGAGCTCTAGCCTGCATATGAGAGAGAGAGAGGGGAGTGAGGGAGGGAGGGAGGGAGGAGATGGAGGGAGGGAGGGAGGAGATGGAGGGATCGGGAGGGCGAGAAGGAGGGGAGGAAAGGAGGGAGGGAAGGAGATCTTGCTGTAGTTGATACAGTACCGTTCACGAGTAAGTGGACCAACACCCGCGGGAGACTCGCAGGCAACCCGGGGGTAATTTTGTCTTGCCCGCGGAACCGTGTATCATTAACCGCAGGTAGATGCGAATACAGAGTGCATCACGCGCTGGTGCGGATACGTGCGAGCACTGTATATGCTCGCGCAAGTCACACAACAACAATGTGAGTCTGCCTAGCTATCTAGAGGGGCGCGAGTGCATGCAAGGCTGCATGAGGGCCGCGGGTTAGTGGGGTGCGGGCAGCGGGTACACGTTCACGGACCCGCGGGCACCACCGAGTTACGCGCGGTTAGCCCGCAGGTTTGAGTACACTTACTCGTGAGCGGTACTGTAAGTTATTAGTAAGAGCTAAGGTAAAAACAAACAAAGACACAGGAAAGCCAGGAATCCTAGAACAGATATGTCAGTACCTGTTTGTCAAACTCTGTCTCAATCTCATCTTCTCTGCTCAGTATCGCTGACTATAGTGGGTGTGACCCAAACTATGTCACATGATTAGCACATGAATCACCTTTTTTTCGTAGAAATGTCCGTCATGTGTCTTTCCCAATCGTTGATCTATTGTACGCACTGCAGCAGCACGCCGACCCTAATTACACAAGTAATAAAAAACATTTTAACCAAAATGCAAGAGATTTAGGGTTGGTACATTTATCGAAAAAGTATGGAAACAAGATTTTGAAATGAAAAGGACGGTAACAATAGCAGTGTAATGATACCTCCCTATTAAATTAACCACAACTATCGAAAGCAGTTAATTTAGGGAGGTATCATTACACTGCTATTGTTACCGTCCTTTTCATTTCAAAATCTTGTTTCCATACTTTTTCGATAAATGTACCAACCCTAAATCTCTTGCATTTTGGTTAAAATGTTTTTTATTACTTGTTTCTTTTCTTTTTTTATTAATGACTTAGTTGGCAATTATGCTAATACAGTGTATAAAGAGAACTAGCTATCAACTGACTGCATTCCGGCGATCAGGCGACTCTGCACTACGTATCATGCAACATTAGCTAAGCTAAGCTTAGGCTAGCATTCTTACAAGCCTGAACAGACAAACCCAGTGTAACAGTGAAGATTTGCTCGTTGTCTGCTGTGAACACTGCTAGTGGCAGCACGGCACTCGGTTACAAGCAATTTGTACTAAGGTGCGCTTGTATTAGAATAATTGCATACACGGGCGTGCGCGAGTAGGCGTAACCTAGTAACGGAGTTCAAACAGAATGATGGAATGGAGTCTGTTATGGACCAAAAATCGCTGTTTTCCTGGAAATACTCGCTTCTGCTAGTGTTTTAGGTTTAAATAGATATCAGGTGCACTGCTCCAATCGACTAGTGTAGTTTCTGTGTATGTTTTGTCTCGAATAGCTCACTAGTCACGGCGCTAGGCTCTCTGAAGAAGAAGAATAAGAAGAAGAAGAATAAGAAGAAGAAAGAAGATGAACAAACGGGTGACCACGTGAACTCTGGTTTACCACCTTAGACCTGGTTTCTTGTGCTTCTGAAGGTCTCTTTGTAATCGCACAAATCGTGCAAAGAGCTTCAGAACGTTAGATTAGCTTGAAACGCCCGTACGGCGAAGATATGGCAGTGCCGTACGAGTGCCTCTAGGCGAGACGCCATCTTGTCATGCCCATAGCAACTTGCCTTATAGTCTTTATTAGTAGACTCATTGTAAGCGCTTACCTCGTAGGATAGCCCCTAGGTAGTTAAAATACCCCTGATGTCGTCAACAGCCAAGATATACGTGAATTATTGCGTTTAGCCTAAGTGTAGCCGCCATCTTTTATTCTGCCCAACCCTAAATATGCCACGACTACCGCGTGGCATAATTCCGATATCTAGTTGACCACACCCACCTTGAGATCACTCAGTGATAGCTCGTCATCAAACAGCTGAGTAGACTTGATCAATACACCGTCCACTAGTACCTGATCATGACATGGAATGGGGATCAATAGTAGCTACATGATGCAGTAATGGTCTACTACTACGCTATACAGTAGAGGACAAAATATGACATTGATCGTACTACACTTTCTTAGTGTACTTTCTTTCTTAGTACAAGTTAGTACAAGAGTGCTTTAATTTAAACAATCAGATCTTACGACAATCATTGTTTAGAATGATAATATGAGTCTGGCAGAGGTAGAAAAATCTGCTCATAAATATTATCATCCGATTTATATTGTAGCAATGAAAAATGAACTATACAATTATTGCTTATTTTAATCTACGGAGTTGACTCATTCACGACTGAAACAGATACAAAATTGTGGTATTCTGGTACAAGCATTGAGCAAAGCAGAGTGATATGACAAACAGCATGTTACGGTGACATTTACATTTTACTACACAGATCCATATTATTAACCCTCGGCGCATTATGCGCGAGGGTTACGGTACTTGGTTTGTCATTAACCCTCGGCGCATGCGCGAGGGTTACGGTACTTGGTTTGTCATTAACCCTCGGCGCATGCGCGAGGGTTACGGTACCAATTTCCTGCAACTCTGTCTTCACAATCCTCCTGATGCACTTTCAATTGTTCATGATGCGAAGCAAGATATTCTTGCGAGTGACTGGGAAGGAACACTAGCGGAGTCCAAGTCTCATCCCTCGCTCTCACTTGTGTCAGCTACAGCTAATATTGCCTCAAGTTGGAACAGCATATGGGATGAGGCACTTGAGCTGGGTGTTCGTGGAACTAAGCTAATGCAGGGGCTTTTTAATGCTCTTTCAAGACCGACCTTTGGTGAGAGACTATGTCCTCATTGTGGCGATAAAATTCCATCGAACTATTATGAACATCTGTTTTCAAGTCATCTACCTGAGTCAAAATACAGCACTGAGACCACAATACAATGGCTGGAGAACAAGAACTTTCATGATCTAATTAACCTTGCTGAGAAAATCTCATGTCTAAAGTTCACAGACTGACTCTATATATTTTTTATTTCATTTACTTAGTTCTTGTTTTTGTCATTATTATCCCGTAGAGGGCAACAATAATAAACTTTGGTACTTCGTTTGCAATTCGCTGTCCATCGAGCTGCAGAGATCAGCGATCACTTTTACGCGCTGGTAAAGTTATGACATGATAAACACCGCAAAGGCTTGCGATTTGACTCGTGGATTTTGTTAAAGTGCTTTCGTTCTCGAGTTATGGCTGGCTCACCTTGACGGCCGTCTTTGACCTCTCTGACAACAAAAGCGCCCATATTTGACTACCTAGGTACTTGTAGATTCCATCTAAACTGCAGGATAGTTCTAGGGGTGCGTAGACATCTCAAGAAAAGCCAAGAGCAATGGCTGCCTACTCAGTGTTCACGGTCACGCCCACTTGACACACCTCGTCCTTGTGGTCAGCACTTTGCTGTCTTCTGGTTATCAGTGCAGTTTCAATAGCAAGCAGGTTGGCTTTAGCTGCAAAGCTCCTTCTGCAAACCATAACTAAGGAGCTAACTCTACAATGTGCAACACGCCGAGGGTTTTGTGAAATCTGTTCTTGCACCAGCATCAATATTTCGTTCGTTCATTCACTCATTCGTTCATTCATTCTGTCCAATGAGCTGCAGAGACCATCGCTCACTTCTGAAACTCGGTGAAGGTATGAACAGGCTTAGCACGACAATGGCTTGCAATGTGACTCGTGGATTTTGCTGAAGTGTTTTCGTTCTCGAGTTATATGTATGGCTGGCTCACCTTGACAGCCATCTTGGACCTCTCTGACGACAAACGTGCCCTTAGCTGACTACCTAGGTACTTGTAGATTCCATCTAAACTTCAGGACAGCTCTGGGGGTGCGCAGACATCTCAAGAAAAAGCCTATCAAAGCCAAGAGCGATGGCTACCTACTCGTGTTCACGGTCACGCCTACTTGACACACCTTGTCCTTGTGGTCAGCACTTTGCTGTCTTCTGTTTACCAGTACAGTACAGTTTCAATAGTAAGCAGGTTGGCTTTAGCTGCAAGCCTGCAAAGCTCCTTCTGAAAGCCATAACTAGTTAGCAGTGCAGTTTCAATATAGGCTACAGCCTATAAGCTAAGCAGGTTGGCACTAGTGGTAAACTCCTGCTGCAATCCCCAACTATGGTCTATGAGCGTAGACGCCGAGGGTTTGTGAAATGCGTTCATTCGTTCGTTCGTTCTGTCCATCGAGCTGCAGAGATCAGCGATTACTTCTACGCGCTGGTGAGGTTATGAGCATGACAAGCTCGACAATGGCTTGCAAGTTGACTCGTGGATTTTGCTAAAGTGCTTTCGTTCTCGAGTTATGGCTGGCTCACCTTGACAGCCATCTTGGACCTCTCTGACGGCAAAAGCGCCCACAGTTGACTACCTAGGTACTTGTAGATTCCATCTAAACTTCAGGAAAGCTCTGGGGGTGCGTAGACATCTCAAGAAAAAGCCTATCAAAGCCAAGAGCAATGGCTACCTACTCAGTGTTCACGGTCACGCCCACTTGTCACACCTTGTCCTTGTGGTCAGCACTTTGCTGTCTTCTGGTTAGCAGTGCAGTTTCAATAGCAAGCAGGCTGGCTTTAGCTGCAAAGCTCCTTCTGCCAAGGAACTAACTCTACAATGTGCAACACGCCGAGGGTTTTGTGAAATCTTTATGTTATGGTACTAACTGACGTGTGTTATGGCGAGTTGATTGAGTATCTCAGAGAGCTCTCTATAACAAGCCAGCACTGTCTGTCTCATGTTCTCCTCTAGACTACGGGTACCATCAGTCCTGACTGAGACTGAGTGATGCTGGAGAGAGAGAGGGAGAAGGAGAGGGAGAGAGAGAGGAGGAGGAGAGAGAGAGAGAGAGAGGGAGGGAGAGAGGAAGGGAGGGATCGAGGGAGGAAGGGAGATAGAAAAAGAGGGAGAGAGGAAGGAAGGGATCGAGGGAGGAAGGGAGATAGAGAAAGAGGGAGGGAGGAACGAGGGATCGAGGGAGGAAGGAAGGTAGGGAGGTAAAGAGAGAGAGAGAGAAGGGAGAGAGATAAGTAGAGAGACTATCAGGTACAAGATCCCTTGCATACCTCAGTCCACAATCTCTCATTATATCCACACTCTACCAGTCTCTGATAATCCTCTTTGTTACGAGGTAGTGACATTATATATTCATCAAACATTGCTTCTCTCTTCTTCAGCATATCTCTCCTATCCTCCTCCCGTCCTCTACCATCACCATCCTCCCTCTCCTTCACTACATTGCTCAGGTAGTACTTGAGTAAGTCAGCCAGCACTGTCCTCAGAGAATCGTAACGAGGACTCTGCGGAATACAAGACGAAACAACTAAGTACATGCAAGTGTCAAATTAAGTGCACAAAATTATAGTTGATCATGTGACCTGCATGTGATCCATTCTAGTAGCACATGACGACAGCAGTACCATAGTATCCTCACTGGACAGCACCTCACTGGGGAACTTACTATAGAGAAAACGAGAGGATAGGAACACATTATAATAATTATTATTATGGTTATAAAAATTTGCTTTAAATTCATCAAAATGTAGTACATTTCAAACACTTGTTTCAGTTGTTGTGTTGTGTGATCACTCATTGACACAATGTCATCATTGAACAATGTCCTAAAGTGAAACAAATTTCAAATTCAACCAGTGATAATTTTTGTATGCACTAAAAAATTGACTAATGGTCAGACATGTAGAGCTTACCTGAACAGTGCTATCCTAGCTAGCTGTTGTTGGCTCTTGGTCCATACCTCTCTCTTGAACCTTCCCTCCCTCACAGCACTATCAACCTCTGCTAGACACGGTGTGATCAGCTTCACTAATACCACCTCCTCCCTCTCCCTCACTCGAGCTCTCTCCTCTATCTCTTCCTCAGAGAGTTGAGAGGAGGAGCTCTGCTGCCTAGTAACACGCTGTAGGCTCATGGAGGACATTATCAACTGCACAAAGAGAGAGAGAGAGAGAGAGAGAGAGAGAGAGAGAGAGAGAGAGAGAGAGAGAGAGAGAGAGAGAGAGAAGGTACTTTGAGCAAGCTGTGGGATAGCTAGGTAATAAAAATTTTCCTTCTTTCGATGCTGTAGTGGAATTCATGAATTCAGTTAGTATCACCTTCATGCACTAATGTATTCAGTCTCTGATCATCCTCCATCATGTGAATAAAGACAACAGTGACTACAGAGACTGAACACATTAGTGCATGAAGGTGACACTCTACACTTCTCAACATTGCAAGAAGAAAATCCGTGCACACCAGCTAATGCATTCTCACTAACCTCACAGAGAGCTAGCAGCTGCCTAGCATTGATGGATCCGTTAGCAAACAGGTATAGGTGTCCCCTCACAGAGGAGTAGAGAGAGGAGCTGAATGGGTCTCGACACAGCCTGAACACACTCCTGATCTCCTGTAGTCATGTGACAACAAAGAACAAGTCACATGATCACAACAATCGTAAGGTTACGTACGTTTTTCCGTCCTTTGTGCAGTAGTGCACGGAACAAGTCCTGAACCTGTTCCAGCTCGTCCGGGAATGAGTCCTTCATGTACCGACATGCACTCTGAGAGAATGAAAAAAATAAATATTACGAAAACAATAATCGATAACATTGTGCAAAATGACAAGAAACACAGAACACGCATTAACTCACTTTTATCAGAAAAAGCATCGTGCTGTTGCCGGGAGCAACCAACTGATGGACGATCTCATTAATCAGGCTCCTAGATGGACGATAGCAGCATTATCAACACCGTGAGGTGAAAAATGCAAAACTTGTGTTTAAGTGTGTGTGTGTGTGTGTGTGTGTGTGTGTGTGTGTGTGTGTGTGTGTGTGTGTGTGTGTGGGCAATTGAACTTGTATGTGATGTTTGTTGCTGTGTGCTGCATGGCCACCTTTGTGTCTTGTATTGTAACTCATTGTTTGTCTGTTGCTATAAATATATGTGTGCAAAACTGATTCAAGAGGTTGTTAGTTGAAAGAAAGAAAGAAAGAAAGAAAGAAAGAAAGAAAGAAAGAAAGAAAGAAAGAAAGAAAGAAAGAAAGAAAGAAAGAAAGAAAGAAAGAAAGAAAGAAAGAAAGAAAGAAAGAAAGAAAGAAAGAAAGAAAGAAAGAAAGAAAGAAAGAAAGAAAGAAAGAAAGAAAGAAAGAAAGAAAGAAAGAAAGAAAGAAAGAAAGAAAGAAAGAAAGAAAGAAAGAAAGAAAGAAAGAAAGAAAGAAAGAAAGAAAGAAAGAAAGAAAGAAAGAAAGAAAGAAAGAAAGAAAGAAAGAAAGAAAGAAAGAAAGAAAGAAAGAAAGAAAGAAAGAAAGAAAGAAAGAAAGAAAGAAAGAAAGAAAGAAAGAAAGAAAGAAAGAAAGAAAGAAAGAAAGAAAGAAAGAAAGAAAGAAAGAAAGAAAGAAAGAAAGAAAGAAGAAAGAAGATGAACAATTCGCGTGGGCGGCGATTTTAGTTTACCACTTTAGAAACGTCTGCCAGCTTTGCCAAAGGTATTTTCATGCTCAGAACAATCGCCTGATCAATCCTAGATGTTTAGAATCTCGAGAAACGCTTAAACAGCGAAGATCTGCAACTGCTCTCTGAGAGTCGCCATCTTGATTTTCGTCGTCAAGCAAGCAGTCCCGGCGACTTTCATAGACTTCCTACAAGCGCTCGCACTTCAGATTCCCTCAGAGATAGTTAAAATGCAGTACAAATGTATAACAGTAGAGATATGTGCGAAAACTCATTTTCACACATGAGTAGCCGCCATCTTAGTTCGAGGTCATCCCTACATATCATTGCCGATCGGCAATGATAATATCTGAGCATTTGCATTCTCTCCCTCACCCTCCTATAGGCCGACATGTCATCAGACAGAGAGAACATCCAGTCCCTGCTAATGTTCGTCGGCGTGGGAAAGCTCCCCCAGTGGAACCGTTTACTGGCGAGAAGCAAGATGAGCTCCTTGATGATTGGCTACCCACTCTAGAACGAGCTGGTGTGTGGAATGCGTGGAGCAATGAAGAACTGTTAATGCGATTGGCTGGCCATCTCAGAGGCAGAGCTCTTCAAGAATGGAACCTACTCACACCAGAAGAGAAGAGCGGCCGGAAGAATGCCGTTACAGCACTCAAAAGTAGACTGGAGCCATGAGATAGAGCAGTAGCTGCCCAAGACTTCCGACACGCCATTCAGAAAACATCAGAAACAGTGGCTGATTACATCCGTCGGATAGAACGCGCTTTTCAGTTGGCATATGGCAGAGACAACATTCTCAGAGATACAAGAGAAATGATACTACTAACTCAACTCAAGGAGGGTTTGCTGTACCAATTGGTTGAAAGCCCAGCAGTATCAGGTGCGAGATCCTACTCAGAACTTTGTTTGACTGCTAAGAAAGAGGAGAAGAGGCAGGCTGAGCTAAGTCGACGCCAGTACTATCAACAAACTGTTGGTAACAGGAAGCTCGGGTTCTACACACCCACTCCTCAGCAAGTCAAATCTGAACCACCACAGCTGAACCTACCACCAGACCGTGGAGGGCAATCACCTACAGTTAAGGAGCCTCGACGATGCTACAATTGTGACAGTGTTGGTCATCTAGCTCGCGACTGTAAGGTCAAGACAGAGAGCAGTGGTCAACAACATCGATCCAGGAATCGACAAGTACATTTCAAGGAGCAGGAGCAGTCTGAACAAGTGCAGCCATCTCCTACCTCTCAGACTCAGATTCTGCAGAAGAGGATACTGTGAAGGCTGTACGAGTTATACATGCTGGAAGTGGTTCACGGTGTGTCAAGGTGGATGTTCAAGGAGTCCCTGTCTATGGACTAATTGATACAGGGTCGGACATAACCATCATTGGTGGTACCATGCTCAAGAAAGTTGCTGCTGCTGCTCGATTGCACAAGAAGAATTTCAAGAGTGTCGACAAAGTTACCTATACATATATGACAAGAGACCATTCCGGCTAGATGGGCGTATGGACCTCGAGATCACCTTCAACGATAAATCCATCATCACACAAGTTTACTTAAAGATGGATGCTCCAGAACAGTTGTTGCTTTCAGAAGGTGTTTGTCGTCAGCTAGGCATGCTGTCCTATTACCCCAGTGTACAAGTATGGCGAGGAGGTCGCAAGAGAGTGAGTACCAGTGAGTACCCCCCTGGCAAGGGCTCGAGTGCTTACTGTGGGTGTTAGGGCAACCAACAGGCCTAGTTCACAACATAGAAGACGCTCGGGACGAGCTCTCACAGAGGAGGGAGTGATGTAACAGAGCCTCGATTCTTATGTGTGTCTGTGATTAGAACAATTGAACTTGTATGTGATGTTTGTTGCTGTGTGCTGCACAGCCACCTTTGTGTCTTGTATTGTAACTCATTGTTTGTCTGTTGCTATAAATGTATGTGTGCAAAACTGATTCAAGAGGTTGTTAGTTGTCAATTCTAACAGAACACGTTTACATACATTTAAATTGCCTATAACCGATCCTTGCCTATAGTACAAATATATATAGGCGCCTATACAGATACAGATACCATGCAGTATAGGTACAACACTAATTATTATGTCAAATGTTTCAATCTTCTAATTTCATTTTGATCTTCTGCTGCCCACCACACCCTCACTGTTCAGTGATGTTCTTGATTATTGCTTTTTGAAGAAGGAATCTTAGAAGCTATAAACAATCTTATGTCGAGCTTGCAAATTTCAATCATGTATATATTATAGTCTCCGCTCATAATCTTGAATTCGCCACTTGAAAAGTCTATTGTGCTTTTTATGCACATGCATGGCCCTCATGTTACTTTGTATACAGTGTTTCTACAAGGTTCGACCAAGGGCGTACACTCATTCCAAGATACAACAATTATACTGATTCGGCTCTGCAATGCTACTGCTATGGTATTATAGCTCAGAATCTCAAGAAAACGGCTTTAAAAATATGGAGGCCTAGGCATGTCAAGAAGCGACGTCATAATATCAACCAGCTGCTGGTAGCACAGACATGCAGCGGCAGCATCTAATTATTATTCATGACTAGTCACGTGAGGTGACATGCACAGTCAAAGCGGAAGTAAGGGAGGGCGGGGTAATTCCGCCCACACTTCCGTGTTTCCAACTTAAGAGCTGCTTTACTCCAAAAGAGAACAATCTTTCCAACAACCAATAGCAGGATCTTGTAGGTCAATCTAAGTACTCTTAGTGGTTGCAACTAGAGCAAGTCACTATCACCGTTAATAATAACAGCAGCTTGACTTTCCTAATTACTGAGAAAATTCCAAAATTATTTTATCGGGGTAATTCCGCCCACCACGTTTTTTCTATTGTGAAGAGGAATCAATTGCTAGGGGAAACGGTTTCTAGCCGTGAAAGAAAGGTTCTATACTATTTCCTAATAATCTCTGAAAGTATTCGTGCGCAATCATGTGAGTCAGCAGCCAATTATTCGTGGAATATGAACATGAAATCAGAATGCTGAATAAACATGGATGAATAAGTGATGAGTCATAGAAAACCGAGTTCCAGTTGTTGTGAGTAACAATCATGTCGCTGACAGAAGTCACAGAGCCATTCTTCCTCCTCGCTCAGCATACTTTTCAAAACATTCATTTCCTGTCGTCATTTCAGCAAGCCACACCTCTTAAAAATTCCTTCCTCGTGAGGGCGCTCCAAAGCTAGGGTCCGCAATGAAAAAAATAGAAGTCAGAGAATCTAGCCTTTACTGCAGTTACAAACAACACTATATACGTAACAGACAACTGCATATTCAAATCGCTGAAATCGTTGCTCGTTGCTCTGCAATCGCTAGCTGAAATCGGCAACTTTCGTGACCTTTGACCTTGGGGTTAAATAATAGTGCATTCTCGACTCTTCGCGACAGTTAGCAGTCAGCGCTCTGTTTGTACGTGCTTAGTACCGTCTCGGCAGTTCTTGCAACAGCTCAGATTGGCAGGCTTACCTCCCCAAATAAGCGTTTCAGGACTAGCAATGACTAGTGATTCCAACATATTTGGGCTTTACTTTTTGTGACATTGAACAGACAGATCCCTACCAGTATTTTCTGATAGTACTACGTCTAAGCACTGCATATAAAAAATTTCAGCCGAAGTGCTTACTGTTTGCCATCTGGCTGAAAAGGCTCAAAATATTAACCGTAATACAGAGAACTATGACCATAAACGCGGCATCACCAGCACAAAACTAGCATCAAAGGAAAGATATCCAACCGTAGCATCTGTTGCAAGTACAATCAGCAGCCACACGCAACTTTGGGCCTGCATTTTCGCGAAGAAAAACACTGCTCTCTTGGGGGCGTGGCCAATCCCTCAAATCAGAACCACGCCCACCAAAAGCACTGTTTTTCTTATCAAAAATGCAGGCTCAAAAGTTGCGTGTGGCTGCTGATTGTACTTGCAACGGATGCTACGGTTGGATATCTTTCCTTTGATGCTAGTTTTGTGCTGGTGATGCCGCGTTTATGGTCATAGTTCTCTGTATTACGGTTAATATTTTGAGCCTTTTCAGCCAGATGGCAAACAGTAAGCACTTCGGCTGAAATTTTTTGTATGCAGTGCTTAGACGTAGTACTATCAGAAAATACTGGTAGGGATCTGTCTGTTCAATGTCACAAAAGTAAAGCCCAAATATGTTGGAATCACTAGTCACTGCTAGTCCTGAAACGCTTATTTGGGGAGGTAAGCCTGCCAATCTGAGCTGTTGCAAGAACTGCCGAGACGGTACTAAGCACGTACAAACAGAGCGCTGACTGCTAACTGTCGCGAAGAGTCTAGAATGCACTATTATTTAACCCCAAGGTCAAAGGTCATGAAAGTTGCCGATTTCAGCTAGCGATTGCAGAGCAACGAGCAACGATTTCAGAGATTTGAATATGCAGTTGTCTGTTACGTATATAGTGTTGTTTGTAACTGCAGTAAAGGCTAGATTCTCTGACTTTTATTTTTCCATTGCGGACCCTACCAAAGCCGCTTGCAGTCAGAGATCTGGAGTGTCTGAGCATCCCAAACTGTTTTAATAGTATAATTGACTGTTAATAATCCATTCTATGCTTACACGAGGCTATGAGTATAAAGCATGATTGAGCTGAGTAAGTTTTAGGGAGTTTTTTTGTAGTTTTTCGTCTACCGTGATGAATGGATATTAATTTTTTATCAAAAGAAAGCAAGCTCATGCGCTTGCTTCAGCAGTTCAGTATAGCTATATAGTGTAGCTATTTATTCAGCACTTTGCTGCTGCTGTTCGCTTGCTTGTTTGCAGGCATCAGCTGCTCGAACTTGGAATGAGCGGAATTACCCCGTGGGCGAAATTACCCCGCCCTCCCTTAACACGTTTTCTTACGACCAGCCGTGTTTGATTGGTCAACCTATTACTTCCGCTTTGACTGTCTGGCGTTGCAAGATCTATTGGGTAAGTGGAAAAACCGGATACAACAGGACGCGAACGCGGAAACGAACGCGAACTCGGAAACGAACTCAAATGTGATCACGTGCTCAATGTAACAGGCAAATCCAGGAAACCGCGCCCATAATTACTATACTACTAAACCCAAACCCAAGACCCTAAAACCTTTGCCTAACAGCGCCCAGTATGGACCTAACAGCGCCAAGTATAGACCTAACGGCGTCCAGTATTCGCCTAACAGCGCCCAGTATGGACCTAACAGCGCCCAGTATGGACCTAACGGCGCCCAGTACTATTCTGGCACGTTAGGCGAATACTGGGCCGCCGTTAGGTCCATACTGGGCGCTGTTAGGTCCATACTGGGCGCTGTTAGGCGAATACTGGGCGCCGTTAGGTCCATACTGGGCGCTGTTAGGTCCATACTGGGCGCTGTTAGGCGAATACTGGGCGCCGTTAGGTCTTTACTGGGCGCTGTTAGGTCCATACTGGGCGCTGTTAGGTCCATACTGGGCGCTGTTAGGCGAAGGTTTTAGGGTCTTGAGTTTAGTAGTATAGTAATTATGGGCGCGGTTTCCTGGATTTGCCTGTTACATTGAGCACGTGATCACATTTGAGTTCGTTTCCGAGTTCGCGTTCGTTTCCGCGTTCGCGTTCGTGTCCTGTGGGCTGTGGCGGCCGGTTTTTCCACTTACCCAGATCTATTCAAAGCGCTGTAAGATCCATACTGAAATGGTAACAGGATGTCGTTATTAGGACAAACAGCTCCAGAGGGTACAGACACACTCTGTACAGCCTTCATGTTCTACAAGCAACGACTAGCCAGTCCTCTGATTGTTGATTTCCACTTTGTGGTTGTGAGAGACTGGAAGCCTATTCTACAGGTTTGTGTGCTGTATATATGGGGTTTCTAATGAAAAAATTCGACAGTCACAGATTCAGCGGGCTTGCATCTCGGTGTGTAGAGTGGTTTGACCCGAACATGGAACGAACAAACAGAAGCGCCAAGTCCTTCCTTTTTTCAGAAAAAAAAATAAAACGCGAAATAGCTGGGCGGAGCTAGCCAATCGTAAGTAAAAATACTAACTACATTGAGCGCCAACGCTTAGTTTTGTTGGTAAGGATGCACAGGATCATTCTGTGAAGATTTCCAAGCTCTTCGATATCGCAGCGAGTGTTGTTTCCAGGCTATAAATTGAAAGAGGGCGAGGCCCGAAGACGACGAGACTTAAAACTCCAGCGCTTTTGTAAAGTGTGCTGTAGCAACCTTAATGCAGATTTTACTTAGTTAGGTATCAATACATCTGCACAGCAAGTTTTATGAAGTTCATATAATTCCTTCATCTGGCTCAAAATATTTCTGTTTTATTTTTTTTTTTTTTAGCCAGATGAAAGGGAGTGTATGAACTTCATAAAATTTGCTGTGCAGATGTATTGATACCTAACTAAGTAAAATCTGCATTAAGGTTGCTACAGCACACTTTACAAAAGCGCTGGAGTCTTAAGTCTCGTCGTCTTCGGGCCTCGCCCTCTTTCAATTTATAGCCTGGAAACAACATTCGCTGCGATGTCGAAGAGCTTGGAAATCTTCACAGAATGATCCTGTGCATCCTTACCAACAAAACTAAGCGTTGGCGCTCAATGTATTACTTACGATTGGCTAGCTCCGCCCAGCTATTTCGTGTGTTTTTATTCCACTTCTCTGTTTGTCCGTTCCATGTTCGGGTCAAACCACTCTACACACCGAGATGCAAGCCCGCTGAATCTGTCGACTGTCAATTTTTTCATTGGACACCCTAGTCATTACATACAGTTTATGCCCCTATCATTGTCACACCCCAACACAGGTTAGGGTGGGGTTTATGTGGGGATTTGCTAGCTATTTGCTGTCCGAAGGGCGGGGCATTTGATACTTTTGTATTTTTCAGTAAAACATACAAATGCAGGCATGTACCATAGTGTTCTCTGCTTGGACTGTGGTCACCAGTAGGGTTGAGTGGAGATATGTAGGGGATTTGCATGCCAGTCGCTCTCCCACCCCTGTGGAATTGTAAAAGCCTCAAATGCAAATCCCCACATTGCCCCGCCTCACCCTGTGTTGTGGGTGGTGGGGCGTGACAGTGATAGGCGCATTATTCTGACCACACAGGAAGTGCAACAGAGGTATGAGAAGTGGACTGTAGACTCTATGACACTCAAAATATTTATTGAAGATGATCCTAGTCCTTTTATCGAGCTTGATCTGAAAGTACAGGAGGTTGGTTCATGGGAGGTACTCCCTCTATCACTCCCTCCTAAGGTACTGATAGTAGCATTCTTTATTCCAATTAGCAATATGTTATATGTTTCAGATCTCTAAAGCTGCTATCAAGAACTACAAAGTTGGTGGAAGAATCCCTCACTGTGGTATTGAGTTGCGTCAGATGTCTGATGACAGCACTCAACGACTATGGCACAAGGTGGATATCAAGGGCATCTCTCATGGATACAGCTTCCATTTACGATATTGTCAGCCATCATCTTTAGTTCCTCAAGTTGGTGAGATTATAACTTAACAAATGAAGCACCAAAGGTGCAGATGCCACCATTTCATATACACAGTAAACTGCAGCTATTATACCTTTATGTACCGCAATCACAATGCAATACAATGAGAAGCCAATCAGTGCTGACCACTAATTTCAACTGGGTGTGTCTAATGTTTAGTTCGAGTGCAGGGTAGAGCACACGAGCGAGATAGCATCCATAGCTTGTTTACACAATTTCTTTAGACATGCGCTGCTATCCTGTATTGAAATTCTAACCTAACAGTCAACAGTCAACTGTGGATACCGTATAGCGGGAAATTTTTGCAAATGCGCTAGATAGGGGATTTTGCAAATAATATTTTGCGAATCAGTGCCATTCGCCTAGACATTCGCAGATAAATTGTTTGCAAATAGCCTTTAATTCGCGAAAACTTCCTCCTGCGAAAATTTCCCACTATACGATAGTCTATGGAGAACTTTAGGTCGCCAGCAATGGCCATCGATCGCGAAGTAAGAAAATTACGCCATACTCGAGAACGAACCTTCATATACTAGTCTGCCACGTTGTTCTGAAATAAATACGAACTCACTAGCTGTACGGCAGCCATGCAGCAGTAAACAATTTTGTCTTTATAGAAATCCACAGCACCAACAACAGCTGTCCAGGAGAGCCATCTATGCTGTAACTATGCCCTTGTAATTATGCAGTGAAACGTCCGCGAGGACGCCACGAAAATCACGGCAAGTTTAGACCTTTTGCCTGCAAATCGCGCTATGTTTATCAGTAGCCGAGTAAACAGGTTCGGCCACTCGAGGAAGTCCTGGTACATTTTCTAGTAAAAATGTTCTTGTGGTTGATATAAATAACAATACCAGAATTCTATTGAATTGCTCGGTGGAATTGCTGAGATATTTTTAATGCAAATTTATTTCTTTGTTGATGTGTGTTATGGAGTTTTAATTGTTCTGAATTTATAGCTGTTGCAACTTGTATACATGTCATAGCACTGACTCTTGTGCCTATGGCACAATTGTAACAAATGTGTGTTGCGAATTGCAACATAAATTATGTGTAGCCTAGCATGTAGGTAGGCTAATGCCTTAGCAAAATCAACAAGGTATACAGGTAAGCCAGAAAATACATTATGTCTGCACACCTACCCAGCGTATCAGTTAGTACTTATCAATAATTGCATTATTGGCTAGCTTGTTGCTGAGGGAGCTAGTGGCCTGCTGTGTACGAGCGGCATGCGTGCTGATCGCTTGTGCGTAGAGAGCTGCTGCTTGTTGATAGCTTTTGTTGGTTACTCCTGGCTTGTTCTCTAACAGGATCGGAGTCCATAATTGACCGCGCCTACTAAGAGTAGGAGTGTGAATCGCCCACACTTTAATTGGATTTTCTGCCTACAAACTGTCACTAGCGGATATACTATTTTTAGTGCTGTTAGACCACACCTCCTTGAACATGGCATGTATCGGGCAACCTGAGGGCAACTGTATGTATTCGTGAAAGCATCTGATAGCCTAGCCAGCCACATCGTGATATCGCTAGATCACCTGAACGTTCTATCTGATTGTTTCGAAACTGTTTATCGCTCGATCATACAACTGGATCCCTGGAGCTGCTGTGCTGAGCCGTCAGCCTAGCTGTTCCGCTTCAGTTATGTGTTGTATCACTGCCACTAACCGTAACAATGAACAGATTTCACAAAACCCTCAGCGTGCTGCACATTGTGGAGTTAGTTAGCTCCTTAGTTCTGGTTTGCAGATGGAGTTTTGCAGCCTGCTTGCTATTGAAACTGCACTGCTAACCAGAAGACAGCAAAGTGCTGACCACAAGGACAAGGTGTGTCAGTGGGCGTGACTCCGTGAACACTGAGTAGGTAGCCATTGCTCTTGGCTTTGATAGGCTTTTTCTTGACATGTCTACGCACCCTCAGAGCTGTCCTGCAGTTTAGATGGAATATACAAGTACCTAGGTAGTCAACTATGGGCGCTTTTGTCGTCAGAGAGGTCCGAGATGGCTGTCAAGGTGAGCCAGCCATACATAACTCGAGAACGAAAGCACTTTAGCAAAATCCACGAGTCACATTGCAAGCCATTGTCTTGCTAAGCCTGTTCATACCTTTACCGAGTTTCAGAAGTGAGCGATGGTCTCTGCAGCTCGATGGACAGAACGAATGAATGAACGACAAACTAAGTACCGTAACCCTCGTGCATGCGCCGAGGGTTAACTACTGTTACATCTCAGGTAAGGAATGGAACTCTCTGAGAAACACGAAGCTTTGATCGAACGGAAGACAGACCCGCGCTCATGAGGATTGGCGAAGGCAGTGACGGCGACGATGTATATCAAGCTAAAAATTAGAGACCAAGATGCTTCCTCAGCGCTTAGATCGTAGACAATTCTCTGTCTTCAGTACTGAGCTGCCATCTTTAAGCGCTAAATATAGTGTAACACGCAGACGTTTTAACAGCTAGAGCAAGTTGGGTCAAGCTCTCAACAGTCTTTATTGAAAAATAGTCAACCCATATATAGCAGAGCTTTAACAATGACATGTATCTATGTAACAGACAATGTATTGTGTGACAATAAGTGTAGTCAGAGAGTCTCAGTCCATGATAATGACCAAGCAAGACAGAAGTCTGTTACATAGCTCTCCTCTTAGAAAGAGTTCGTCCCGAACTTGTCTTTAATGTTCAACATATGGAGCAAATCGTTGGGGAGGCGCTCTATTCCTTTGAGGATAGCGACGAGGGATCGGGGTCGGTTGAACCGGTACGGGAGGGGGAGGAGGTGCTGAAGGAGGAGGAGGAATTGGTGCTGGATGAAGAGCAGGAGTAAGTGGAGTGAGGTCGTCTTCTTCGATGAGCTCAAGCTGATGTCCAATTCTTGGAGGACGCTGTTGTGAAGGCTGAGAGCGAGGAGCTGTTTGTTTCTTAGAGGAGGCTGGAAGAGATTGGAGATAGTGTTTCAATCGATCAAAGTGTACAACTGTCCTCTTGCCCCTCGGAAACTGCTTGATTCTGTAAGTGGAGTCTGATAGCTCCTTAATAACTCTGTAAGGATCTTGCCAAGGACAGTGAAACTTCTTAGACTTCCCCTTTCCCACAACAGGTGAGTGTAACCATACCAAATCATCGATTTCGAATGGTTTTCCATGTACTTTCTCATCATAGAACTCCTTTTCCCTCTTCAACTCTGCTTTCATCTTTGTACGCACAATCTCGTATGAATTCTGCAGAGTACTCCTGAGTTTGGAAGCATATTCTGTTGATGTAGTTGCATCAGATTCTGGATCTGCGTACATGATGTCCACAGGCAATTTTGCCTGACGGCCGTACATTAAGAAGAACGGAGTGAACCCAGTTGTTGGTTGCACACTAGTATTGTACGCCAAACAAGCTTTTGGTAGCAGTGATTCCCACTCGGTTTGATCACTGGATGAGTCAGACAGTGAAACAGCCAGCACGTTCTGGAGTGTGCGATTGAATCGTTCTATCAAACCGTCACTCTGAGGGTGGTAGGGAGTTCTTGTTTTGTTGATATGAAGCAGCTTGCACATCTCTTGGAACACATTAGCTTCAAATTGTCTTCCTTGATCCGAATGCAGCTGCTCTGGAACCGAGAACCGACAGAATAAATTATTCACCAACTTCTCTGCCACTGTCACTGCTTCTTGATTAGGAATGGCGTAGGCCTCCATCCAGCGAGTAAAATAGTCTCCAGCGACCAGAATATATTGGTTCCCAGTGCTGGTACGGGGAAGTGGTCCCATGATATCTACAGCAACAAGCTGCATCGGATAACCAGTCTGAACATTTTGGAGTGTAGCTCTACGGTGTGGAACAGGAGACTTCCGGCTAGCACACGAGGGACATGACTGACAATGTGCCCGTACATCATTGTAATGTCCAGGCCAGTAAAACCTCTCCTTCAGTCGCTGAAGAGTTTTTTCTTCACCAAAATGACCACTCGTAATTCCTCCATGAACCTCTTGTAATATCTCATCACGTAGCTTCCTTGGAACCACGAGCTGAAGTCGGCTTGTATCATCTGGACTCTGAAACTGTCGATATAACAGATTGTTCTGAAGGATCAACTGATCCCACATCTGGTAGAGTCTCCGTAACTCTTGGCTTTGACCCTTGATGGTGTCCTTATCCGGCTTCTTATTCTCCTCTTTACTCCGAAGAATAAGCTGAATAGAAGAATCCTCACATTGAGCCTGTCGGAGGTCTTGACAACTCTGAGTGAACACTGAGATCGCGTCTGTTGGAAGTGCTTGAATCGATAGAGATTCTTCATGAGAACTCCTTCCACACTGTGTACAAGGCTTCCTGGACATTGCATCTGCATTACCATGTTGCTTGCCCTGTCTGTGTACGACGTCAAAATCAAATTCTTGCAATTTTTCTAACCAGCGTGCTAACTGGCCTTCAGGATCTTTGAAATTCTTTAGCCACTGAAGACTACCATGATCTGTACGGAGACAAAATTTCCTACCCATCAAGTAAGGTCGGAAGTGATTTGTGAAGAAAACTACAGCAAGCAACTCTCTTCTTGTCACACAGTAATTCCGCTCTGGTTTTGTTAGAAGACGACTGCCAAATGCAATTATACATGCTCCACTCCATCCTCTCCTTCTTGAGAGAGAACTGCACCAATCCCTGTATTACTAGCATCTGTGTCCAGAGTAAATGGTTTAGAAAAATCAGGATGTGCCAAAACAGGAGTAGAAGTTAGCCTATGTCGCAGCTCTATGAATGCTTCTTGACATTCTTCTGTCCACTTGAAGACAGAATTTTTCTCAGTGAGCTTGTGAAGTGGTTTTGCTATGGATACAAATCCTTTGACAAACCGTCGGTAATAATTTGCCAACCCCAAGAACTTTTGTACCTCCTTCGCAGATGTTGGAACAGGCCACCGAGCTACTTGATTAGACTTGTCTGGATCAGTAGCTATTCCATCTGCTGAGATCACGTGACCGAGATAGGACACCTTTTCTTGGAATAGTGAACACTTGGCTGGTTTTAACTTCAGCCCTGATTCTCGTAGACGCTGGAACACCAACTTCAGAGAACGGAGATGATCTTCAAAATCTCGTCCCAGAATAATGACGTCATCTAAGTAGACAAGGCACTCAGTCCATTGGAGACCACTTAGCACCAAATCCATCAGACGCTGGAAGGTAGCCGGAGCATTGCATAAGCCGAATGGTATCACGGTGAATTCGAACAGACCTTCTGGCGTACAGAAAGCTGTCTTCTCTTGATCTTCTGGGGACATCTCCACTTGCCAGTAACCGCTGATGAGATCCAACGTACTAAACCACTTGGATCCTGCCATGGTACTCAGGGTGTCGTCAATACGAGGGAGTGGGTAGGCATCTCGTCGGGTGATTGAGTTCAACTTCCGGTAATCCACACAGAATCGCTTGGTCCCATCCTTCTTTTGGACTAACACCACTGGTGAAGCCCATGGGCTGTTTGACTGACGGATGATCCCATTCTCTTGCATCTGACGCAGCAAGGTTCTGATCTCCTCTTTCTTGTATGGAGGAAGCCGTCGAGCCTGTTGACGAATGGGCGGGTGATGCTCTGTATTGATTTTGTGGAGCAGGCGATTAGTATGACCATAATCTGTAGGGGAAGCAGCAAAAATGTCAGCATATGCAGACACCAGCAGATACACACGTTTCTTTTGCTCTTCTGTTACTCCTTCACAGCAATTCTGAACCATACTCCACAACATCTCCTCTTTACCCTCTGTTGGAGGCAGAACATCTGATTGTGTGGTGGAAATATTGATTGACTGGGATTCATTCGTCAGTTCCATCTGTCCAACACAGGTCCCCTTGTAGATTGTAACGGCATCCTGTCTGGCATTCAGAAGACGAACTGGAACTCCTTCTCTAGTAGGTACCACCAAAGAGGCCGCAGATGTGAATGTTGTTTTTGCCTCTTTCATAGGTCGATCGAAAATCCACGCTCCTCCAATGACTGGCTCTTGAGGTACTCCTACTATCTCCATTTGACTCATAGCTGGAATCTGAATTGTCTCACGGAGCACCACTCGAATTGGTAGCACTGACTGATTTGCTGTGGAGGAGATTGCATACAATGGAAAAGACAATCTTTTGTCAGGGAAGTGGATACATCTGTTTGCCATATTGACTGAGCAGGAGTTCGCTTCTAAAAAGTCTAGTCCTAGTATTCCTTCAGTGGTGAGTTGATCTACAATCAACATTGTCCACTGGAACACTTCTCCACTCAATCGAATCCAAATCGGTGAGCAGCCGAACACATTCAATGGTGATCCTTCTACACCAGTCAACCGAGGTCCATTCCAAGGGTTTAGTGGAAGGTCTGGAGAGGCAATCAGATCCCACTTATCCTTCCTTAGGAGAGAAACAGCTGCACCAGTGTCTAACAGGAGGGAAACAGAAAGCTGTTTAGAAGGCTGACTAGAAGAAACAGAAGAGGGACATTCAATAACTGCAGGGATACTATAAGTGTTTGTAGTACAAACGGGGAGGATACTGATATCTTTTTTTTCTTTGTTGGTCATTTGATCGACACCCTCGAACGCACGACCAGAAGCGCCGAGGGTGTCTAGTTTCCCTGATCTCCTCTCCTGCCCGCAGCGCAACCCCGGGCATAGTGTCCTTCTTGACCGCATCTCCGACATTTGATGGGTTGACGGTTGTTAGTAGGCCGCTGACGGTGTGGATCACGTTGCCGTGATTCTATCTTTAGCTCCAGCTGCCCAACCTGTTCCACGAGCTGTTCTAATGCACGAACCAGTGATGGTTGAGACGTCTCTCCACTAGCAGCGCCCGATACTGGTAGCTTCTCCTTCTCTTCCTCGACCTATGAGACTCCATGATGAACATTACTGCGAGGAAGGAAAGACTCTGTCTCCAGCGTTGCCGTCACCGCAGCATCCAGCGTCTTGGGTCGAGTTTGCTTCACTCCTAGTGCTACTTGCGGGTTACTCAGTTGTCCCATATAGTGAATGAGAGCAAGCTGTTCTCGAGCAGCGTCCTCAAGTTGAGGGTGAGCTTTGTCCGTCAGAAGTCGAACATCTTCTGCAAATTCAGCCCAGCCTTCGCTCCGTTTCTTACTCCGACACTGTAGCTCTGCAAGGTAAAGCTCTTTCTTGCTGGGTGGTTCAAACCGCTCACGAAGGGCCTTCTTTGCCTTTTTATAATCTCCCTTAGTATCTGCTGCCAGTCTCTGAAAAGCGGTTCTTGCTCTGCCTGTTAACCGAACCTTCAGCCACAGCAACATGGCATCTCCTTCCCAAGCATTCACAGCGGCGACGTCCTCGAAGTGTTCGAACCATTGGTCGACGTCTTCTTCTCCCGCAAACATCTCTGGAAGGACCAGCGGTCGTGTAGACATCTTGGATCCTGCCAACTACGCCAATGTAACACGCAGACGTTTTAACAGCTAGAGCAAGTTGGGTCAAGCTCTCAACAGTCTTTATTGAAAAATAGACAACCCATATATAGCAGAGCTTTAACAATGACATGTATCTATGTAACAGACAATGTATTGTGTGACAATAAGTATAGTCAGAGAGTCTCAGTCCATGATAATGACCAAGCAAGACAGAAGTCTGTTACATATAGTATATTCGCAGAGGAGGTTGGAAGCATTTGTATGCGCACATGATTTTTAGGCTGTTATTATGCGCACGTGATTTTCGAATGCATAGCTAACGTTCCATCGTGAGGCGTGGCTCAATGGCGCTAGCATACAGCACTCGAAATCATCCGTGGATTCTTCTAAAATTGTATTGCATAGACTGGAGTTATGATCTTAGAATACTGGTTTAGCTATTTTGCATAGTGCACTGCACCAGTTTCTGTGCTCTGTATGTCGTGAAATCTAGGAAGAAGTAGCACAGCTCCAGTAGACAGCACACTTGTGCTGGAGCCAGGAATCTTTCTGCTGATCTAGTTTTGACATCGACCTTTCTTTGTAAGAGTATAAAGGATTAACTGAATGGATATACTTGGCTACAACTACATATTTATAATCACAATGGTTTAGTTTATGGAACAGAACATAGTTTCTGTGCATACTATATTGTATTTTTGTAAAGGCACTTAGCTAGTGTTACCATATAATTGTCCATTTTGTGGTTGCTTGCTTTCACACTATTATAGTTTCTGCTTGTCTTTAGCTAGTTGTACTATGACATTCTGACTTGTATGACTATAGTATTTTGTAAAAAATGGTATGGCTAGTGGAAAGCTTCAATTTTCTGGCAAAAAGAATGCAGCGAGAAACACCACTGTCCAGGAAATGTAGGGGAAACACCGCCACTGTCCAGGAAGACAGCTGTACATCAATTCCTAGACGTAAGAGACAGCGTCCAAAGCCCAAAAATGCTGATAGTTGGGGCGAGCCTGAGCGAGCCCCACATTGATTGGCACAATGGCCCACGCGGCGGGGAATGTATCTATCAATCTGTCACGGGGTAGCATTTGTCGTTTTCAATGTTCCCGAGAAGTAGGAAACGCCCTTTTTAGCACGTGCGCACATTATAATTGGCGCTTGGTTTCAAACAAGATACCTGGCATTCTGGCAATGATGCAGATGACTCAGGGACGACAACAACAGAGATCAGAGACACCTAAAAAGCAACAAGTTTACACGACAAGGCCGCTACCAGAAAGCGACAACGAGAGGCAGAGTCACCCGATCAACGTGGAAGCGGACGACTGGAGCGACAAAGGGAATATCAAAGGGCCTACCGGAGACGCCAGCGGAAAGCAGTAGCTACAACAGAGCAAACAGTAACTTAGGTACGTCTAATGAGCTCGTGTGTGATAGCAGTAGAGCCTGCAGTGAGTGAGGAGACCGAGGAACAATGCCCTATTCATCACATCTTCCGGTACATTGTTCCCCTGACGCCTATAGGCAAGGAACACACTCAGCAAGAGATAGTTGGAGAAAGTGCACCATATCTGCACTGATTCGATTCTATTCACCATCAACAAACCCATTAGCGCCGGTTAAATATTAAAATTATAGCACAAAAATCTGTGGTGAAACTGGTGTTCACATAACACAGACTTATCTACTAAAATCTGGACTCACCACATAGACTAACCTGGTGCAAATATAATAATAAGTATATGTTATACACTAACAAGGTTAAATTATATCAATGCTCAGGCTCGCCCCTGCCATTCCATGCATGAATGTACTAGTATAATTATACTCATTATTCTACATGCAATCTATTTCCTTATAATTAATAATAAAAAATGTCACACATGATAATTAATAATGCTATTTGAAATTATAGTCAAGAATCATTTATCCTGTTTGGTAGTAGCAGTGTTGGGAATAAGCTGTTTTCTGACTCCCTTCGACTTTTGTATAGACTTTTTGTGAGCTTGTTTATACTTCTCCAGCAATCCAGAGGCGAAAGAGAATCCTCTAATTGTTACATAGTGTTCGACGATTTGTTTTAGAAGTGCCTGGCTTCTTCTATCTCCCATCCTGCTGACACAAGATCCCAAAAGTGCAACACATCATCATCAGCAAGTATTTTTCCTGTAACTTCATTTTAAATTTCTGTAGCTGAGTTGGATCTCCACTCAAAATTTGTCGAACCACTAGTTCAATCGATTGAAAAACGCCGAATGTCATGTTTCCAATATGTGTCAAACCGCCTCTATCCATTGTTTTGATCCAATCCTCTGATCCATCTGTGTCTTCTTCGGTTTGATTCAAGTCCAATAAACAGCATACCTTTTCCTCCTTCAAAGGATGGGCTGAACGTTTTAACTTTCCACTTAAGGATTTAATCACATACCCAGCAGTATACCTGAGCGCATTCTGTTCCTCATATGTTAGCTCTACTTCAGGATTCTTCTCTTCAACTATATTCAACTTGTAATGCCTCTTAACCCTTTAATTACTAAATTATCCAGCTGAATTTTTAACCTCGTAAATGCTGACCACTTCTCTCGTGAATATCTCGTGTGTCTTTTGTGCTACTGGTCTCAAATTTGCGTCCTTTTACGCCAGTGAGTAGCCGCAATTGCCCACACGCAAGTCGGTCAATATGCCTCTCCCACTTCGAAAGTGAAGCCGATAAAGTGCAACGACCTCGTCAAATTTTGCTCAAAGTTAGTACTTTGGGGCTGGCTGCTGAAAAGTACACACAAATAGCAGTGGTTTTGGTGAGTGCAAAATGTAGCCCAGATCATAGAGAATGCACAAAAATGTGTTTGCGAGCACCCTGAAGCCATAAAATGTCCAAATTTTCTTGTCATCCATTTTGTTTCTCCTAAAATGTTGTGAAATTTGCACTGAAGCCATAGAAATGCCGTCGCCATAACGTTTAGCGCATGGGGCGCGCCGAAAACCGGTCAATTTTGGCGGTTATTTGTATTCTTCAATTTGGCTTAATTTTGGGATATTTTAACACTTTTTGAGAAAGTTATGGTGTCTGAAGTATGTATGTTGCCAAAAGGCAACAATAGGGGTTAAAGGGTTAATAAGACTATCAAATAAACGATCGACGATGTATTGATAAAAAATTGGGCAAGCAGGTACGTCAATACTTTCCAACAAAAAGGAAGACCATTTTGCCTTGAAACTAGGAGAGGCACGTAGCTTAAACAGCTTCTCCCATCTTCTCCCTCCTACGTTGCAATTTTTGCTGGGATCCAAAACAGTTTTCAAGTTGTATTACGAGATCTGATGCGAACAAACCGAAAGAATCACTGTTTTCTTTATCAGACACCCACTCTAGCAGTTTCTCAGCCGTTTGTCGCGCGTTTTTAGCAAGATCTGATGGAATATCGAACCCTTTGTCGGTGATCACTTGCTGAATCGCCGCCCTGAACATAACTTTACTACCTAAAATTACAGAAAAACCATCAAATATAACTAAAAATCACTCGTCTCTTACCTGAAAGCGAGTCTAGCTTTTCTTCGACGTACACAGCTGCCATATCCACGTGTTCTCGAGCGCGCGTGTTCAACACATTACGCAGTATACAAGGGGTTAAATTGTAATCACAGAAGCGAACACGGAGTGCCCGCGCTAATGTGCAAATATTTGCCTAGTCTCCAATCCTTTCTAGGTGAAATATGTATAGGTTAGAGACCGAGGCCAAGGGATCTACGCAGTATAGAAACCCGAGGAAGCCATATAGAACCCGAGCGCGTAGCGCGAGGGTTCTATGGCGATGCGAGGGTTTCTATACCGCGTAGATCCCGTTGGCCGAGGTCTCTAACCGGCTTAGTGTATAGCAACCGTTGCTATCCAACAAGGAATTTTCGACGCTGCGCAAATGTTTTGTAAAGAACACGGCCTTACTTCAGCGATGGGAAAACATAGGCGAGTTTAGCTAGAGTACGTCGCTAAACGGCTTTCCGTGTCTTGTTACACCTTGCTGGTACTCTGGCTCGTCTCCTACCATCCTTCCGCCATCGCTTTAGCGTCTGCTAGTGGCTTTCTGACGCAACAAAAAGTTAGTTTCTGGAACTCACTCACGCTCACACGTGTACAAGCCTCACATCACGTGTTCTTGTAATAACAATTTTATGGCTTGTTATGAATGCACTCTCACTAAGCAAACTGTGGTCTATCTGTTGTTCGCGGAAGGACTCTATCTGTTCGCGGATGGACTCTATCCGTTCGCGGATGGTCTCTACAGCAAATAGATCCTCGGATCTAATAAATCTGATTGGTCAATAACATTGAGCTATACTCTAACTATGGTTTTACATGTCACGTGACTGAATATTAATGATTACAACCTCCTCTGCTATATTCACTAGCGACAGTTCGCTGGCAGAAAATCCAATTAAAGCGTGGGTGATTCACACTCCTACTCTTAGTAGGCGCAGTCGATTATGGACTCCTGTCTCTAAGTATAGAACCATGAAGCAGCGCCTCCGATTTGTGAGTTTGCAAAATCATTGATATCTCGGTCAGGAATCACGGCCTGGTGATTCTTTCCTAGATTCTGGCAGCCAATACATAAAGCTAACTTTTCACCCGTAGCCGTCTCTAAAATCTATTCGTGAAGTAGCCAAGAAAAAGAGTATTATTTTCAGTCTAGCAGCGTGCATGAAATATTGCGCGAGACGGCTACGGGTGATTTCATAGTCCTTTCTTAGTTCTTTGTGTCAGTATATACAAGATGAACTAAACTGTTATGCAAGTAAAGTTATGAGCAAAATTTCCAAAAACAGTTTACTCCGACAAAGCTGCTTATCTAGCTTGTTGTTCCGTAGAAGACTTTGTTTTAACTCTTGACTGTTTGTGCACTACCTGTTGAACCATTGGCAGAAAACTAGAGCTACATTACTTCTCGGTTTTGGAGTTCTGGGGGATTTTCTGCACATAACAAAAATTTACACCTTCATGCCCCATCCCACCTTAAAGTAGAGAGGTTTGTTTGTATGCACAATGCAAATGAGAGTTTCGTGTTGCAAAATTTCATCGTTGTAAAGTGTAGTTAAAGTACATTATCTTGTTTTTCTGGCTGGCAGAAAGAATGCAGAAATTTCAGTTTCACAGTTGTTTGGGGGACGTAAAGAGCTAGATTTTCTGCAGAGGCCGCAATCACAAGGAGATTTGTTTTCAATGCTCATCGTTTTTAGCTCAATACTGCCTAGAGCAGCCGACTTGGATCCTACTGATGCGGCCTCTGGAAAGAACAACGCAAACTTGTTGAAGAATCCATGTAGCAACTCTTGAGTACTGTTGATACTCCTTCGCTGAGTGTGAGCCCGCCAGGCTTCGTGGTTCTGTACAGATCGCTTCCACACGCACATTTTACTCATTATAATTTATAATTCTATTTGATGACACAAGCAAACACTTAGCTAATACTGTTCCAAAATTAATGTGGTAGCCTGTGGTTTTCATACAGCTGTACTTGTACTGTAAATAGTGCTCGTGAATCTAATTGTTGTTGCGTGAATATCATTATAAGTGATTTTTTTTTAGTTGTATATTTCCAGAACCAATCAGAATTCTGTACTGTAACGCTGGAATTTTACTTATCAATCTAAAGCCAACATATGCCGTAAAACCAACAAAAATCCAAGAGATGAATTTTTAGTATTACTAAATATTTTGTAACCTATCTCATGCCGACCCTATTTTAAAACCATTTCTTGTGACAATTCTAGGATCCAACTAGCATCTTCAGATCTGTTTATTTGTATCTTTTAAAGTATGTTTTGGTGTTAGCAGAGAATATAGGTGGTGCTTACAGTAGGTGGTACATGGTACCATCAGTCATTACTACCGTGTAGCGGGTAATTTTGGAGGTCAAAATTATTTTTGGCGAATGACCCAGATTTTGTGTTCTGGCGAATTTAATTTTGGCGTCAAGTACTTGGCTCACGTATTACTACAATAGAAAAAACAGATTTGGCGAATTTTATTTTGACAAATGCTTGACGATTCGCCAAATTCGCCTAAGTTTCCCCTCGCCAAAATTACCCGTTATACGGTATGTACATTGTGAATCTCTTATTATGCTCATGAATCTCATTATTATTGTTTACTATTACTCATCAAATGTACATGTGGTATTAAAATTCCTAGTCTCGTTCTCAGACGACACCTTTTCCTCTATGGTTCCCAGAGGGTCTGGCAACTTGCTTGAGTTTTCTCGGTCTTGGTGACGTTTCATTCTCAGAAAATGGAAATGACCAATCAGATCACCTTGTTTTCAAAATTCACATTACTAACGTGCTTTTGAGCACATGATCAATATGGTGGTAGTGCAGTGTGTTCAGATTTATCGATGACAGAGAGCATCTAGCTATAGGGTAATCTTCGTTTGCTAATAAGCAGCCAGTCACTTCTTAGCTAGCACAAAATTAATAGTGATTTCGCTAACAACAGGTGTGGAAAAATAATTTGCGATTTATTATTCTTATACCATTACATTTATGAGTGTTACCATCTTTGAGCACCACCAAGGAACATAGCATTGTACCTTTCGTGTCTTCCTGACCTGATCTATAACTAGTGTCGAGTGTTGTAGTTCATGTGACCACAGATGTTAGTATACAGACAATTTGTCCGCATCTTGCATCCGTGTAGCTATTGAACGCATGACAATGACATCACCAAGACCGAGAAAAGTCGAGCAAGTTGCCAGACCCTCTGGGAAGCATAGCGGAAGAGGTGTGGTCTGGAAACGAGACTATAGAATTCCTGATGTGATCTACTTATGCCTTTACAGTAGTGAGAGTCTGTTATGATAGCATTATATTGCAATCATAATTTCTACACAGTTTATCAAGTGCGCAGATTTGATAAGGATGGGTATAGCATAGATTTTGGTTACAGTAGTTACCCACTCCTTCTCTTTAAGACTGGTTTATAGTTTAATGCAGTAAATTGTGGTTCATTGCATCAATGCAACATATAGATATAGAAAATGTTCTTTTTCTATGTCGCGTTGTGTTGCAATACAATTTGAACTAGCAACTCAACACATGCAGTGCTAGCTACCACATCACATTGTAAACCAACCTTTAATATGTGCTCTTGTATATGTTCCGCGCTTTCTAGGAATTTGCGCTTTCTCGAGAAAGCGCAGCGCTTTTTAGGAATCCCTAGAAAGCGCGGAACATATACATGTATACATGTTGAGTTAATATAGCTGCCTCATAGTAATTTTTCCTCTCAGATCTAGTTGATACTGATGCTACTCAAGAGGCATTTCGAGATGAGGTTGAAGTGTGTGTCTCTAACCTGGTAGTGAATGGATCACCTGGTAGTGGTAAAACATGTGTAGTGAATCTATCAGTCGGTGAACCTGCTCCTGATGTCCGCAACAGCACCGGCTGTGTAGAGACTCCTGTTCGTTCCATGGCACAAGGTACCATCTACGCCAACGGCACAAGATTAAAAAAACTATACAAACTGAAGAAATGCTCCACATGGTGTGTCAAGCTATGAAGCACAAGGTTGATGAGATAAAGAGAGAGCAAGTTGATCAAAAGAAGCCGCGTCATCGTAAAGTATCCAGATCTACTCCAGCTACACAGCAATCCACATCCAGTACTCCATCAATGAGTGATGAGTTTACTGACGCCACTAGTGATGACAAAGAAGAGAGCCTTGAGGTGTTTGCTAAGCTAGTTGTTGAGATATCATCTGCTGAGGCATCAACTGAGTTCCTAACAGCTCACTTGGTCTTGACTATCGACTCAGGAGGCCAGCCACACTTCATGGATGTAGCACCACTCTTTCTCCGCAACAGCTCCTTGTTTCTTATCACTGTGAAGCTGAACGAGCGACTGGACTCTAAGCCAAAATTCGATTACTTCATCAATGGACAGCCGATTGAAATGAGCAACACAGAGCTCCAACCGACCAACCTGCAGCTAATAGAGCAGCTTGCCAAGAGCATTTCATCACTTCAACTATCAACCACTCCCAGCTCAGATGTATCAGAGCATGCAAAGTTTATGATTGTTGGCACCTTTGCTGACAAAGCTGGAGACTGTCAGGGCGAGACTATCGCAGATAAGAACACCAAACTACGTGATCGATTGAAGGATTATGAAGCCGAACGAATTGATGCAGGAAATGATGTCATCTTTGCTGTCAATGCAATCACTACAGATCCAGACGAGCGTCGAGAGGCAGCTCTGAGACTACAGAACAAGATTACCAATACTCCAGGCACCACTATCAAAACAAGAATCAAGATGAGGTGGTTTGGTCTACTACTGCACTTGCTGGATGAGGCTAAGAAGAACAAGGTCTCCATTATCCCACTGGAGGAGGTGCTTGCTGCTGGAAGAAGTCTTCAAATGAGTAGAGATGAAACTCTACAGGCCATAGCGTTTTTCCATAAGCTAAACCTCCTCATGTATTTCTCAACCGATAAGCTTGGTAGCATAGTGTTTATCGATGTAAAGCCTATACTAAGCAATGTGTCCAATCTTATTGGCATCTCTTTTATTGATAAGAATAAGCTCGACAAGATCTTCATCACTAACCTGCCAGGCGATGCCCAGAGATTACTGAGAGATTACGGTAGATTCTCCCGAGAGATTTTGGACTCATCGTTTCACTTCTCAGCACCACTCACCACTGATGTGTTCCTCGACTTATTAGAGCATCTTTGTGTTATTGCGCGTATCGAGAGAGAGGGTCTGACAAGCTTCTTCCTCCCATGTGCCTTGCCTGATGCACCTGAAGATATCCTTCAAAAGAAGGAGCAGATCGCCAGCTTGTGGATCGTGTCGCTTCAGACCAGGCGTGGTATCGGATTGGTTGATGTTCCCATCCCAAAGAGCTATCTACCAACACTTGTTGTTCATCTACTCAACTCATCTGATTTCGAAGCAGATCTTAAGTCTCGTCATTACCGTAACCTCATGAGCATCTGTTATGTTCATGGTGGGTGTGTCTATCTGATAGAGCGGAATCTTCAGCTGGAGATCTACTACCCTTGTGCTGACGATGATGTAGAAATAAGCAAGGATTGCTCCTTCATTCGCTCAGCAATACTGAACGCTCTCGTTGAGGTTGAGAAGAAGCTTCATTTCATGCCAGGCATCTTGATCAAGAACGATGCCTTCCTCTGCTCCTGTGACGGTTCTCACCATATCTGTGTATACAACAAAGACCGCAGGAGAACATATTGTGATAGAAGTGACAAGCTGAGAAAACTCAACCAGCAACAACAGTATTGGTTACACCACCAGCAGCAGCAACCAGGTATGCCTGCTAACATGATTGATGATGAGTTATCACCATCTTTTTGTTTAGCCTCAGTAGTTGAGCGACCCACAACAGCTGATCTACCGTCATCAGTAGCATCATCATCATCAGTAGTAGTTCCCACTAGTACATCTGGTACAATACTACCATCATCAGGTGAAGCTTGTTTAGATCATGTGACATTGTATCAACCTCATCATACTGCAGGCTCTCCTCCTCTCTCAGTGAACCTGCTTGTTGAAGCAGTCACAGATGTTACGGATTGGCACACTCTTGGTCTTAAACTGAATCTCACTATGAGCCAGTTGGAGGACATTCGTGTCACCTATCATGTGTATGGATTAGGTGTACTCAAAGCTAGAGTGTTTGATGCATGGTTAAAGAGCTCTCCCAGTGCATCTTGGAGTGACCTGATCTCAGCTTTGAAGAGCATGAATGAGCACAGAGTTGCTAGTGATATTGCAGCACGCTGGACTCATGCACACCAGGTAGTGATCTCTATAGCACTCTCTGCACTTGTATTTATCAATCATTATACAGGAATTGGTATCACTGCGGTAAGTAGCTCATCAGATCACATGGTCCCACACCAGCAGACACAGCACAGACTCTGTAGATTATTATAACTAAACAGTGTCAATCCAACTTGTCTATTATTTTTGGTCAATTATAATAAAGCATTTTTACGTCACGTCCTAAACACTGTGGTGAAGTTAGCAGAACATTCGCCAGCAGAACATTCCACAGGCACGTCTCAAGCATTCTTGTGGTTATCAGTATGCGTCATCGTCAGCCAGGTTCTCGAGCATGCAGTACGGGGGTCATTGTATGGCTGTTGTTCTGGCGAGAGTTGGCTTGGCGCCGTTGTGGACTTACACGTCGTGTATGCAGTATATTGCTTCATATACCGTATGGCACTGTATCCTTTGGCTTTCTTCTATAGTTCTACGTACTATTGGCTTCAAGTTGCGTTGACATATTGCATGTTGATACGGTATGCTGCTGGCACATATAAGCTCACAACCTCTGATTGCTTACATGAACAATAATTGTAGAGTTTTTTTACTGTTAAGCATCTCTATCACTTTCTCCACATGGATATTTGGGTAGATCAGTATTAATTTTGTTTGCAAGAGATACTAGATTTATAAAAGCTATCCTGAGAATAGCACTAAAATCAGCAACTAAGTTTCGCGATACATTTTGTAAAAATTAAATGTGATACAACCACTTCCAATCTCGATTATATCGGTTAATTCCTCCCACTATAGACCAGTATTCAGTATTCATCAACACTATTTCCACTCTTACCACACTTCCCTCTACCCAACCATCATCTTGGTAAACTCCTCCCACTTCTCGTTTACTAGCCCAAATTCATTTTCTACGGCTAATTGGAAACTTTTAATTTGGGCTGCCTTTCTGGACAGTTTACAACCAAGCAAACATTATTTCCACTCTTACCACACTTCCCTCTACCCAACCATCATCTTGGTAAACTCCTCCCACTTCTCGTTTACTAGCCCAAATTTATTTTCTACAGCTAATTGGAAACTTTTGATTTGGGCTGGCTTTCTGGACAGTTTACAACCAAGCAAACATTATTTCCACTCTTACCACACTTCCCTCTACCCAACCATCATCTTAGTAGTTACTTCTCGCATTTCTTTTTTCCATTAGTGGTGTAATATGTTGTGTAAATATAATGACTTTTAATTTAATATCAGGAATAGATGAACTGAACAGTACTAGCTATATAGAGTAGTCCATGCTTGTTCTGCAGTTATGTTAGGATTTATCTGAAGGATCGCTAACACAATTGCCTGTTAAGTTAAGAAAAGTTGTAAAAACTTTTTTTAACTGTATCTCACCTCTCTAAACAGGACATCATGTGCAATTCTAAATGCGTTGTAGTCAGTCTCTTTGTTTGTCACTCTTGCAATTTCCGCAAGGCTGTCAACAATATTATATTGCTATATTTATATTCAAAGTAACTAAGACAATACTACATATTTTCTACCCATTGTTACCTCCTCGGTGTTGTATTTATTTAAGGCTTGTCCCATCGCTGAGGCTTTTATTTGATCGACCTTTTTGCATCCTCTATTCAAGAGTGTGTCTAAATTTTCATTCTGTATTTGACCTAAGATAATTTTTTGGAAGTGCTCCTACACATTCCAAAAAGCTAGATAGTCATAATATTGTAACACTTGCCTTGTATTCTTGAATGACTCTTAAAATATTCGTTTCACTTGGCCACACAACTGCATTCCATAAGTATTTTTTAAATGATAGTAATTTTATTTTAACTTTTTACCATAAGTCAAGTCACTCTCAGACAAATGAGAACTAGCTTTTTCTGTAGAAGCAGAAACAAAATAGTACGTTATTTCTTTTTGAAAGATAATTATTGAGATACCTGCTGTAAATTCTACCATAAAGTCGTTATCACACTGAACAATGTGATTTTGTGTAATTCTGCAATTTTTTTATGTGGTGTAAATAATAATGTGATTAAAAAGCTTACCTGAAAAGTTCTTCTAATAGCCACTTTCTGTTTTCCTGCATAAAGAATCACATAATAGCAAAATGTATAAGAATGCTAACCTTTACATAGTTTCCGTAATTCTCATTGCTAATTGGCAATTGTCCAAAGAGAATATCGTTAGCAAACTGTTGGAATACAGTAAGCTGTACATAATGATAGAATAAGTTTTAATGACCTTGCAGACTGATATTGTGCAGCTTTTCTCATCTGTTGATGTTTCAACCTTAAAATTAAAACAATGTTGACACAATTAAACAAATTTTTATCACCATATAGTTAACAATCTTCCATTTTTTCTTTTGCTCTGTATTATACCATGTCTCTACAGCCTTCCTGTAGTAATTATAATAATATATTTTTTGCTTTATCTACAAGTAGTTGCTATAATACTTGAATAAGTCAACTTCTGTTTTGTGTGAAAACACACAAAGTGGATCAAAATTTATTATGTTTCCATTGTCCATATCAGCAACCTAAAGAAGTAGTGTTTGATAATCTATGATGAAAGTATAGTAATATTCAATTACTTACTAACAAAACTGTATGATGAATAAACAGCGGGCATAATATATAATCGCACTCTGAGGGTACTCTCTGCAGTGATAAGTGAATTGTTTGTCATCATCAGTTATAAGTATTGTCATAAGTATTGTGCGGTTATAAGTATTGTTTGATGGTTATCTAGACATACTTGAATAAAGGCGCATGGGTTTAACTTCAGAAATTGTGCTCTCTTCACGTTGGCACATTTTTGTAGGTCTTCATAGCGGATGGTCTCCACAACTTTTTTGTCATCATCAAATGCCTGAAATGCATTTTAATGAACAATGTACTACACTACACATGTCAATATTATAGCTCACTTCCTGAGCTAGCTCTTCCCTCCATACTGCTAGGCAAAAATCAAGAACCTGCATAAAAGCATAATTATTAATATTAATTTTGTTTGACAATGAATGATAGGTCAAAATTTTTACGAACATTTGTGCAGACACATCCTTGGTCATTCTTTATTAAGGCAATGTCACTTCTGTACACTTTTGGACCTCCGTCAATCCTTAGTATTATTTTTTCAGGTTCTTCTGGTGGATTGTCTGTTTAGAATAATTGTATGTGTACAACATTAATTGTAATTATGAAAGTAATTGCACTGTCTCCTGATTACCGTTACCTTGTGAAGCATTATGTTTCTCCGTATCTTTGGTATCTATTCCAGTCTATAAACAAGAACAATTGATGGTTACTATTTTTGCAATAGTAACCAGTGACCTTGTTAGATAAAGTTTTACACCAGTTCTTAGTAAAACTAACCGTGGGAAATGTATTCTCAGCATCATCTTCATCATCACTTGACACCTTAGCAATAAAGTAATTACAAAAGTAACACAACACCATCAATCATGCATATACCTCAACATTGTTTTCTTCCTTGATTAAGGTATTGTTGGAAATTTCGTATGCTATTACTTTTCTGGCATTGTTTGCATCAGCCTGTTAAATTAGTAGCCTACTAGTCTATTTTACGTACAATAGCTTACCTGAGTGTAGCATAATTCTCCAATGTCAAGCAAGTGTCGTGCTCCCTAATTATTAGGGAGACACGGTAGTGTCTCCCTATGTAGGGTTGAACGAGAAAACAAGATGGCGGCTACATACAATGTATTAGCGTTCAAACGCTGATATTTCGCCAGGTGGTGAATTGTATACGTCCAAGGACACTTAGATCTGCTATCTGGCGTTGCTCCATCTTACAGTAGCAAGGAGAGCGCTCTACACTGTTACTAAAGTGACGAACCTAGAAACGGTGAAAATCGAGTTTCGTCATCTTCGTTTTCTTCTTTCTTTCTTTCTTTCTTTCTTTCTTTCTTTCTTTTTTCTTTCTTTCTTTCTTTCTTTCTTTCTTTCTTTCTTTCTTTCTTTCTTTCTTTCTTTCTTTCTTTCTTTCTTTCTTTCTTTCTTTCTTTCTTTCTTTCTTTCTTTCTTTTCTTTCTTTCTTTCTTTCTTTCTTTCTTTCTTTCTTTCTTCTTTCTTTCTTTCTTTCTTTCTTTCTTTCTTTCTTTCTTTCTTTCTTTCTTTCTTTCTTTCTTTCTTTCTTTCTTTCTTTCTTTCTTTCTTTCTTTCTTTCTCTTTCTTTCTTTCTTTCTTTCTTTTCTTTCTTTCTTTCTTTCTTTCTTTCTTTCTTTCTTTCTTTCTTTCTTTCTTTCTTTCTTTCTTTCTTTCTTTCTTTCTTTCTTTCTTTCTTTCTTTCTTTCTTTCTTTCTTTCTTTCTTTCTTCTTTCTTTCTTTCTTTCTTTCTTTCTTTCTTTCTTTCTTTCTTTCTTTCTTTCTTTCTTTCTTTCTTTCTTTCTTTCTTTCTTTCTTTCTTTTCTTTCTTTCTTTCTTTCTTTCTTTCTTTCTTTCTTTCTTCTTTCTTTCTTTCTTTCTTTCTTTCTTTCTTTCTTTCTTTTCTTTCTTTCTTTCTTTCTTTCTTTCTTTCTTTCTTTCTTTCTTTCTTTCTTTCTTTTCTTTCTTTCTTTCTTTCTTTCTTTCTTTCTTTCTTTCTTTCTTTTCTTTTCTTTCTTTCTTTCTTTCTTTCTTTCTTTCTTTCTTTCTTTCTTTCTTTCTTTCTTTTTCTTTCTTTCTTTCTTTCTTTACTTTCTTTCTTTCTTTCTTTTCTTTCTTTCTTTCTTTCTTTCTTTCTTTCTTTCTTTCTTTCTTTCTTTCTTTCTTTCTTTCTTTCTTTCTTTCTTTCTTTCTTTCTTTCTTTCTTTCTTTCTTTCTTTCTTTCTTTCTTTCTTTCTTTCTTTCTTTCTTTCTTTCTTTCTTTCTTTCTTTCTTTCTTTCTTTTCTTTCTTTCTTTCTTTCTTTCTTTTCTTTCTTTCTTTCTTTCTTTCTTTCTTTCTTTCCTTTCTTTCTTTCTTTCTTTCTTTCTTTCTTTCTTTCTTTCTTTCTTTCTTTCTTTCTTTCTTTCTTTCTTTCTTTCTTTCTTTCTTTCTTTCTTTCTTTCTTTCTTTCTTTCTTTCTTTCTTTCTTTCTTTCTTTCTTTCTTTCTTTCTTTCTTTCTTTCTTTCTTTCTTCTTTCAGTAAGCCTAGCGCTGTCCTGAGTGAACGAATCACTACCAAACCTGCACCATCGCATGTGTATATATCTGGGGTAGTGCACTTACTTCTTAGATAGGCATCAAACACTACAAGAAGCGAGTAATCCTTGAAAAACATGGTTTTTGAGCCGGTTTGGACTGTTAGAGCGACTCCATTAATTAACCCTCTTGTCGCTTCTGATCATTGACTCCGCCCACATCAGTTTTCTCTAGCTCTTGCTCTCGCTTGCTCTGTTCTCGAACAGCTTCGCTTTGTCTCTGCTCTCAGTCTGGGCGCTTCAGCGCGCAAGCTAGAGGTATGAACATTTGTTTAAAGCAGTATGCTGACATCATGACCCACGGCAGGCACGAACCGGACGACGGTGATGATCAGTACGTATACCCGATCTAGCTAGCTAGGCTAGTCAGTTCTCAGTACAGTGCGTAAGCAGTGTACCTATAGGACCCCTCTGCTGTTGACAACTGGAAATTTAGCTCATTGTAAAAGCTAGAAGCGTCTATGATCGTGATATCGGGGAACATGCAAGCCAGCTGCCTGGCTGCCCATGATCACCATAGTGTTCCGAGGCACTGAGTTGTTTAGCCTGTTATTAGTCTCTTCTTCATCCATTACAGTGCTAAGAAATATCATGTTGTCAACTCATTCCCTCAACCTCTCTAAATAATTTAAACATTTTCATTATTCTTGTGATTGCCGATAATAACATTCCATGTTCCTTGACTCTCTGTCTAGAGGCTATGCAGCACTACTAGACTAATTACTGCCGCTCACAGAGTTGTAAAAATGAAATAAAAGCTAGCATAGAATACAGCTAATAAGTTCAAACTGATAGTGATCAAAAAAGTAACAGGAACAAGTAAAGTAAAAAAGTTTTAATAAAAAAAAACTAAAAAGTGTAGGGATGACGCTTGCAAAAGTAAAGAAACAAGATGGGATGATGCTTGCAAAAGTAAAGGAACAAGATGGGATGATGCTTGCAAAAGTAAAGGAACAAGATGGGATGATGCTTGCAAAAGTAAAGGAACAAGATGGGATGATACTTGCAAAAGTGAAGGAACAAGATGGAATAATGCTTGCAAATGTAAAAGTCCCAAGTATCCCTACATCAGCGGCTTGAAGGAGGACGCAGTCCGATGAAGTAATTGATGGTTGTAAATAACTAGAGGTATCTGTGTTTGGAGGACGCAGTCCGATGAAGTAGTTGACAGTTGTAAATAACTAGAGGTATCTGTGTTTGGAGGACGCAGTCCGATGAAGTAGTTGACAGTTGTAAATAACTAGAGGTATATGTGTTTTGGAGGACACGGTCTGATAAAGGTTGTAAAAGGTATAGGAAGAGGATTTCACATTTGTCAATTGCACATCGTCGCAGCAAGCCGCTGATGTAGGGATAATTGGGACTTTTACATTTGCAAGCATTATTCCATCTTGTTCCTTCACTTTTGCAAGTATCATCCCATCTTGTTCCTTTACTTTTTGCAAGCATCATCCCATCTTGTTCCTTTACTTTTGCAAGCATCATCCCATCTTGTTCCTTTACTTTTGCAAGCATCATCCCATCTTGTTTCTTTACTTTTGCAAGCGTCATCCCTACACTTTTTAGTTTTTTTTTATTAAAACTTTTTTACTTTACTTTAGAAAGTAAAGAAGCAGAAGGAGAGAGAGAGAATCCACTGTGTTCAGTGGGAGGATACAGAGAATCATGTGGTGGGTCCTCTCCAGGAGCTCGAGGCAATTGCTGCACTTGACGATCTTCACTACCGTCGCTCCAGAGTTGCTTGCCATGTCGTCTCTCCTTCTCCAGTTCTCTCTCGTGAGCTTCGACAGTTTCATGGAGTTGATGCTGTAGTCGTTCAAGCTCACAGTTAGCTTTCTCAAGCTGTTCGCATAGCTTTTCAAGTTCCGACGTGACGGTGGCCGACTGCGCCGTGCCCTGGAAATCTTCTGTGTGCGCCTCTGCAAACACACCACTTTGATCCACCAGATAGAGCTTGAGGCCTAGCATGACTCTCCTCCTCTCCTGGACTATTACTTGGACTATAGACCTGGCTCACGGTTGATGCTGATCAAGTGTCCCTCGACAAGCTGTCGAGTTTCCTCGGCTCCTGCGCCGAGAGGCAAGCCCAGCGCTTCTGCTGTGAGCTTCAAATGTGTCCTTCTCAGTCTGACCGAGTTCAGTGCGTAGAGTTGCCCCTCTGGCAGGTCAGTCGGTTCAGCCTTCCAACTCCAAGGTGTCAGCAAGCTCTGCGGCAACGTGTCGGCGACATCGCTTGCCCGAGTTGAAACAGCTCCCCAGTGACCGCTGGACTCTCTCCCCTCAGCCATCCTGGGGCTTTGGGGCTCCTGGTCAGTCACTGAGCTGCTCAACTCGCCACTGGTACTCAGTTTGACAGCGGTGTGCTATCTCGGTTGAACCTCCAATGTAAACGTGCTCTGTTAGAATTGACAACTAACAACCTCTTGAATCAGTTTTGCACACATATATTTATAGCAACAGACAAACAATGAGTTACAATACAAGACACAAAGGTGGCCATGCAGCACACAGCAACAAACATCACATACAAGTTCAATTGTTCTAATCACAGACACACATAAGAATCGAGGCTCTGTTACATGTAGATAGCATAGATCAAATTTTAATTTTAAAAATCAATACTCAAAATTCAGTAACTGCAAGTTCTTCTTCCAAAACTGTAGCATTTTCACTTTTTCAGCTACTCTCTTTTCAACAGAGATGTCTGCTTTAACAGAATCAATGCAAAAGTGCCTCCAAAATGGGACTCCTGTAGCCATTTTGATCACTTTTGGTTTTGCACATACGCAAAAATAATATCTGTATCTGTATCGGTGATGTTGAGTGCCTATACTATCGGTATAGGACTGTATAGGCAAAATACTTAAAGGTACAACACTAATAATAATTATTTAGCCATTATTAAAGTATAAAATTCAAAAACATGTTTTACTAATAAATCTGCATACGATAAATTGCGTTACTACAAAATAGAGACCTTTAAAAATTTTGTTAACAAAATGTATTGTCATATAATCTTCTTTTTTTTTTTTTTTTTTAATTTACACTGAAAGTTACAGTGAGGTAATCCCAATAGCTAGAGCTAATATTAAGGGACACCTAAAAGAAAAAAAAGAAAAAAACAAAACAAACAAAAAAACATGGTGACATGAGTGTAGAGGTGGTATTTCCATTCCACCAGTTAGTGACATGAGATAATGATCGATACAACCACAGACCAACACGAACCGGCCATGTCACAAACACTATCTGCATGTTCAAACTGCTCCTTGCTCCCGGTCTATATAATGGAAGATAGAGACACCATCATTCAGCCGTGCTGTGCTGATGCTGCCTACCTGGGTTGTGACAAGATATGATGCTTTCTGCTTCCATATGATGTAGCGAGTCACTCCTAGTCGCCATAGCAACCATGGGAACAGCCCACTATTGATGATTCTGTCTAGACTACCAGTGACCATATCACACATGACCATCCTCACAGGTGCTAGAATAATGAAGCACCATGGTGCAGATGCCTCGGTGGAATTGCATGCATACTGCACACTGGACATGAGGCTTTGACCGTCAACACACAGCAACCAGAGGAGGTCGGACGCAATTAACCTTTACCTAATAATTGCGAACTTTTAATGAAATTCTTCTACACTCACGTGATTGAAAAGTAATCTTAATTTTTAATTGACGGGACTTCCTCTCTGCTGATGAGTAGCGACGTAGCGAATGACAACTGAAAGCGCGGAACTTCGACAGTCTTACCAGCTGTTCGCGACAAGCTCCTAGATTTGAATGGCAGGTGAGGGGTAGAACCAGTAGGCAGCCCCCTCTCGCGCTTTCGTCCACTACTCATCAGCAGAGAGGAAGTCCCGTCAATTAAAAATTAAGATTACTTTTCAATCACGTGAGTGTAGAAGAATTTCATTAAAAGTTCGCAATTATTGATAAGGACTTGTCATCCCGATGCAGTCTCAGGTCATGCACTCTCAGGCCAGTGCCACGCCCATCAGATGCACTCTCAGGCCAGTGCTACGCCCACCAAACTTCCTGTCGAACACATGACCAGCGCATGGTTCAAGTCGCCTTCGCGTGATTTATAGATAGGCCGGGCTCACAGCGTGCTCAACATACTGCAATGTCTGTGGCACACTGGATGATGACTACTAGGCCGGAACTGTATCGTGCACTGGCTAGCTGCCACACATGCAGTCTCCACCGTTGAGTTGCAAAGCCAACCCAGACCTGTCCTCTATTGATGCACTCTCAGGTTAGTCTATCCACTCTATCAGACCTGTCATCTCTTCATGCACTCTCAGGCTAGTGCATTCTATCAGACCTGTCATCTCTTGATGCACTCTCAGGCTAGTGCCGCTTGTTTCAGAGCTGTCATCTTTTGATGCACTCTCAGGCTAGTCTATCCATTTTATCTGACCTGTCGTCTCTTGATGCACTCTCAGGCTAGTCTATCCATTCTATCAGACCTGTCATCTCTTGATGCACTCTCAGGCTAGTCTCCATTCTATCTGACCTGTCGTCTCTTGATGCACTCTCAGGTTAGTCTATCCATTCTATTAGACCTGTTATCTCTTGATGCACTCTCAGGCTAGTGCGTTCTATCAGACCTGTCATCTCTTGATGCACTCTCAGGCTAGTCTCCATTCTATCTGACCTGTCGTCTCGTGATGCACTCTCAGGTTAGTCTATCCATTCTATTAGACCTGTTATCTCTTGATGCACTCTCAGGCTAGTGCCGCTTCTATCAGACCTGTCATCTCTTGATGCACTCTCAGGCTAGTCTCCATTCTATCAGGCTGACCTGTCGTCTCGTGATGCACTCTCAGGTTAGTCTATCCATTCTATTAGACCTGTTATCTCTTGATGCACTCTCAGGCTAGTGCCGCTTCTATCAGACCTGTCATCTCTTGATGCACTCTCAGGCTAGTCTCCATTCTATCAGGCTGACCTGTCATCTCTTGATGCACTCTCAGGTTAGTCTATCCATTCTATTAGACCTGTTATCTCTTGATGCACTCTCAGGCTAGTGCATTCTATCAGACCTGTCATCTCTTGATGCACTCTCAGGCTAGTCCATTCTCTATCAGACCTGTCATCTCTTGATGCTCTCTCATGCAGGCTATACCAATCCATTCTCTCAGGACACATCATTCCTTATTTTATGCCTGCGTGCCAAACATGTAGTATACCTGTCATAGGTTTTAGTCTGATTTACTCACACTGTCAGTATAACACATCCACTTTCTTCTTGCAAATAATTATCTATCACATTTTATTGAGTGTTTGGTGTATATTAAAATGAGTGTATGGTGTATATTAAAATTAGACAATACATGTAGTTTGAAATTTAAAAATAATTATAAAACTATATATCCTGTCATGATGTCTTCATTGGACATTTCTGGATTACAATTCATGAGTGCCAGTTTCATTGCCTGTTATGCATGACAATAATACATCACATGTAATTTGCATTTGCATGCTTATACTGTTATTTTACCTCACGAAACAAAATGTCGTGGGCAAGCCGGAACTCCAGGTTTTCATCAGCATTAACACTGAAGCTAGTTACCAAATCTATCAGTTGCTTGACAAGACTATCCAGCTGTGTACATACATGTGGCAAATGAATAGGTTTTTCAATAACAAGTTGAAGTATACCTCATCATCTGAGTAGTGATTAATTGAGTTGCCAATTGCCGAATCTTTCAGCCGTTCGATTTTTTTTCCAGTGGCTACCAAGGAGTATGCTTCTGTTTTGAGATTGGATAGTACCTTCCACAAGTGCCCTAAAATATTTCTAACAATAATTAAAACATTAACACTAGTTTCACTTTCTTAAATATACTTGTTGTACTGATGGGCACACAGCACTATTTTTTAATCTCTGCTCTTCTGTTTCCACCATGTACTAAACTAAATTATAAGTTTACACTCTTATCATTCACACCACAGTCGTTTCCAAATGTTAGCCTAGGAAGTCCCTGTTATACAATGTAAGTAAATCAAGTGATGTTTTTATTTTATGATCACCTCAATGTCACGAGTTACTATGACTTTCCATCCTTTAGGAACGTTTTGGTTGATTCATTCTTCAGGATGCCTTGGTTCACAATCAGTCTATAAGAACATGATTTTTTATTATAGTTGCAATTATGCAGCTTACAATAACACATTAGTATATGAAGCATTCCGACCACCTAAGGGTCCAGATAGAAGACCTCTTTGTGAGAAATATCAATCCCCTATTATTATAAAATAGTTTCTAACTGTATACTTTGCAATTATTATACAGCTAAAAAACAATGATAGCTTACAGCTAAACAGCAGTACCTGCCCTGCAGATTTGCTGCCGTTAAGAATAATTCTGTGCCATCAAGTGTCTGTATCAATAGAGTTTCGTAGTGAGCATTTATTATTCTGAGTTCACTTACAGGTATCCATGAAAACACAGAGTTATCAATCAGTGCTTTAGTCATGAAGTGATTGTCAATTACATGAATCTATATAGATTGAGGTATTAAAAAAACAGATGATAAAACAGAATGGTTGTAACCTTTCTGGTAGCATCTATGGCGAATATCTTCAACATTGCATCAATCATCTGCAATTTATTACAGTGTAAATTTTAACAAAAAAATTATTGCATACTTCGCCAGTCAGATCCTTTCC
>OZ024785.1:15304053-15409179 GCA_964017065.1 Haliclona indistincta | reverse complement strand
GAACACACAAGCACAAACAGGAGCGCATAATGAGAGAGCGACGTAATAGAGTAGGAGCGTGAAGCGCCCACGCATTTGATTAAAAATTGGAACTCCAGACATGATGGGACGTGTTACTAAGAATAGAACACTCATTGCGTTGTACTGTACAAGCGTACGTACGTACGATCGAGCGGGTACGCCGAGTAGTAAAGCAGCTAGCCACGTGTTCTCTGATGGCGTCTGCAGGTGCCACTGGCAAGAGTCAAACAAAGAAAGCCAGCTCCAGAACGAAGAAAACGACCTTCAAAGTAAAAGAACGACGTGAACTACTTGCCGCGGCGAGAGTTGATTGTCAGGCTTATCGTGCTGGTTAGCTAGGCGCTTGGCCAACAATCGAGGCGATCGCCTGGGAGTGATCGCGAGCGGCACTAGTCTATGAACTAGCGTTCTTCGAGGAGTACTCACTTCGGCTTCCATCTTGTGTACGAACGCGTGTACGTGTATAACGAGATTGTTCTATTCTTAGTAACACGTCCCATCATGTCTGGAGTTCCAATTTTTAATCAAATGCGTGGGCGCTTCATGCTCCTACTCTATTACGTCGCTCTCTCATTATGCGCTCCTGGCACAAAATATTGTAATAAAATAAATAATTATGCATTTTAAAAAAAGCAAGAATAATATTTTTGTAGGTTGTGTAATGTTTAGGCTGTAGATAATTTCATGTTGTTTAACCCCTTACATTGTTGGTTTACGCGTGCATTTTACCGTTTTGAATTTTTAATTGAGAAGAAAAATTATAAAAAATTCCAGATCTACGGAGAGTAATACCAAAGTGAATGATATGTTCTGTGCCCAGCACAGTTTGATGATTAAGATACAGAACCATAAATATAGCAGATTAACTTTAAATATACAAAGAAGTTTGTAAAAGTAACACGCATTTAGGCTGGTCCCACCTTAACTATCTATCATCCTTCAGTGTGAGAAGGCCGAGATAATATTGCAGGTGACAAAAGAGCTGAAGAAGAAGAAAGGTGTGTTTCAAAAATGCTCTGAAAACAACAGATACTTTCTTGTGTAGTATACATCAAAATTCAGCCAATCACAAGTGCGAGAGTGCCGATTGTGAAATTCTTTGTAACTAAATGGTACATGCATAGTTTTCTTACTGAGATTTTAAATTTTTATGACTCACAGGGATATCGAGTGTGACGTGAGCCTGGAGAATATTCTTGTAAGTTCAAATATTTGTCTATCAGATGTGAAGAGGTCTGTCATTATTACCAGGCCCTTCACAATACAAGGCTGCTGGCTATGTACGGGCAGATCGATGATCGTGTCAGAGTACTTGGTTATGTTGTGAAATGCTTTGCCAAGGTAGCAACATGCATGTATTTGGTGTGTGATTGTTTGTTATTCTCAGGTGTGTGACATGTGTGATGCAGGGTCCGGCAGTCTCTCTTCTTACGCCTACATTTTGATGCTGATACATTTTTTGATACATTTTGATGTGATATGTCAACATGGATACCTTGCGAAACCACAATCACATGTTAAAGAGTGAGCTTGACAGAGTGCGAAGTTCACTATCTCATGTAAGCGAAAACCACTGCAAGTTTGCAAGTTGATGCAAATTATTATTTTTTACAAACGGTCACAGGAGCCATCACTAGCAAGCACTACTAGACTGTCTACAATAGGTATTATGAGTTTAGTTATTAAATTTTTCTGTATTACATCTGTGTACATCATTTTTAGGATCAAGAGAAGCATTGTCTTTCATGCTTGGAGGAGAAAGCACCACTTGTTTTCAATTTTGGTTAGAGCGGAGTGACAAGCGGCTGGTAACGTTGGGAGGGCTATGGCGGCATTTGTGAACAAAGTGGATGCCTCAATTCATCCTAATGTAAGAATGTGTGTGTACTCAGTGCAACGATTAATCTCTTAAACACAGGAAGAAGGACAAGTGTAACTAGCAGACAAGCAGACCATACATAGGATAGAATAATACCTTTATTAATAATTATTATTGTAAAATTTGAAGTATTATTATTAGAAGGTGGAGTCAGTAGAATCATACAGTACTCAAGCTGCACAATATTGCTCTTAGACTAGGTCAAAGGTCACAAAAGTTGCCAATTTCAGCTAGCGATTGCAGAGCGACGATTTCAGAGATTTGAATATGCAGTTGTTTGTTACGTATAAATTATAGTGTTGTTTGTAACTACAGTAAAGGCTAGATTCTCTGACTTTTATTTTTTCATTGCGGACCCTATCATAGTACATCGGGTTCTAGGTTTTGAGATAAGTTCGATAATCTGATCACACTATTGATTCAAGTGCACAATCGAGTTGCATTTGTCTGGTGCTAGTATACATGACAGAGGGTTAACAAAAACTTCGACTTTGATGGTCCAGTATAATAAGTTCATCAGTCCAGTCTGACTGCTCTGCCCATTCAGTGGAAGGGTCTACAGTTGGTGCAGTCACAGAGATTTCTGTGATCCAATGATCAATGTTCCTAAACTACGAGAATTAGCAACTAGAATCAGTAGATTAGCAATCAGGCAGCCAGACTTGTAGAATACTCATAGCAGTGTAGGTATGGCAACGAGACCACCAGTCTACTCCAGGAAATAATCAGATTACTCTTTGATCGCTATCTTGAGAAGTACATGTGTGATTTCACTCAACAATTAACTTAAGTACAGCTTCACGTTTACTATTCAGTCTAACTGCTTTAAAAAAATAGCTATAAGCAGAATAATAACGTCTTTGAGGCACGCATAGGCGTTCACTACAAAGCTACAAAATGAGAAGTCTTCTCATTTTATAATTATACTTAAATACTACACAACTAAAGAGACTGGGGTTCATCAAGAATGAAGAGCACTACATTTGCATAATAGGCAGTGGTGTTGTCAAATTTTTAATTACCAATGCAATACAAACTGAATGAGTGAAGTACCGTAACCCTCGCGCATGCGCCGAGGGTTAAAAATAATAAGGTAAGAACCCACGTAGCACATGTTAAGACGACTCATCAGTTCAGTCGTAAAATGGATAACTTCAGTATCTGCAATTCGAGTCTTTCTGATAATGTACGCAGTGAGCTGGTGGCTGTTTTCAGCAGTGGAGGGTTCCTTGGAGTACTAACCTGCTCTGTAGCTATCGCACTGCTACTCTTCTTCAAGATGTACGAATCGTTCAGCGAGCGACTGATGCTGTATCAACTGCTGTCCGCTTTATTTGTGGCTATTATAATGGCTTTAATGATCATAGGCGTCGACCTGGATTTTGATCAACATCACGGTCTTTGCCAAGCCATCAGCTTCTTGGTCCAATGGTCAATATGGATTTTACTCGTGTTCACCACCGTCATTGTTATTTACCTAGCCGCTCTCGTCTTTTTCTACTATAAAAAGATCAAAAAACTGGAGCCATGTTTTGTCATTTTCGCTGTCATATTTCCGCTACTGTTTTCGTGGATTCCGTTTCTTCACGACACGTATGGTCTCTCTGGTGCATGGTGCTGGATCAGAGTGTACCACCACTCAGAATGCACTTACTATTATGAGGGCTTGATAGAGCAATATGTACTGTGGTATGCACCATTCTCACTCATTTTACTGGTTAATTCGATTGTAACCATTGCCATCTCAGCTGTTCTTTGTCACAGAGCTTTCAAAAAGCGACCCGCTCACACACCAACAGTGAATGCAGTTGATGTGGAAAAGCCGAATGTTGTTAAATTTGAAGAGCCAAAAATAGAGACAGAATCTGATAGATACAAGAAAGCTCTCAAGGACAGTTTACCCCTACTGGCATATCCGATCATTTACAACATCTCCAGCTGGTTCACTTTGGCTAATCGTATTCGCCGAGCAATCTTTCCAGGAGGTAGCTATGCATCATGGATAATACATGCCATCGCTGCTCCAACTTGGGCCTCTTCAGCTGGAATAGTATTCATCATCTACATTATTGCAAAGAAGAAGTTGACAAAGAAAAGTATTGTGAAAGCAGCTCACAGCTGGAGAAAAATACTAAGCAACAAGCCAGTTACGCAAGTCAATAACAAGCCTGCAGTTGTTACTGATGTTCTGACAATGGATGGATACACAGAAGCATATCCAACTGAGTATGACCCACCACAAGAGAGTGAGTTTGATGAAGCTGTACTATCAGCAGAAAAGAAACAAGCATAAACCTGAGTTTGCATATTATATGCATCATTGATACTTTCATACATGACTGCAAGTACATCTTAGCTGAGCTTTTAGAACTAATAAATTTTGTACTGTTAATTGTGTACTGTGCACCATGCATAGGGCTAGCTGGTTTGTGCACTGACACTGTGACTCTTTAGCTGACTAAAACAAATTCTATTTTCTCACACAATGTAACTCTCCATTCAAAGGCAGGCTAGACCATCCCCTCTACTTACTAAGTCAATACTATCGATTGTAGTTATGTAAATCAAACTAAAAGTGTGTGATGTGATCTTACTATGTTATATAAGCTGTCAACAATCATCTGCCCCTGTTTTCAGTACAACAGTGAAACCAGCAGCAAACTATTTCTATAGGCACTAGTCTATTATGATGTGTATGTAACACAAAGAAATAGGAAGTTGTATACAAATGTAATAGTGAAGTGAAAGTTATGAGTGATTTCCAGTCGGATGCACAATGCACAAACAAAATAATGAACGAATTTCACAAACCCTCGGCGTACGTGTGAGCATCATTGCACATATTGTTGAGTTAGCACTAAGCTCCCTAGTTGGGGATTGCAGCAGGAGTTTGCAGCTATAGCTAGTGCCAACCTGCTTAGCATATAGCTAGGCTGTAGCTATATTGAAACTGCACTGCTAACCAGAAGACAGCAAAATGCTGACCACTTTCTAGGCGTGTCATGTGGGCGTGACTAGGCATGAACATGTGAGTAGGTCGGAAGTATTAGTATGCGCACGTGATTGTACGCTTGTTATTATGCGCACGTGATTTCTAATGAGCATAGCTAACGTTCCATCGTGAGGCGTGGCTCAATGGCGCTAGCATGCAGCACTAGAACTCATTCGTGGATTCTTTCTAAAATGGTATTGCGTAGAGCTTGATTACTGGTCTTACTTAAAGATATGATCTTAGAATATTGGTTTAGCTATTTGTATAGTGCACTGCACACCAGTTTCTGTGCTTTGTATGTCGTAGTATGCTTTGTATGTCGTAGTATGCTTTGTATGCTTTATAGGAAGTAGCACAACTCTAGTATACAGCAACAGCACACTTGTGCTGGATTTCAGGAATCTTTCTGCTGTGAAACAGCTCAAATTTTAGCAACTTTCTTAGTTCTAGCTCTCAGTGACCAGGTCTCGTCAGCTGTATATTGGATTTTGCAGGTAACAATGGAGCTGTCACAGCGATATCTGTCCTACCTGAAAATTGTCCGATGGGACAAAATTCAGCTGACGATAATTGTCCTAGGATAAAAATTGATTGACGAATTTTGTCCTAGGACAAAATTGGATCGACGGTTTTTGTCCTAGCCGACACAAAATTGTCCTAGGACAAAAAAACGCCAACGAAAACTCTCCTAGGACAAAATAAGCTAACGGGAACTGTCCTAGGACTAAGAAGCCAACGAAAACTGTCCTAGGACAAAATAAGAAGCCAATGAAAACAGTCCTAGGACAAATTTAAGACTGACCCAACGAAAACTGTCCTATAATGGTGTCTATATATAGTTCAAATGGCGGGGTAAGTTATGAATGAATTAAGATTTTTGTTTTCAGTGACAATTAATACGAGGATTAAAAGTTTGTGTGCTATAGTAACGTTTCGTCATCAATCATAAACATGCATGCATGCAGTTTTGTATAGTATCAATGCTATTGTTCTATAGCTCTCGATCTGCTCACTATATATTCACATCTTCTCTATTAAGATGTCAATCTGTAGATGCACATGCATTGGCTATAACAGAACCCACTGTACTGTCACCAGTATTCTGCAAACAACATCAAAATAGTTAAAAGTTTTTAAATGAACCGTGTTGCCTCATCAACAAGTAGCCTATGAATTACTCATTGTTCTAGCTTTTGCAAGCTGGCTGAATTCAAAAACATGTAGCTATCACCAATGAGTTCATCATAGACGGTATATCAGCAGCATGTCCGGCTTAACATTAAAACTATGATGTCACCGTTCTCCCGGCACAGCATGCAGATTCCTTATATATAATTATCATTGGTACCAATAGACTAAGAAGAAGAGTGTAGTAACGTCATAGATTGTAACGTGAACAGAGAACCAAGAGAGAAATTCACTGGATCAAACGGGGATCAAAATTCTAATTCTCAAATCACAACACAGTAATTAAACAGAGAGAGGAACAATGACTTACAACACTCACATGACAAAATACAAGAGGTGACAGACTGACTGACTACAAGACTGACGTATTAGAAGATTTAACAAAAGATTACTGTACAAAGAGCTATAGTTCAGAGTACTGCTACACTTTTGTAGTACCATCAGATCCAGAGAGAAGTTAGTTCAGTTCAGTCAGTGTACTGCGCTCGCTCGGGCAGTGTAGTGCATGCAGCCTACAAGGCTAAGCTGCGCGGGCTACTGAGCTGCGACTGAGAAACTTAGGCCGGCTACACTGCATGCAACTGAAAGGAGGAACTAGCTCTGTATCAATGTCCGCTGCACCGAAGGCTGGACTCGAAGTTTCTGTCTTCAGTTGCCATTCTTCGGCAAATTTCAGTACGGTTTCTGAAATGAAGCAACTAGCGTGATAAGGGAGTTAGGCAGGCATTATACTGATTATAGAGTAACACGGGGCTATTTCGTGACGGGGCTATTTCGTGACACATACAAATCAATTGAGGAAGCCAAACTTACTTACGGAATAGCCCCGCTTGACTACCTTCGCTCTTTCCGTCGTAACATTCGATAGCAACGATTGTGAATGTCGAGCCTGGTACTGCTAACATGAGAATAGATTCCTCTATACACTGGTACCAGACTCGTTGACCAATAGAAAGCGCTTGAGAGAAAAATAAGCGGGGAAAAAACAATAATCGTTAACAAATCGCCGAGATTTGCGGTTGTTTTTTGCTGTTTTTGTGCGCTTTTTAGCTGGTTTTTTTGCCAGTTTTGTTGCAGACAAGGTAAGTGTTCACTCATTTAAATAGTATGGTAACAAAAAATAAGTCAAATCAAGAACAGAAAGCTCTGAGGTGCAGTATGGTACGTGCAGATGAAAGTCTCGTACTGTAACTCTTCCACCGTCCAGCCAATATAACAACAGCATTCTGATATCTGCGAGGCAGAATTAAGAGTATAACAATCAACAGTACTAGTGATCTGCATCATGCATGCGTGCACTTACAGCTTTATCCATGATGCAATCCGTCTCGAAATAGCCCCGGTGGTGTCGAAATAGCCCCAAGACGGTCGAGTGAAAAAACGGCTTGCTGTCCAATATTCTTACACTGTATCAGCATAAATTTATATGTGAGCAGTTCGAATAAGACTGCTAATTCTGTAGGTGCAAGTAAAATTTGGATCCTGGGTACGCGAAAAGAGTTAGCAGTCAAGTAAAGTCGAACGAACGCTCTAACGCCAAAACGTCACGAAATAGCCCCGGGTTACTCTAGGGCATTTCGACTCAAGTTATGTCTTTGGCAGCATCACAATCGGTTTTTTTCTTGCTTTTAAAGGCTTGAACAGGCATGCGCGAGAGATACTCGACTAGGACTAAATCTGTCCAAGGCGGATCATTTTCGTTCCTACCGAAAAGTATCCTAGGATAATTTTCGTAGGCGGACAATTTTCGGCGTGACAGAGCTGTCTCTTCGCTCGCCGTTTTTAAACGCTAAAAATTTGCTCCAAGACGTCTGTAGTAGACTTGCCAGTAAGCTGATTGCTTGCACAAGCAATAACTGTAGTGTTTTCCACTGTTGAGAATCTTCACTACTTTCTTGCCCGTAGCAGCTCAGGGACCCGTGGGTTGGATCGGGTAGATCGCATATTCGTAATCTGCTTTGCAAGACCTTTCGACTCATACTAACTTTATTAAATTTCGTCCAGAGAAGAGTAGCTACTAGGATTTCCCATACACTTTGTATTGGAGCGCCATTGATAAACCGCAAGTCACATGACTGAATATTAATGCTTCCAACCTGGCTCTGGGTCAGGGTAGTCTCATCCCCAGACCACTCCTCTTCCGCTGTGCTTGGAAGAGGGTCTGGTAAAACGAAGGCAAATTCCTGGTTCAATGACGTAATTGTCACGCGCGAAATCAAGTGCAGAATAATTAACTACCTGGTTAGCCTCGTCCCCAGGCTCAGAGCCTGGGGACCAGGCTAGCTACCTGGTCTTCCATCAAGCTGTTCAAAAGACACACCACTATAACTATAGTCAGGCGGGGCCTGCCTATTTGCGTCGCCGAATAGTCAGGAGACACTAGTACCATCGATCTGGATCTCAGGAATTTAATTATTGCACGCTTGCGTGAGAGGAGTGGGCGTTGCCAATCCACGTACCGGTACCACATACCACGCGTGTCCGGTACCACATACCGCGTGTCCGGTACCACATACCACGCGTGTCCACGTACATGTACTACAGTAAACTACTGAGTACTGTTGATGTCCGTGCGCTCTTGCTTATATCAGGATACTCATTGTTAGAAGCAGCAGTGTTTAGGCCGACTAAGCATGCCACGATGTATGGAGCGCGAACCATGCCATAATTCGTGCTGTCGATACGCGAAAGTCGATTTACGACTCGATTTTCGATTGTCGATTCGATTTTTGATTCGTTCTTGGATCGTCAAATCGATTGTCGATTCGATTATCGATTGTCGATTCGATTTTCGATTCGATTTTTGATTCGTTCTTGGATCGTCAAATCGATTGTCGATTCGATTTTCGATTCGTTCTTGGATCGTCAAATCGATTGTCGATTCGATTTTTGATTGTCCATTCGATGTAAAAATTTAAAAAAAATTAATTATTATTAAGTCATAGTTGGCGTGTCGCAAGCAAAATGGCTGTGTTGGTACCGCAAATATTGGACGAATTGGAAAGTGCTGTAAGAGATATTAGGCGCAGCTATTATCTTTGCGATACTGAAAGAAAGATTGTATTACTTCGTAAATGTGAGGAACTACTGATTTGCTGTGTGGCACTGGAGCAAGACCCAGACATCAATGACTCTACTGATTTACAAGAATTGACGCATTCTATTTGTGAACTCATTTCTATAATGGAGACCACTTTGCTTTGTGAAGTAAGAGGAGCATCACGAGGTCGCCCTCCATTACCTATCAGTGAGCGACAGTTATTGTTTTTGTATCACAACAATTTTTCTTTGCCTGACATGGCCCACATGCTCAACTGTTCCATTCGAACCGTACAAAGATGTTTGCAACAACTTGGTCTCACAGTATCAATGCGTTACAGTACAATCACTGATACTGCTCTTAATCAACAAGTACGAAACATACAATGTCATCATGAAGATGCAGGCTATAGAATGATTGGTGGAATATTAAGATCAACTGGTTATGTTGTACAGAGAGATCGCATCAGGCAGTCTTTGCGAAGAGTTGATCCAATTGGATCTGAAAACAGGTTAAGACGGGCCCTACATAGAAGAGTGTATAATGTTCCATCTCCAAATGCGCTTTGGCATATTGATGGAAATCATAAGCTTGTTAGATGGAGGTTTGTGGTACATGGAGGCATCGATGGCTTTAGCCGTTTGGTGGTGTACTTGAATGTTGCTTCGAATAATCGAGCAGATACAGTGTTGTCTTGTTTTACTCAAGCAATAGAGCAGTATGGCCTACCTTCTAGATTGTGAAGTGACATGGGAGGTGAAAACACTTTAGTTGCTAGATACATGTTGGAGCATCCTGAAAGAGGGCCAGGCAGAGGGAGCATGATAACCGGACGCAGTGTCCACAATCAGAGGACAGAACGCCTTTGGCGAGATTTGTTTACGGAATGCACTTCATATTTCTATTCTCACTTGAAGATTGTGGCTATCTTGACCCAAGTGATGAAGCTGATTTGTTTGCCCTTCATACTGTCTTTCTTCCTAACCTTCGGCAACAAGTAGCTCTATTTAAAGAAGGATGGAATAATCACCGGATGCGTACAGCTCGTGGAAGAACCCCACTTCAGCAGTGGATATTGGGTCTCAGCAATCGCAGTGCTAATTGCTCTAATGATCATGCAGTTTCTGGAATCACTAATCAACACTCGGTAAGAAATTAATTTCTATGGTATTGTGTATTGCAGAAATATTATTTCACATGTAGAACAACTGGGAGTTACATGGTGTGGACTGGAGTGGGCCTGTTTCTGTTGATAATGATCACACCGTGACAGTACCGGAGTTTACTGAACTAGTTAATACCAGTTTAGTAGAAGAGGCTGTCCATCGACAATTGAGAAATGTACAAGGCAGTGACATCATGCGATACATTATTGCTCGCAGTGTATGTAGATCATTGTTATAATCAAAATTAAATCACCATTATTTTAACAGAAGCTCAGGTTAAATGGTGATAATGATATATGCTGGGTCAGGATGTTAGCTGTACTATGAATGTTCATGTGATGATCATATAAGCCCAAATCCATTGTGACCACAAAATGATAACAATAAGCTATCTCTAAAAGTGTTATAACTACAGTGACAGGTTGGGAGCCGAAGCTCCAGCAGACATGTTGATGCAGTAGCCATAAAATGACTATCAGGATCATGAATAAATGTAAGTGAAGGAAAATCGAATCGACAATCGATTTGACGATCCAAGAACGAATCAAAAATCGAATCGACAATCGAAAATCGAATCGACAATCGATTTGACGATCCAAGAACGAATCAAAAATCGAATCGACAATCGATTTGACGATCCAAGAACGAATCAAAAATCGAATCAACAATCGAAAATCGAGTCGTAAATCGACTTTCGCGTATCGACAGCACGAATTATGGCATGGTTCGCGCTCCATAACGATGAAGCATTGTACTGTTACGAGCAATATCGAACGCCACGAGCGGCTCGATTTTGGCCTGATTTCGACAAAGTAAGTGTTCTATGTTAGGGTCCGCAATGGAAAAATAAAAAGTCAGAGAATCTGGCCTTTACTGCAGTTACAAACAACACTATATACGTAACAAACAACTGCATATTCAAATCTCTGAAATCGTTGCTCGTTGCTCTGCAATCGCTAGCTGAAATCGGCAACTTTCGTGACCTTTGACCTTGGGGTTAAATAATGGTGCATTCTCGACTCTTCGCGACAGTTAGCAGCCAGCGCTCTGTTTGTGCGTGCTTAGTACCGTCTCGGGCTCTCGGCAGTTCTTGCAACAGCTCAGATTGGCAGGTTTACCTCCCCAAATAAGCGTTTCAGGACTAGCAATGACTCGCGATTCCAACATATTTGGGCTTTACTTTTTGTGACATTGAACAGACAGATCCCTACCAGTATTTTCTGATAGTACTAAGCCTAAGCACTGCATAAAACAAATTTCAGCCGAAATGCTTACTGTTTGCCATCTGGCTGAAAAGGCTCAAAATATTAACAGTAATACAGAGAACCATGACCATAAACGCGGCATCACCAGCACAAAACTAGCATCAAAGGAAAGATCTCCAACCGTAGCATCCGTTGCAAGTACAACTAGCAGTCACACGCTACTTTGGGCCTGCATTTTCGCGAAGAAAAATAGTGCTCTAATGGGGGCGTGACCAATACCTCAAACTAGAACCACGCCCACCAAAAAGCACTATTTTTCTTCTCGAAAATGCAGGCTCAAAAGTTGTGTGTGGCTGCCGATTGTACTTGTAACGGATGCTACGGTTGGAGATCTTTCCTTTAATGCTAGTTTTGTGCTGGTGATGCCGCGTTTATGGTCATGGTTCTCTGTATTACGGTTAATATTTTGAGCCTTTTCAGCCAGATGGCAAACAGTAAGCATTTCGGCTGAAATTTGTTTTATGCAGTGCTTAGGCTTAGTACTATCAGAAAATACTGGTAGGGATCTGTCTGTTCAATGTCACAAAAAGTAAAGCCCAAATATGTTGGAATCGCGAGTCATTGCTAGTCCTGAAACGCTTATTTGGGGAGGTAAACCTGCCAATCTGAGCTGTTGCAAGAACTGCCGAGACGGTACTAAGCACGCACAAACAGAGCGCTGGCTGCTAACTGTCGCGAAGAGTCGAGAATGCACCATTATTTAACCCCAAGGTCAAAGGTCACGAAAGTTGCCGATTTCAGCTAGCGATTGCAGAGCAACGAGCAACGATTTCAGAGATTTGAATATGCAGTTGTTTGTTACGTATATAGTGTTGTTTGTAACTGCAGTAAAGGCTAGATTCTCTGACTTTTTATTTTTCCATTGCGGACCCTATCTATGTCTAGACAGATCTCCAATTGCTCACAATTTGGTCGTGTGTACCTGGACAAGCGGCCAAGTAGATGCAGCAGCTTGCCTGAGCGTGGTTGGATCCCAAACAATATTTCCAGCGTTGTTCGCATTAATGCATAAAGGCAGGGCGAGGGCGGTGTCTTTCGATTATTCACCCGCGCTTTTCAAAATCTGACGCACGCGCATGCATTGCGAACCAGACTCTCTAATAGCCACCCACGCAGCCCGTCCGAGAGCCTCGGTACGAGGCTAGTGCTGCTGCCACTAGCAGTGTTCACAGCAGACAACGAGCGAATCTTCACACTTACACTGGATATGTCTGTTCAGGCTTGTAAGAATGTTAGCTAAAGCTTAGCTAATGTTGCATGGTACGTGTTGTATGGCAGAGCCGATCGAGTGCGTCCAGTGCAGTCAGTGGAATAGTTCTCTTTACACTGTATTAGCGTAAGTGCCAACTAAGTCATTAATAAAAAAAGAAAAGAAACAAGTAATAAAAACATTTTAACCAAAATGCAAGAGATTTAGGGTTGGTACATTTATCGAAAAGTATAGAAACAAGATTTTGAAATGAAAAGGCAATAGCAGTGTAGTGCTACCTCCCCAACTTAACTGCTTTCGATAGTTGTGGTTAATTAACCCTCGGCGCATGCGCGAGGGTTACGGTACTTGGTTTGTCGTTCGTTCGGTCCAATGAGCTGCAGAGACCATCGCTCACTTCTGAAACTCGGTCAAGGTATGAACAGGCTTAGCATGACAATGGCTTGCAATGTGACTCGTGGATTTTGCTAAAGTGCTTTCGTTCTCGAGTTATGGCTGGCTCACCTTGACGGCCGTCTTTGACCTCTCTGACGACAAAAGCGCCCATAGTTGACTATCTAGGTACTTGTAGATTCCATCTAAACAGCAGGACAGCTCTTGGGGTGCGTAGACATCTCAAGGAAAGCCTATCAAAGCCAAGAGCAATGGCTACCTACTCGACTCAGTTCACGGTCACGCCCACTTGACGCACCTTAACCTTGTCTCGGTTGTGGTCAGCACTTTGTTGTCTTCTGGTTAGCAGTGCAGTTTCAATATCAAGCAGGTTGGCTTTAGCTGCAAAGCTCCTTCTGCAAACCATAACTAAGGAGCTAACTCTACAATGTGCAACACGCCGAGGGTTTCGTGAAATCTGTTCATTCGTTCATTCGTTCTGTCCATCGAGCTGCAGAGACCATCGCTCACTTCTGAAACTCGATAAAGGTATGAACAGACTTAGCACGACAATGGCTTGCAATCTGACTCGTGGATTTTGCTGAAGTGCTTTCGTTCTCGAGTTATGTATGGCTGGCTCACCTTAACGGCCGTCTTTGACCTCTCTGACGACAAAAGCGCCCATAGTTGACTATCTAGGTACTTGTAGATTCCATCTAAACAGCAGGACAGCTCTGGGGGTGCGTAGACATCTCAAGAAATAGCCTATCAAAGCCAAGAGCAATGGCTACCTACTCGTGTTCACGGTCACGCCCACTTGACACACCTTGTCCTTGTGGTCAGCACTTTGCTGTCTTCTGTTTACCAGTACAGTTTCAATAGCAAGCAGGTTGGCTTTAGCTGCAAAGCTCCTTCTGAAAGCCATAACTAGGAGCTAACTCTACAATGTGCAAAACGCCAAGGGTTTGTGAAATCTTTTTTACAGCAGTAATTTCAATATAGCTACAGCATTATAAGCTAAGCAGGTTGGCACTAGCTGCAAACTCCTGCTGCAATCCCCAACTAGGGAGCTTAGTGCTAACTCTACAATATTTGCAAAACGCCGAGGGTTCGTGAAATTCGTTCATTTAATAGGGAGGTAGCATTATACTGCTATTGTTACAATCCTTTTCATTTCAAAATCTTGTTTCCATACTTTTTCGATAAATGTACAAGTACCAACCCTAAATCTCTTGCATTTTGGTTAAAATGTTTTATTATGCCTCGGTGGGCGGAGCCACGGGGCATACGGTAGTCGGTTTGTGTATGCATGTATGTATCTGTCTGTCTGTCTGTCTGTCGGCAGGATTTCTCGTCGCTCGCAGAAAACTAAGCGCTGAAAGTTGCAACACAAGCTAAAGTCGATATTTGCTTGAAAATGAATTGTAAGGATTTTGGTTATAAGGCTCTGTTCGTGAGTTATAGCGTGATTGCTTACCTCGCGATCGCCGGCTGGCGATCTAGTTGCTGATGTAAAGACAAAATTGTCTACTGCTGGCTGCCTTACAGCTAGTGAGTTCGCCTTTACTTCAGAACAGCACGGCAGACTTGTATATGAAGCTGCGTTCTAGAGTTATGGCGTAGCTTTGCTTACCTCGCGATCTATGGCCGTTGCTGGCGATCTAGAGTTCTCCGTAGACAAAAATATCCACAGTTGACTGCCTAGAAGCTGATAGGTTACATCGCATGTCTAAAGAAAATTGTGCAAGCAAGCTATGGACGCTATCTCGCTCGTTGTACGTGCTGTGCCCTGAACAACATAGACACGCCCAGTTGAATTAGTGGTCAGCACTGATTGGCTTCTGATTGCATAACTATTATACTGCATTGTGATTGCTGTACAGAAAGGTACAACAGCTCCAGTTTAACTTTACTGTGTATCTTTATTTTCTTTTCTCTACTTCTTACATCTCACTAGTATAATATTATGTAAAATGTTCCTTGCCAATATTGAATACCATGTCAGATTTAATGTCTCTCACATGAGGTGCAAATTAGGCATGACAAACTTTAATTTGTGAACTTCGTAATGATTTTATAAGTTGTCAGCCACTAGCATAGTGTTCAACTAGCAACAGCAGACTTTCTTTACTGCTTGTGTATTTCAGTTCAGCATATTTTGTCAGACAGGCATGTATGCATAACATTCCACCGAGGCATAAGCACCTTCGGTGCCTAGTTATTTTTTGTGTTCATAGCGTCAAGCAAACCTGTTACTATTCTAAAAGGTTCAAATTCAAGCCCTGTTCAAAACTGCACTTGTATGTTCACACGGATGTTTTTTGCAGGTGCTTCGGACGAACCGCTTGTTCAAGTCTTGTTTTAAAAACCATAGAAGGCATCACTGTAAACTTTAATTTCCACTTTGGCTGCTCTGTGTACTGAAACCAAGGAAATTGTCAAGAAACATTATGTTCTAGTACTCAATATTTACACGCGGAAGATGGAACAGTGTAGACAGAACGATTCAAAAAAATGTTCGATATCCCTGCCTGTAATGCCCACTGTCTTTTCCACCAATTAGACTAGTCACGTATTGTGCTTGTTGCACTAAACAGGAAAAAAGACAATAGATTTTACACACCACTTAGCTCACGTGGTGTGAATTACAGCCGATTTCCACTGTGTATAAAAAGGATGAGCGAGTCTGAGTAAAAGTGATTATTATTGTTCCAACGGAGATGTTGGACACCATATTGCTGTTTCTCGCCATTGCGTTGATTTCCTTGCCGTGGATAGTTCCTTTAGCTGAAGCACAAAATGAAAGCTGCGCCCAGTCGTCTTTGTCACAGCCATCTCGCATGGTCATGGATCCTGCTACTGGAAGATTGAGAGGAATACGCAGTCACAACGAAACGGATTTCGTGATCGGCATGCTGATTCCAGTCCACAATCCTTTATTGAACTCGTCTGGGGGCGCTTGCAGCAACGATCTCTCGGCCCAGGGTGTGGAGAGAGTAGAGGTAGCTTTGTACGCCATCGACTGCATCAACAACAACGGCTTGCTGCCGCCCGGGATCACGATTGGATACGATATTCGAGACACGTGTCGCAGCGAGAACATCGCGTTGGACGAGACCTTGGACCTCCTCAACACGGAGACGGACCTTCAGCTCGAGATGTCGTTGGCTGCAAACTCCACACTAGCTCCACAGAAAACAAGCTCGACGCTGCTCGGTCTGGTTGGGTCGGCAACTAGTGGAGTAACGGTTCCCATTGCATCTCTGCTTCGCCTCTTGAGCATCACGCAAGTCAGCTATCTAGCTACTTCCCCGCTATTGAACAATAGAGACCGCTACCAGTATTTCTTGCGGACTGTACCCCCTGACAACTTCCAAGCAGAGGCAATGTATCGGCTAGCGACGAAATTCAACTGGACGCTCGTATCAACGATCAGCTCGAACGACGCATACGGTGCTTTTGGAATAAGAGAGTTTCGCAGAATGTCTGCTGAAGACAAACGCGTCTGCATCGATTTCGACGATAGTCTCGACATCTCCTTCACCGAGGCACAGTATAAAAAAGTTGCGAGGAGATTTTTAGAAGACTCCCAAGCCACCGTTGTGGTACTATTCTCAGCTGTAACAGTTGCAACTGGATTCTTGGAAGCTCTTGAAAACTCCAATACTGACAGAAGATTTATTTTCCTTGCAAGTGACGCCATCACTGACTCACCTGTCATTGTTAATCGTTTTAGAACTCTTTTGAATGGAATGTTTTCCTTTTTTCCTCACTCGGAACCATTTGAACGCTTTGAGAATTTCTACACAAACGTGACTCGAGAGAACAACGAGCGTAATCGCATATGGTATACCAAAGATTGTGAGGATTTTTTCGGTGAGCTAAACTTGACTTGTGATCCTACGTCTTCAGTTGCTACTCATCCTAGATACATACCAGGTGTAACTGGAGGAAATCTGGTTGACGCTATATACAGCTTTGCTCACGGGATCAACAATTATTTGATAGAGAACTGCGACCAACCTGTTGAGTGGAACAGAACAACGCAGACTTGTGTTGGTCAGAAGAAGCCGCTCACAAGGAGCCTGCTATTAGAAGAGGTTCAGAAATCCAACTTCACGAGTCCTACTGGTATACAGGTCATGTTCGACAGCAGTGGAAATCGTGAGGGTCTGTACAGTATTTTCAATTTGGTTGGAAACGGGTCAGCTACTCCTAACCTGTCACGTGTAGGCTTTTACAATCCGATATCTAAGACCATTTGGATCGAGAAGGAAATTGTTAATGAACAGAGAAGTGAAATGGTTATGTCACAATGTATGCTTTGCCCGGCTGGATCTATCTTTGTCAGTGTCCAAGGGTCTTGTTGTGGAACCTGCATGGCTTGCCTTGGAAATAGCTCTGTTAACGGATCTGTCTGTTCCAGCTGCAGTGTAGGGCAATGGGGTAACAATCCGCTCAATGGAAGCACTGCTTGCATGCCTCCAACTGAGACGTTCCTTCAGCATACCAATGTGTGGGGAGCTCTTGTCATTGCTCTAAGTATCTTGGGATTTTTACTGGTAATCTTCGCCAGTGTGAGCATCGGTATTTTCTGGAACACCCCTGTTATAAAGAGCTCTGGACGAGAGCAAATGCTGTTACTTCTTTTTGGGGTGCTCATGTGCTTTTTTCTGCCATATTTTTATATCGTAAAACCATCCATTCCTATCTGCATCTTCCAGCGTGCTGGATTATGGGTGTGCTTCTCGTTAATTTTCAGTGCTCTTTTTGTGAAACTTCTTCGCATTGCAAGAATATTCCTTCGACGAAACAATCTAGGACGACCCCGCTTTATCGAGCCTCACTATCAGATTGTATTCACCTTTGCTATTGCTGCTGGGCAAATGGTTCTCGTGATAATTTCATTGATTGTTACGCCTCCTACTACTGTCACAGATGTCCGTTCAAATGAAGTCAACTCGGATGATTTTCCTACTCTTATTCGAACATGCCAACCGCCACACTTGGCTATGATAATATTACTAGTTCTGTACAGCACAGCTCTTATCGTCTTGAATAACGTGTTTGCTTTACTTACAATCCGTTTCCCTGAGAATTTCAACGAAGCTCGACATGTGTCGTTTGCCACCATTGCCATTGCTGTTGTCTGGATTGGTTTTATTCCTTCTTATTTTGCTACTAACATTCAGTTCAGAGCTGGGATCATCGCATTTGCTGTTATCACGTCAGCTTTTGCTGTGTTGATATGCCTCTTTGGTCCTAGATTGGCAATGGCGTACTGCTTCCGCTGGAAGAAACACGCAGAGAAGAGCAGCTCAAAGAACGGAACAATGATGAAAGTAATGGACAGTCATACAAACTCTGTTGACTTACTCAAATCAGATTATACACCACCACAAAATAATGTAAATCATACCAAGTAACCTCTAACTATCGTCACCGTTCCATTTACAGTATTGATGTTTTACGCTCCTTAAAATGATAAGCTCCTTGGAATCATAAGCTCCTTGGAATGATAAGCTCCTGGGTACTATTCTTGAAATTGGTAATGTCTTTGCTAGTTTGAGATAGTGAGTTAGTGTTGTTGTTGACTTCAAAATTTTGAATTTTTGCATATAATTTATAATCAAGATTGTGATATGCAGGAGCGCATAATGAGTTTGAGCACGGTAACTCTTTGACAACTGAGCTAGCTGGGGAGGAGCACGTGACCTTAACCCGTGCACCCACGCGTTGACGACCAGGCCACGTCAACTCGTTGTTGGGCGTGTCACTGTAGGCGTGGTTTCTTCTGGTCTGGAACGATGGCGATTTTCGAGCGCTCTTGTACGCAGCGTTTCCGGATTGTGTGACTGATTGCAGCTATCCAGGTACATTTAGATGACTGCGCCAGTAATTCCTACCAGTTCTGAATGCTTGCCATTGACCAATAGACAGAAGTAAGTGCAGCTAGCTATCTCGCTTGCTCGCTCGCTTCATCTTCTTGCAAGCGGCTCAGGCCCCTTCGGCTAGACACACACAGACACTACAAACATTATCTTATCATCAACACAGTTCATATCTGTCTCCTTAAAAAAAAAAAAAAAAGAGTTCTTCAGTCGCTAGATCCTTTGATCCTCAAAGGCCCGAAACCGGAAACTTGTAAAGATGAAAGTTCCGCTTCCGTGCCGACAGAGGGGGTGGTTTCACGGTACTTGAATGCCGCCTGCATCTCATTTCCTGTACAATAACCATTATAACTTGTGTTATTAATAATTATTAAAGTGGACACTTACCATGAATACTAAGTAGGGTTGTATTTTTACAACTTTTCAGAGCTCAAAGAGGTAAGAGAGTAGGGGCGTGACACTCCCACGCACTTGATTAAAAATTGCACCTCCACACATGATGGCAGTGTTTCTAAAGATAGACTTGTGATGGCCGACGGTACGCGTACGTACAGTTTCGTATTAGATGGAACTCGGCAGTTAGAGGCTCCTTGAGGTACAGTGTTCCACACGAAGAGAGGGAATAATTGTGTGTTTGACATTTTGCTTGATTTCTCTAGAGTTATTTGTCCTAGAGTTATGATTTATATATCATTTTGATCCTCTATCTTTACTGAATCTTATGCTTTATATGGCTTCTTGTCAGATGACACTCACGTGACAGAAATTTGAAAGACAGGCAGCCAATTGGAAAAACACGTTAGGGAGCGAATCTCAGGGACTACCGGTAGTTAAGCTCTGTTATCGCTGCATTGAAGCTTTCACCTCGGATGCATATCTGTTGGCAGCAGGATTGGTCCCAATCAGTGCTACATCGGCGGCAGAGAGCAAAAGTTGACCGTTCACGATGAGCCTAACGTTAGGGACAGGAATTCCAGTTCTACTGGTAGTTAAGCTCCAAGACTTCATGACTGCAATGCTAAAACATTAATCATGAAAGTAGATCTCACCTAGCGTCTCTAGAAGCATATACAGCGACAAGCGCGACTTCACTCTGCGAGAGAGCAGGTTTTTGGCGGCCATTTTGTTAGGTAAAATGTATTGTTACTATTGACGTGACGTCATACATTCCTAACATTAATTCACTCTCTTCGTGTGGAACACTGTAGGCAACAGCTCGTAGAAGCTTTCTACATCCACGTTGACGCGCAGACGATCTCCACGTGCTCGTATACCAGCTGTAGAGAAACAGCATGACGGCCCACCGTCACAGATCCGACTCGTTTCTTGGTTTAAAAGTATCTACTGAAGCAGCAGACAAGCATGATTGTCCTGGGATAGTGAAAAGCTGCTTCTTACCGTAATAGTGTCCGCAATGAAAAAATCGACTGTCACAGATTCAGCGGAATGGCGACTCAGTATGTAGAGTTGCTTGGTACGGACATAGTACGGATAGACAGAGAAGCGCCAAGTCTTTCCTTTTTGCAGGAAAAAATAAAACGCTAAAAATTAGAGGTGGAGCCTACGAAGTGCTTATAAACTATTTTTTTATTCGAGTTACATTAGATGCACGCGATACAGTTTTGTTGTCAAGAATGCACAGCATCGTGCTGTCGTGATTTCAACACTCTTCGAGGTCGCAACAGCTCCTTTGCATCGTTTCAAGGCGTAATTTGGAAGTGGGCGGGGTCTCAGAGACGCCAAAATAACAGTTTTTGATCTCTAGCGCTCTTGTACATCGTCCAATAGCAACCCTCATGCACTTTCTGTCCAAGTAGGGTAGCAATGTAATTGCACACCAAGTTTCATCAAGTTCATTTTTGCTTACTTCCACCAAATCCAAGAAATACTTCAAAATTTTGGATTTGGTGGAAGGAAGCAAATGAACTTGATGAAACTTGGTGTGCAATTATATTGCTACCCTACTTGGAAAGAAAGTGCATGAGGGTTGCTATTGGACGATGTACAAGAGCGCTAGAGATCAAAAACTGTTATTTTGGCGTCTCTGAGACCCCGCCCACTTCCAAATTACGCCTTGAAAACGATGCAAATCATGCAAAGGAGCTTTTGCGACCTCGAAGAGTGTTGAAATCATGACAGCACGATGCTGTGCATTCTTGACAACAAAACTGTATCGCGTGCATCGAATGTAACTCGAATATAAAATAGTTTATAAGGAATTCGTAGGCTCCACCCCTAATTTTTTTAGCGTTTTATTTTTTCCTGCAAAAAGGAAAGACTTGGCGCTTCTATGTCTATCCGTCCTATGTTTGTACCAAGCAACTCTACACACTGAGTGGCAGCCATTTTGTTTTTCCTAAAATGTTGTGAAATTTGCACTGAAGCCATAGAAATTGCGGCGCCATAACGTTTAGCGCAGGGGGCGCCGAAAACCACTGGATTTTTGCGGTTATTTGTATTCTAGATCTTCAATTTAGCTTAATTTTGGAATATTTTAACACTTTTTGATAAAGTTATGGTGTCTGAAGCATGTATGTCGCCAAATGGCGACAATAGGGGTTAAAGGGTTAAATACTGGAACTAGCTCATGCATTCTGCAGGAATGCACAGCATATATACGAGCCCCGCCCACTCTAGTTTAGAAAATTCTGTACGGCTGTGATACTATCTGGCAAGCTGCAGAACGGTGATACTACACGAGCTTACTCGATGAGTTGGTATTCGAAGACTCCAGACGCCAATATGCGCTCTCCATACGGCGATGCTCTACTTCTAGAATTCGTGTTGTTGATCACGTGCATATTGCGTAATCACAATATGGCCTCTAACACTTAGCTGACAACTGTTCGTGATCGTGAACTCGTCAAATTTATATCGTCGTTTCGATAAAACTACCTTCAAAGGGGGCAACACCAGCGAGCAGATCTAAGTGTCTTTGGACGTATAAAATTCATCATCAGGCGTACTATCAGCGTTTGAACGCTAATACATTGTATGTAGCCGCCATCTTGTTTTTTCGTTCATCCCCAATAATTCCCCTTCCGCTGTGCTTGGAAGAGGAGTGGTCTTCCAAGCACAGCGGAAGAGGAGTGGTCTGGGGACGAGACTAGACTACATTATCAGAGGAGGTTGGAAGCATTAATATTCAGTCATGTGACTTGCGGTTTGTCAATGGCGCTCCAATACAAAGTGTATGGGAAATCCTAGTACCTACGTTTTGCCCTCTTCTCTGGACTAAATTTAATGAATTTAGTATCAATCGATAGCTCTTGCAAATAAGATTACGAATATGCGATCTACCCGATCCAACCCATGGGTCCCTGAGCCGCTATGGGCGAGAAAGTAGTGAAGATTTTCAACAGTGGAAAACACTACAGTTATTGTTCGTGCAAGCAATCAGCTTATTGACAAGTCTGCTACAGACGTCCTGAAGCAAATTCTTAGCGTTAAAAACGACGGGCGAAGAGACAGCTCCATTGTTACCTGCAAAACACAATATACAGCTGACGAGACCTGGTCAGAGCTAGAACTAAGAAAGTTGCTAAAATGTAAGCCTGTTTCACACAAGAAAGATTCCTGAATCCAGCACAAGTGTGCTGTCTACTGGCGCTGTGCTACTTCTTCCTATGTTTCACGACATACAGAGCACAGAAACTGGTGCAGTGCACTATAAAAATAGCTAAACCAATATTCTAAGATCATATCTTTAAGTAAGACCAGTAATCAAGCTCTACGCAATAAAGAATCCACGTGTGAGTTCTGGTGCTGTATGCTAGCGCCATTGAGCCACGCCTCGCGATGGAACGTTAGCTATGCATTCGAAAATCACGTGCGCATAATAACAGTCCAACAATCACGTGCGCATACTAATGCTTCCAACCTCCTCTGCTACATTATAATAGGCGGGATCTCTACTTTCCCCACCCATCAATCATGTCTGAAGGACCACTCGTTGGAACTGAAGCTGGAGGAAGCGAGAAAAAGTGCATGCAAGCTGAGTCGGTGAGTCTAATAGTCGCACTCTACTGTTTTGTAGCCGATCTTAGCAACTGGTACCTCGTGCGTGTGAATCGCGAGTGAGCACGTGTTGCTATGTGGCTTCCATTTTGTCAATCAGCTGATAGCTCATTAGACATTACATGCTTAGCTGGACCACTCAATAAGAACTGCTGCACGGGTTTGGAATGTATTTAGTCTTGAATAGGAATGAAAATTTTAGCGCATGCACAAAATTAATTATTTCAATGATTGACTGCAGGGGACTGAGACAAGTATGGCGGAAAGAGATGAGCAGCAGGTTGCTGCAGAGAGACCTTCAAAGAAGAAGGACAATCAGTCTATAGTGCCCGATGCTCTTGATGTGGACAGGTTACTGGCTGATGGGATATCTGTCTGTCCGATTCGTGCAAAGGTCAGCGACAAAGAAAAGGTCAGCAACAAAGGCGAACATAGAATAGATAGAGCCCTGATGGAATAATAGTCTTTATCTTCCTTACTGCACAAGAATTCTGTTAAACAACAACTCTCTTATATTAGCTAAGATCCTGTAAGAGTGGTGATCTATGTATTTTTCTATGTAGTCGTCGAGTGAAGCAACAGAATACACGTTCAGCTGTGGAGTGTGTCGGAATAAACTTTTCAACGATTTAGCAGCTGTGAACAAACACGTTGCTCTCGACATGCACTCTAAGAGGATCGAGGTGTGTTCAACAACATCATATCTAGTTGACAATGAGTAATATTTGATTTAAAGGAATTTGTGTTTTCTCAATGCTAATAATGTTTTTATGCCTCGGTGGGCTGAGCCACGGGGCATACGGTAGTCTGTTTGTGTGTGTATGTATGTATCTGTCTGTCTGTCGGCAGGATTTCTCGTCGCTCGCTGAAAACTAAGCGCTGAAACGTGAAACACAAGCTAAAGTCGATATTTGCTTGAAAATGAATTGTAAGGATTTTGGTTATAAGGCTCTGTTTGTGAGTTACAGCATCACCTGGTTCGGTTTTGTAGCGCGCGCTGAAAGTTAAGCTCTAAAACTAGCAATGCAAGTAAAACACGGTATTATCTCGCTTTCTGAAAACTTTATACAAAGCTTAGTTCGTGAGTTATGGCGCAATTTGCTCACTCGCGATTGATCATGCCGGCTGTTGCTGGCAATCTGGAGTTCTTCAAAGGCAAATCTATCCACAGTTGACTACCTAGAAGCTGATAAGTTAGACAGGATAGCAGCGCAGGTCCAGAGAAATTGTGTAAGCAAGCTATGGAAGCTATCTCGCTCGTGTTCAGTATGCACGAGCTGTACTGAACATTGTAGACACGCCCAGTTGAATTAGTGGTCAGCACTGATTGGCTTCTGATTGCATAACTATTATACTCCTTGTGATTGCTGTATTGTGTGATTTTTAATGATAATAATATCATAATGATTATTATTATGACTTGCTGTACATGCTCAAATTTGAACATCCACCGAGGCATAACCCTCACCAATGGTGCATTTTTTTTGTGAAAGCTGTCTTTATGTACAATAAGCAGCTTTCCATCAATTTCCCAAAAATTCAGATATGAGCACTGAATGTAGATTATTTTTGTATAGTTAATCACAGTTTGAATGTTGAGAGCAAAAAATGAACCGAAAAGTAAAACTTGTGTTATTTTTTGTTTGTACAAATTTTTCATTCTCTCTTTCACAGGAGGCATATGTTGAGGGTTTTCTTCATCAATCACCTAAATTGACTCAAGCTCAGTGTGATGCTAGCTCGAGGCTAGTGGAGGATATATATCACCGTCATTCAGCCGTGGTCAGTGACCAGGTTATTGTGAGACGATCGATAGCGATGGAACTGGACAAGATAGTGAAAAGGGCTCTACCAGGTGAGTAGGTTACGAGATCATGACGCATCGAATAATGTTTTATTTGGTACAATCTCAACCTCTGATTGTGCTGACCATTTGTCACACGTGACACTGGATTTTGGTACTGGATTGTTGTATAATGATACTGCTGTACTTTTTTGATGAAGAAAGCAGAAAGCTGACACTTTAACCACTTAAAAATAATAGCGTCCGATGTATTCCAAAAATATTAATATTGTTTGTTCTCTATTTCAGATGTAAGTGTGCGGCTGTTTGGATCATCTGTAACTCAGTATGTTCTGGATTCAAGCAATGTCAATCTGGACCTCAATATCGGAGACCCTGAAACCAATCAGGTAATACAGTGTTTCAGATTAAAGATTGAAGTAGTCTTTGACACTCGTTTTGTAGAAACGTATTCCAAGTGTCATGAAAACATGTTTGGCTGCGCTGCAACAAGACGGTAAGATATATCAACCACTTGGGATGGTTACTCCCCATCTCCTCTCTTTTCCCATCTCCTCTCTCTCTTCTTCCTCTTCTTTCTTTCCTCCTCTCTCCACGTAACATAGCTGGGCCTTTTTATGAAGTCAAAGATGACTTCTACTCTGCTCTAAGAGTGCCCCAGATCATCTTCAAGCATCATCCAAGGTAGCTCAATCCACCTTTTTGTAATGCATATCAATCTCTTCTGTAGCGGACTTGTGTGTGAGCTCAGAGCAGCAACTGCAAAAGTAAGCCTGCATGAAGCTATCAGTTTTTTTAATTTGTTTTCTCTCCCTTTCTCTCTCAGCCGATTGAGCTGGCATCAATCTTAAACCTGTATGGTGGTCTTGATCCAAGAGCTGTAAAACTGGGAGTAGCATTCAAATACTGGGCTAAGGTATAGACGGAGACAGTCATCTTGCTTTATTGTTCATCTATCTCTCTCTCCCTCCTCTCTCTCTCTCTCCCTCTCTTCATCCTTTCCTCTCTCCCTCTCTTCCTCCCTTTCTCCCTCTCTACCTCTCTCCCTCTCTCCTCCCCTCCCTCCTCCCCTCCCCTTCCCTCCCCTCCCTCCTCCCCTTCGCTCACCTCCTCTCCCATCCCCTCTCCCTCCCTCCCTCCCTCTCCTCCCTCTAGGTACACAAACTAGACCTGCAGTCTCACGGTCACTATGCCCCTCATATCTTTGTCATGATGGTGCTACACTATCTACAACACGTCCATGTCCTACCAGTACTACACGAGGTATGATAACGACTCATTATTATGTACCACAGTAGGAACCTATTATCCTGAACATCTCAACGGACAAAAATGAAATAATATGTTGTGTGCACTGTATAGTTTGGTTTTAAAAGACTCATATGTAGACACTCACTGGATTAGCAGCCTCCTATTACTCCAGCAAGGCTTGAAGAGTCCAACACTTGATGCAGAGGCACAAAATGCACTCTTGGTGTTAAACCTTTGTCTGCTAGTTACAGTTCTGTTCACAATACTCATGTCTTGTTTTGGTTGTGTCAAATTCATCATTTGTCCTTTGTGGTCCAGTTGGCAGCTGAGGCGAACAAAGCTGAAGTGAGTGAAGCTAAAGAGGAAGGAGAGAGTGGTGACAAGACCACGCCATCACAACCTGATATTAGTATGGATCAATTGAGCAGCCTCGCTAGGCAATGGACGACCAAGAACACACAGTCACTCGGTGAACTGTGGATAGGATTGCTCAAGTTAGTGCGGAACACCGCATCAAACAACACAGAAATATTAAATGTGGTTTAGCTTTGAGCACTAATAACTGTTTGTACCGCTAGTATTATTATTGGTCATGTCACTTATAGACACGGATCTATACCGGTACCAGCAAATATTATTGTAAAATTATCTGCCTGTGCCAATAACAGCATGATGATGTTGCATTCATGGTTTTTAGTTATGTCACTATGACAACAAGTTCTGCTGCGCTAAACATTAATTTTTTTCTTAGATTCTGATATCAATACTTTAGACTCGTAGCACTGATTTACTACTCACACACACACTCACTTTCTCACTCACTCGTCCCATCATGTATAGGTATTACGCAACTGAGTTCTCTTTTGGTACGAGAGCGGTCACCATCAGACAGCTGACTCCGTTACTGAGGAAGGACAGAGACTGGGGCTCAGCAAGAATAGCAGTTGAGGGTACGTCTAACTTGTGAACAATTTGCAAATGCTCATACAAAAATACACAATTTTGTATCAAATTTTTAATCACCGATACAATTATTTATTTTTATTGCAGACCCCACTATCCCGAGCTAACAGTGATGCAAGTAGGCAGCTAGCAGCTGTAAAATAATAATAAGTCAAAGGGTTAATTATTATGTATACTGTACATGTTTCTCATGGTGGCGGGTCTTGGTTCAGTCCTCTTTCTTCAGTCCTCCTCAAACTGAACTAACATGTCTTTTAGGAAGTTCTTCCTTGTCACCAGTTCTTCCGGCTTATCATCAGCTACAGCCCAGCCTATCAGTGGCTGTATAGCTAGACTGGTTTGATGCTGTGCTATTCCCATGAATCCTGCGTAGAAGTGCATCGGAATTTCTTTATCGTAATACTCCCAGATAAAGGGCACTTTACTAACTCCTATGGCAAGGTCGCTTGTTTGGACACCTCCAAATATTTCTTTTTGACTCCAAGTAGTTAGATGAGGATTTCTGTAAGCTACTCCATTATTTCTGATAAGATAAGGGAAGAAGGTTATGATCCAGCCGCGTATGAAGGGTCCACCAGATCCATGTGCTTCTTTGTACATTTTGGACCAGAACTTTCGATCAGGTTTGCCACTAGCTGCTGCAACAAATTGATCAAGCACTGGTGTCAGCTCTGTGATCCACCATTCTAAATCAAACTCAGCCAAGGCCACAGCTCTGTCACGCAACTGCTTCCAGTCCTCGAGTGTACCCTCTAGTGTGATCTCTGGTATACCACACATTGTCAACAACACATATTCAAAGTACTTCTTCATGGTGTCCATCAGTACCACGTCAGCCGCTGCTTTTTCCACTCGACCTGTGGTGGTAAATGTCGGAGAAAGCAGGTCGTGCAGTTTGGGTCCTGTATTATTGCGTATTTGCTCAGAAAATTCTCCAAACACCTCTGGCCAGGCGTTTATATCCAAAGAACCTTTCACAAAATCGTCTCTTCTCACTTTCAGTGTCTTCTTTCCCTCGTGTTCTACGAAAAGGTTGCGTAGCTTTTCAGCATTCTCGTTGAAATGGCGAGCGAAGCCCTGAGCTATCAGCAGCCACACAGCATCGGGAGAGAGTACGAGCGGGTAGTGTTTGTCGTATGCTGTGTTGATCGCCTCGATGAACGCGTTTGATCCTCTCCTATCGATCGGTGTCCAGTCAGGCATGGGCCCAGAGAAGCCCTCCAGTTTCAGTACGCCACACATATCGGCGATAAGTTTCTCCCAGTCATTGGCCGGCGAGAGCGAGGCAGTAGCCTGCTCCACATCATCCACCTTGAAGGTAAAACATGCTCGTTTGCTTGACCACGTCGTGCAATTTTCACTGCGACTAGTTTCGTCCACAGACGTAGAGTCGGCTTCAGTGGCTCGTACCGTCAAGTACAGGGCAGTCGTCGAAAGTAGAAAAATAGAAATGTGGAAGACGGAACGAGGAAGAATCTTGTGCGCCATGATTTACTGTGCTCCTCTCACGTGTAAGGGAATTCCCCCTAGATAGCTGGACTACTTATCCAAAACACACCGCCCACGCAGAGACCATGAGAGATGGGGCAAAACTGTAAGCACGTTTTCTACAGCGGCATACAAGTGAGCATATTGTGTAAAAGTAAAAGTGATGAACAACTGTGTTGTACTTTGCATTACAGCAGCTGTCCAGGACATCTAAAACAGTAGAAAAATAGTGCCTAAACTTACTGACCGTTATCCTGGACAGCTGCTGCAATGCAAAGAGCAATACAGTTGTGCATCACTTCTATTTTTACATGATATGCTCACTTGTATGCTGTAGAAAATGCTGGCGGATTTTAGCCCCTTTTTTGCTACAAAAATTACTAGTTTCGAGTACGGCATGGTCTCGCGAACTAGCCCATTAGGGAGTCAATAGTCAGATAACAGTTTCATAGCACAACATTAATTTAGTTAGAAGAGCATAGAGCTGAGTAGCCATCCACTGTATGTTAGCAATTTCTGTTTGGGAATGGGTCTTTATCATTTTGTGTCAGACTGTTGGCCGACTATGATGGAAACTAAAGCGCTTGCTGTAATTACAAGCATTTCAGCAACAAGGTGCCGAAAAATAAAATTTTAAGAAGAACTACGGTATCTAGATTATCAAAATTAATATCAAATTTAGAAACTATCAAACTAAAATACATGTTTTGAGCTGGTTTTGAGTCTAATTTTTTGTGGTATGTCCTTTTGTGAATCGTTTTTGATTTCTACAGTTTTTGATTATCTGGTGATCTGTCTGAAGAGAACAGCTTGCTACTTCATGCAGCTGCAGGGCCGACTTGAGTGGCTGTTGAGTACCTCACCTCCTCTGTCAGCTCATCATGTGCTGGTGAGGATCTTTAACCTTTCAAACGAGGCCTGTGTTCCAATGAATAAAGAAGATGAGAAGAGAGATAGAGGAGAAAGAACGAGTAAGTCTGTACCGAGGCACATGACAGATCTCAAACCACATTAAACAGCCAAAGGAGCTTGTTTTGATATATATTTTGCTAATTTTTTTTGCTAATGGTGTATTCTATGAATGTGATAACAACCACTCTTGTTGTTTCCATGGAGATCTGTTTGTGTGTTTATGACAATGACAGTGATTGATCGTTTGTTTGTATACTGCTTGTAGATACCATTCCTGTCAGCAAAGAAGTTGCTGTAGCTACCATTGACAAAGAGGAGGAAGAGAAAGATATTGTGACTTTGACAGCTGGTGCTGAGGTTTTACCGATAGTCGCCGAGACACCATCAATGGATGCAGTAACTGCTGATGCTGTGACTTTGCCGACAGATGTTGAGATTTCACCGACAAATACTGAGACTCCACCCGAGGCCGACACTCAGGTGTCACCTACAGATGGTGAACCGTCACCGCTGGGAGATGGCGAGGGTCCTGTAGTTGAAAAGAACACGAAGAAGACACCAGGTATGGGTGGATGGAAGAAGACTGCTAAAAAGATCTCTAAGCAGTTGTGTGACATCGTGTTGACTGAGTTGCCAGTGTATTCACTCAAGGACAGCTACATGTGTAAGGTACAGTTGTTACAGATTTCGTGTGTGCCCGTCTCACTGCCTGTTTTTCCTTTTTAGAAGAATGTACCATATGCCTGTCTCTTGTGCAGAAGAAACAACCACCTGGCGCCTGTGAGTTATCGTAAACGTTGTCATATTTCTATGTTTACTGTACCACTAGACCATTCACCAATAGACCAATATACCATTCACCAATAGACCAATATACCATTCACCAATAGACCAATATGACTGATTGTCTCCATACCAATACCAAATTTCCTCTATCAAATGCTTGGGCGTTTATTATTCAAGAGGCTTTTGGCGGGAATAGTTTTCTCTCAATGCTATTTTGTACTCAGCATTTTAAAATAAATCTAGCGACTATTAGGAGCAAGGCAGGAAAATATTTACTTGTTTTTTCATTCAATAGAAATGTCCAGATGAGGGTCTGCCCCGGTTCATTAGACCACCTCAACGACCACACCCAACATACATAGGCAAACTAGAAATGACATTTCGTCGCTATGTCAGTAAGTGAGAAAGAGAGAGAGCAATCCATTTTTATTGAGTTCGGAATTGCCCTTTATTTTTACACGTAGCTGGCTGTTTTTTTTACTTTATGGTTATCTCCTCACAGAACAAGTTGCTCCAAATGACGCTGAATTGAGAGACAGGTATCAGCTCAGAGATTTTATCCTAAAAGACATACAGAAAATTTTTCCAAGTGAGTAATGTTGATAGCTCGATCTTTGTGTCCTCGGCGTCCAATGTTATATGCTACTGTTGATGTGTTTCTCTCTTTGTCACTCTCAGAGGCAGCGTTGGAGTTGTTCGGTTCTTCAGCTAATGGGTTTGGCTCGTATGACAGTGATGTTGATCTGTGTCTGATTCTCAACGAGGAATATACAGTAAGAGAACACACAAGCACAAACAGGAGCGCATAATGAGAGAGCGACGTAATAGAGTAGGAGCGTGAAGCGCCCACGCATTTGATTAAAAATTGGAACTCCAGACATGATGGGACGTGTTACTAAGAATAGAACACTCATTGCGTTGTACTGTACAAGCGTACGTACGTACGATCGAGCGGGTACGCCGAGTAGTAAAGCAGCTAGCCACGTGTTCTCTGATGGCGTCTGCAGGTGCCACTGGCAAGAGTCAAACAAAGAAAGCCAGCTCCAGAACGAAGAAAACGACCTTCAAAGTAAAAGAACGACGTGAACTACTTGCCGCGGCGAGAGTTGATTGTCAGGCTTATCGTGCTGGTTAGCTAGGCGCTTGGCCAACAATCGAGGCGATCGCCTGGGAGTGATCGCGAGCGGCACTAGTCTATGAACTAGCGTTCTTCGAGGAGTACTCACTTCGGCTTCCATCTTGTGTACGAACGCGTGTACGTGTATAACGAGATTGTTCTATTCTTAGTAACACGTCCCATCATGTCTGGAGTTCCAATTTTTAATCAAATGCGTGGGCGCTTCACGCTCCTACTCTATTACGTCGCTCTCTCATTATGCGCTCCTGGCACAAAATATTGTAATAAAATAAATAATTATGCATTTTAAAAAAAGCAAGAATAATATTTTTGTAGGTTGTGTAATGTTTAGGCTGTAGATAATTTCATGTTGTTTAACCCCTTACATTGTTGGTTTACGCGTGCATTTTACCGTTTTGAATTTTTAATTGAGAAGAAAAATTATAAAAAATTCCAGATCTACGGAGAGTAATACCAAAGTGAATGATATGTTCTGTGCCCAGCACAGTTTGATGATTAAGATACAGAACCATAAATATAGCAGATTAACTTTAAATATACAAAGAAGTTTGTAAAAGTAACACGCATTTAGGCTGGTCCCACCTTAACTATCTATCATCCTTCAGTGTGAGAAGGCCGAGATAATATTGCAGGTGACAAAAGAGCTGAAGAAGAAGAAAGGTGTGTTTCAAAAATGCTCTGAAAACAACAGATACTTTCTTGTGTAGTATACATCAAAATTCAGCCAATCACAAGTGCGAGAGTGCCGATTGTGAAATTCTTTGTAACTAAATGGTACATGCATAGTTTTCTTACTGAGATTTTAAATTTTTATGACTCACAGGGATATCGAGTGTGACGTGAGCCTGGAGAATATTCTTGTAAGTTCAAATATTTGTCTATCAGATGTGAAGAGGTCTGTCATTATTACCAGGCCCTTCACAATACAAGGCTGCTGGCTATGTACGGGCAGATCGATGATCGTGTCAGAGTACTTGGTTATGTTGTGAAATGCTTTGCCAAGGTAGCAACATGCATGTATTTGGTGTGTGATTGTTTGTTATTCTCAGGTGTGTGACATGTGTGATGCAGGGTCCGGCAGTCTCTCTTCTTACGCCTACATTTTGATGCTGATACATTTTTTGATACATTTTGATGTGATATGTCAACATGGATACCTTGCGAAACCACAATCACATGTTAAAGAGTGAGCTTGACAGAGTGCGAAGTTCACTATCTCATGTAAGCGAAAACCACTGCAAGTTTGCAAGTTGATGCAAATTATTATTTTTTACAAACGGTCACAGGAGCCATCACTAGCAAGCACTACTAGACTGTCTACAATAGGTATTATGAGTTTAGTTATTAAATTTTTCTGTATTACATCTGTGTACATCATTTTTAGGATCAAGAGAAGCATTGTCTTTCATGCTTGGAGGAGAAAGCACCACTTGTTTTCAATTTTGGTTAGAGCGGAGTGACAAGCGGCTGGTAACGTTGGGAGGGCTATGGCGGCATTTGTGAACAAAGTGGATGCCTCAATTCATCCTAATGTAAGAATGTGTGTGTACTCAGTGCAACGATTAATCTCTTAAACACAGGAAGAAGGACAAGTGTAACTAGCAGACAAGCAGACCATACATAGGATAGAATAATACCTTTATTAATAATTATTATTGTAAAATTTGAAGTATTATTATTAGAAGGTGGAGTCAGTAGAATCATACAGTACTCAAGCTGCACAATATTGCTCTTAGACTAGGTCAAAGGTCACAAAAGTTGCCAATTTCAGCTAGCGATTGCAGAGCGACGATTTCAGAGATTTGAATATGCAGTTGTTTGTTACGTATAAATTATAGTGTTGTTTGTAACTACAGTAAAGGCTAGATTCTCTGACTTTTATTTTTTCATTGTGGACCCTATCATAGTACATCGGGTTCTAGGTTTTGAGATAAGTTCGATAATCTGATCACACTATTGATTCAAGTGCACAATCGAGTTGCATTTGTCTGGTGCTAGTATACATGACAGAGGGTTAACAAAAACTTCGACTTTGATGGTCCAGTATAATAAGTTCATCAGTCCAGTCTGACTGCTCTGCCCATTCAGTGGAAGGGTCTACAGTTGGTGCAGTCACAGAGATTTCTGTGATCCAATGATCAATGTTCCTAAACTACGAGAATTAGCAACTAGAATCAGTAGATTAGCAATCAGGCAGCCAGACTTGTAGAATACTCATAGCAGTGTAGGTATGGCAACGAGACCACCAGTCTACTCCAGGAAATAATCAGATTACTCTTTGATCGCTATCTTGAGAAGTACATGTGTGATTTCACTCAACAATTAACTTAAGTACAGCTTCACGTTTACTATTCAGTCTAACTGCTTTAAAAAAATAGCTATAAGCAGAATAATAACGTCTTTGAGGCACGCATAGGCGTTCACTACAAAGCTACAAAATGAGAAGTCTTCTCATTTTATAATTATACTTAAATACTACACAACTAAAGAGACTGGGGTTCATCAAGAATGAAGAGCACTACATTTGCATAATAGGCAGTGGTGTTGTCAAATTTTTAATTACCAATGCAATACAAACTGAATGAGTGAAGTACCGTAACCCTCGCGCATGCGCCGAGGGTTAAAAATAATAAGGTAAGAACCCACGTAGCACATGTTAAGACGACTCATCAGTTCAGTCGTAAAATGGATAACTTCAGTATCTGCAATTCGAGTCTTTCTGATAATGTACGCAGTGAGCTGGTGGCTGTTTTCAGCAGTGGAGGGTTCCTTGGAGTACTAACCTGCTCTGTAGCTATCGCACTGCTACTCTTCTTCAAGATGTACGAATCGTTCAGCGAGCGACTGATGCTGTATCAACTGCTGTCCGCTTTATTTGTGGCTATTATAATGGCTTTAATGATCATAGGCGTCGACCTGGATTTTGATCAACATCACGGTCTTTGCCAAGCCATCAGCTTCTTGGTCCAATAGTCAATATGGATTTTACTCGTGTTCACCACCGTCATTGTTATTTACCTAGCCGCTCTCGTCTTTTTCTACTATAAAAAGATCAAAAAACTGGAGCCATGTTTTGTCATTTTCGCTGTCATATTTCCGCTACTGTTTTCGTGGATTCCGTTTCTTCACGACACGTATGGTCTCTCTGGTGCATGGTGCTGGATCAGAGTGTACCACCACTCAGAATGCACTTACTATTATGAGGGCTTGATAGAGCAATATGTACTGTGGTATGCACCATTCTCACTCATTTTACTGGTTAATTCGATTGTAACCATTGCCATCTCAGCTGTTCTTTGTCACAGAGCTTTCAAAAAGCGACCCGCTCACACACCAACAGTGAATGCAGTTGATGTGGAAAAGCCGAATGTTGTTAAATTTGAAGAGCCAAAAATAGAGACAGAATCTGATAGATACAAGAAAGCTCTCAAGGACAGTTTACCCCTACTGGCATATCCGATCATTTACAACATCTCCAGCTGGTTCACTTTGGCTAATCGTATTCGCCGAGCAATCTTTCCAGGAGGTAGCTATGCATCATGGATAATACATGCCATCGCTGCTCCAACTTGGGCCTCTTCAGCTGGAATAGTATTCATCATCTACATTATTGCAAAGAAGAAGTTGACAAAGAAAAGTATTGTGAAAGCAGCTCACAGCTGGAGAAAAATACTAAGCAACAAGCCAGTTACGCAAGTCAATAACAAGCCTGCAGTTGTTACTGATGTTCTGACAATGGATGGATACACAGAAGCATATCCAACTGAGTATGACCCACCACAAGAGAGTGAGTTTGATGAAGCTGTACTATCAGCAGAAAAGAAACAAGCATAAACCTGAGTTTGCATATTATATGCATCATTGATACTTTCATACATGACTGCAAGTACATCTTAGCTGAGCTTTTAGAACTAATAAATTTTGTACTGTTAATTGTGTACTGTGCACCATGCATAGGGCTAGCTGGTTTGTGCACTGACACTGTGACTCTTTAGCTGACTAAAACAAATTCTATTTTCTCACACAATGTAACTCTCCATTCAAAGGCAGGCTAGAGCATCCCCTCTACTTACTAAGTCAATACTATCGATTGTAGTTATGTAAATCAAACTAAAAGTGTGTGATGTGATCTTACTATGTTATATAAGCTGTCAACAATCATCTGCCCCTGTTTTCAGTACAACAGTGAAACCAGCAGCAAACTATTTCTATAGGCACTAGTCTATTATGATGTGTATGTAACACAAAGAAATAGGAAGTTGTATACAAATGTAATAGTGAAGTGAAAGTTATGAGTGATTTCCAGTCGGATGCACAATGCACAAACAAAATAATGAACGAATTTCACAAACCCTCGGCGTACGTGTGAGCATCATTGCACATATTGTTGAGTTAGCACTAAGCTCCCTAGTTGGGGATTGCAGCAGGAGTTTGCAGCTATAGCTAGTGCCAACCTGCTTAGCATATAGCTAGGCTGTAGCTATATTGAAACTGCACTGCTAACCAGAAGACAGCAAAATGCTGACCACTTTCTAGGCGTGTCATGTGGGCGTGACTAGGCATGAACATGTGAGTAGGTCGGAAGTATTAGTATGCGCACGTGATTGTACGCTTGTTATTATGCGCACGTGATTTCTAATGAGCATAGCTAACGTTCCATCGTGAGGCGTGGCTCAATGGCGCTAGCATGCAGCACTAGAACTCATTCGTGGATTCTTTCTAAAATGGTATTGCGTAGAGCTTGATTACTGGTCTTACTTAAAGATATGATCTTAGAATATTGGTTTAGCTATTTGTATAGTGCACTGCACACCAGTTTCTGTGCTTTGTATGTCGTAGTATGCTTTGTATGTCGTAGTATGCTTTGTATGCTTTATAGGAAGTAGCACAACTCTAGTATACAGCAACAGCACACTTGTGCTGGATTTCAGGAATCTTTCTGCTGTGAAACAGCTCAAATTTTAGCAACTTTCTTAGTTCTAGCTCTCAGTGACCAGGTCTCGTCAGCTGTATATTGGATTTTGCAGGTAACAATGGAGCTGTCACAGCGATATCTGTCCTACCTGAAAATTGTCCGATGGGACAAAATTCAGCTGACGATAATTGTCCTAGGATAAAAATTGATTGACGAATTTTGTCCTAGGACAAAATTGGATCGACGGTTTTTGTCCTAGCCGACACAAAATTGTCCTAGGACAAAAAAACGCCAACGAAAACTCTCCTAGGACAAAATAAGCTAACGGGAACTGTCCTAGGACTAAGAAGCCAACGAAAACTGTCCTAGGACAAAATAAGAAGCCAATGAAAACAGTCCTAGGACAAATTTAAGACTGACCCAACGAAAACTGTCCTATAATGGTGTCTATATATAGTTCAAATGGCGGGGTAAGTTATGAATGAATTAAGATTTTTGTTTTCAGTGACAATTAATACGAGGATTAAAAGTTTGTGTGCTATAGTAACGTTTCGTCATCAATCATAAACATGCATGCATGCAGTTTTGTATAGTATCAATGCTATTGTTCTATAGCTCTCGATCTGCTCACTATATATTCACATCTTCTCTATTAAGATGTCAATCTGTAGATGCACATGCATTGGCTATAACAGAACCCACTGTACTGTCACCAGTATTCTGCAAACAACATCAAAATAGTTAAAAGTTTTTAAATGAACCGTGTTGCCTCATCAACAAGTAGCCTATGAATTACTCATTGTTCTAGCTTTTGCAAGCTGGCTGAATTCAAAAACATGTAGCTATCACCAATGAGTTCATCATAGACGGTATATCAGCAGCATGTCCGGCTTAACATTAAAACTATGATGTCACCGTTCTCCCGGCACAGCATGCAGATTCCTTATATATAATTATCATTGGTACCAATAGACTAAGAAGAAGAGTGTAGTAACGTCATAGATTGTAACGTGAACAGAGAACCAAGAGAGAAATTCACTGGATCAAACGGGGATCAAAATTCTAATTCTCAAATCACAACACAGTAATTAAACAGAGAGAGGAACAATGACTTACAACACTCACATGACAAAATACAAGAGGTGACAGACTGACTGACTACAAGACTGACGTATTAGAAGATTTAACAAAAGATTACTGTACAAAGAGCTATAGTTCAGAGTACTGCTACACTTTTGTAGTACCATCAGATCCAGAGAGAAGTTAGTTCAGTTCAGTCAGTGTACTGCGCTCGCTCGGGCAGTGTAGTGCATGCAGCCTACAAGGCTAAGCTGCGCGGGCTACTGAGCTGCGACTGAGAAACTTAGGCCGGCTACACTGCATGCAACTGAAAGGAGGAACTAGCTCTGTATCAATGTCCGCTGCACCGAAGGCTGGACTCGAAGTTTCTGTCTTCAGTTGCCATTCTTCGGCAAATTTCAGTACGGTTTCTGAAATGAAGCAACTAGCGTGATAAGGGAGTTAGGCAGGCATTATACTGATTATAGAGTAACACGGGGCTATTTCGTGACGGGGCTATTTCGTGACACATACAAATCAATTGAGGAAGCCAAACTTACTTACGGAATAGCCCCGCTTGACTACCTTCGCTCTTTCCGTCGTAACATTCGATAGCAACGATTGTGAATGTCGAGCCTGGTACTGCTAACATGAGAATAGATTCCTCTATACACTGGTACCAGACTCGTTGACCAATAGAAAGCGCTTGAGAGAAAAATAAGCGGGGAAAAAACAATAATCGTTAACAAATCGCCGAGATTTGCGGTTGTTTTTTGCTGTTTTTGTGCGCTTTTTAGCTGGTTTTTTTGCCAGTTTTGTTGCAGACAAGGTAAGTGTTCACTCATTTAAATAGTATGGTAACAAAAAATAAGTCAAATCAAGAACAGAAAGCTCTGAGGTGCAGTATGGTACGTGCAGATGAAAGTCTCGTACTGTAACTCTTCCACCGTCCAGCCAATATAACAACAGCATTCTGATATCTGCGAGGCAGAATTAAGAGTATAACAATCAACAGTACTAGTGATCTGCATCATGCATGCGTGCACTTACAGCTTTATCCATGATGCAATCCGTCTCGAAATAGCCCCGGTGGTGTCGAAATAGCCCCAAGACGGTCGAGTGAAAAAACGGCTTGCTGTCCAATATTCTTACACTGTATCAGCATAAATTTATATGTGAGCAGTTCGAATAAGACTGCTAATTCTGTAGGTGCAAGTAAAATTTGGATCCTGGGTACGCGAAAAGAGTTAGCAGTCAAGTAAAGTCGAACGAACGCTCTAACGCCAAAACGTCACGAAATAGCCCCGGGTTACTCTAGGGCATTTCGACTCAAGTTATGTCTTTGGCAGCATCACAATCGGTTTTTTTCTTGCTTTTAAAGGCTTGAACAGGCATGCGCGAGAGATACTCGACTAGGACTAAATCTGTCCAAGGCGGATCATTTTCGTTCCTACCGAAAAGTATCCTAGGATAATTTTCGTAGGCGGACAATTTTCGGCGTGACAGAGCTGTCTCTTCGCTCGCCGTTTTTAAACGCTAAAAATTTGCTCCAAGACGTCTGTAGTAGACTTGCCAGTAAGCTGATTGCTTGCACAAGCAATAACTGTAGTGTTTTCCACTGTTGAGAATCTTCACTACTTTCTTGCCCGTAGCAGCTCAGGGACCCGTGGGTTGGATCGGGTAGATCGCATATTCGTAATCTGCTTTGCAAGACCTTTCGACTCATACTAACTTTATTAAATTTCGTCCAGAGAAGAGTAGCTACTAGGATTTCCCATACACTTTGTATTGGAGCGCCATTGATAAACCGCAAGTCACATGACTGAATATTAATGCTTCCAACCTGGCTCTGGGTCAGGGTAGTCTCATCCCCAGACCACTCCTCTTCCGCTGTGCTTGGAAGAGGGTCTGGTAAAACGAAGGCAAATTCCTGGTTCAATGACGTAATTGTCACGCGCGAAATCAAGTGCAGAATAATTAACTACCTGGTTAGCCTCGTCCCCAGGCTCAGAGCCTGGGGACCAGGCTAGCTACCTGGTCTTCCATCAAGCTGTTCAAAAGACACACCACTATAACTATAGTCAGGCGGGGCCTGCCTATTTGCGTCGCCGAATAGTCAGGAGACACTAGTACCATCGATCTGGATCTCAGGAATTTAATTATTGCACGCTTGCGTGAGAGGAGTGGGCGTTGCCAATCCACGTACCGGTACCACATACCACGCGTGTCCGGTACCACATACCGCGTGTCCGGTACCACATACCACGCGTGTCCACGTACATGTACTTACGGAAGCCCAGAGCGGACATTCCACTTTCCATTTTCTACTTCCAGTTTCCATTTTCCATTTTGTAAAAAGCAAGGCAAAAACTGTAGAGCACACGTTGAAAGATGCATATTTAGCTTTAACCAGTAACCAGAGAGCGCGTTATACCGGGGTGAGCCGGTTGCTCATTCCAGGCTTCCAGCACCTGGTCCTCATGTGCTTCGTGAGCCTGAGCGAGCAATCTCTATGTGAACATTAATTTATCAGTAAAACAACGAAGTTTAAGGCTGGCTTGTAGATTTCATGTTAAATGAAAGTAAAGAAGCAGCAAGAAATTTGTAGTGATCCTGCTACTTATCATAACTTATGCAGCGTTCACTGGATGCGCCGGCTTTAATAATGAAATAATTCTTCAGTGTTAACTCAGTCACAAATATAACCCGCATGTTTGTCAGAGCACACGAATGTGATTGCACTGTGCATGTACCTTGCATGTCATTGCACTGACCTGGCTGTATGTCATTCTTTGTGAGATGAAGGGTGTGCTCGCTCAGGCTCGAGAACACATCCCAGCCGCGTGCTCATCGCGCTGGAAGCCTGGAATGAGCTACAACCGCTCTCTGGTTACTGGTTCGAGCTAAATATGCATCTTTCAGCGTGTGCTCTACAGTTTTTGCCTTGCTTTTTACAAAATGGAAAGTGGAAACTGGAAGTAGAAAATGGAAAGTGGAATGTCCGCTCTGGGCTTCCGTATGTACTACAGTAAACTACTGAGTACTGTTGATGTCCGTGCGCTCTTGCTTATATCAGGATACTCATTGTTAGAAGCAGCAGTGTTTAGGCCGACTAAGCATGCCACGATGTATGGAGCGCGAACCATGCCATAATTCGTGCTGTCGATACGCGAAAGTCGATTTACGACTCGATTTTCGATTGTCGATTCGATTTTTGATTCGTTCTTGGATCGTCAAATCGATTGTCGATTCGATTATCGATTGTCGATTCGATTTTCGATTCGATTTTTGATTCGTTCTTGGATCGTCAAATCGATTGTCGATTCGATTTTCGATTCGTTCTTGGATCGTCAAATCGATTGTCGATTCGATTTTTGATTGTCCATTCGATGTAAAAATTTAAAAAAAATTAATTATTATTAAGTCATAGTTGGCGTGTCGCAAGCAAAATGGCTGTGTTGGTACCGCAAATATTGGACGAATTGGAAAGTGCTGTAAGAGATATTAGGCGCAGCTATTATCTTTGCGATACTGAAAGAAAGATTGTATTACTTCGTAAATGTGAGGAACTACTGATTTGCTGTGTGGCACTGGAGCAAGACCCAGACATCAATGACTCTACTGATTTACAAGAATTGACGCATTCTATTTGTGAACTCATTTCTATAATGGAGACCACTTTGCTTTGTGAAGTAAGAGGAGCATCACGAGGTCGCCCTCCATTACCTATCAGTGAGCGACAGTTATTGTTTTTGTATCACAACAATTTTTCTTTGCCTGACATGGCCCACATGCTCAACTGTTCCATTCGAACCGTACAAAGATGTTTGCAACAACTTGGTCTCACAGTATCAATGCGTTACAGTACAATCACTGATACTGCTCTTAATCAACAAGTACGAAACATACAATGTCATCATGAAGATGCAGGCTATAGAATGATTGGTGGAATATTAAGATCAACTGGTTATGTTGTACAGAGAGATCGCATCAGGCAGTCTTTGCGAAGAGTTGATCCAATTGGATCTGAAAACAGGTTAAGACGGGCCCTACATAGAAGAGTGTATAATGTTCCATCTCCAAATGCGCTTTGGCATATTGATGGAAATCATAAGCTTGTTAGATGGAGGTTTGTGGTACATGGAGGCATCGATGGCTTTAGCCGTTTGGTGGTGTACTTGAATGTTGCTTCGAATAATCGAGCAGATACAGTGTTGTCTTGTTTTACTCAAGCAATAGAGCAGTATGGCCTACCTTCTAGATTGTGAAGTGACATGGGAGGTGAAAACACTTTAGTTGCTAGATACATGTTGGAGCATCCTGAAAGAGGGCCAGGCAGAGGGAGCATGATAACCGGACGCAGTGTCCACAATCAGAGGACAGAACGCCTTTGGCGAGATTTGTTTACGGAATGCACTTCATATTTCTATTCTCACTTGAAGATTGTGGCTATCTTGACCCAAGTGATGAAGCTGATTTGTTTGCCCTTCATACTGTCTTTCTTCCTAACCTTCGGCAACAAGTAGCTCTATTTAAAGAAGGATGGAATAATCACCGGATGCGTACAGCTCGTGGAAGAACCCCACTTCAGCAGTGGATATTGGGTCTCAGCAATCGCAGTGCTAATTGCTCTAATGATCATGCAGTTTCTGGAATCACTAATCAACACTCGGTAAGAAATTAATTTCTATGGTATTGTGTATTGCAGAAATATTATTTCACATGTAGAACAACTGGGAGTTACATGGTGTGGACTGGAGTGGGCCTGTTTCTGTTGATAATGATCACACCGTGACAGTACCGGAGTTTACTGAACTAGTTAATACCAGTTTAGTAGAAGAGGCTGTCCATCGACAATTGAGAAATGTACAAGGCAGTGACATCATGCGATACATTATTGCTCGCAGTGTATGTAGATCATTGTTATAATCAAAATTAAATCACCATTATTTTAACAGAAGCTCAGGTTAAATGGTGATAATGATATATGCTGGGTCAGGATGTTAGCTGTACTATGAATGTTCATGTGATGATCATATAAGCCCAAATCCATTGTGACCACAAAATGATAACAATAAGCTATCTCTAAAAGTGTTATAACTACAGTGACAGGTTGGGAGCCGAAGCTCCAGCAGACATGTTGATGCAGTAGCCATAAAATGACTATCAGGATCATGAATAAATGTAAGTGAAGGAAAATCGAATCGACAATCGATTTGACGATCCAAGAACGAATCAAAAATCGAATCGACAATCGAAAATCGAATCGACAATCGATTTGACGATCCAAGAACGAATCAAAAATCGAATCGACAATCGATTTGACGATCCAAGAACGAATCAAAAATCGAATCAACAATCGAAAATCGAGTCGTAAATCGACTTTCGCGTATCGACAGCACGAATTATGGCATGGTTCGCGCTCCATAACGATGAAGCATTGTACTGTTACGAGCAATATCGAACGCCACGAGCGGCTCGATTTTGGCCTGATTTCGACAAAGTAAGTGTTCTATGTTAGGGTCCGCAATGGAAAAATAAAAAGTCAGAGAATCTGGCCTTTACTGCAGTTACAAACAACACTATATACGTAACAAACAACTGCATATTCAAATCTCTGAAATCGTTGCTCGTTGCTCTGCAATCGCTAGCTGAAATCGGCAACTTTCGTGACCTTTGACCTTGGGGTTAAATAATGGTGCATTCTCGACTCTTCGCGACAGTTAGCAGCCAGCGCTCTGTTTGTGCGTGCTTAGTACCGTCTCGGGCTCTCGGCAGTTCTTGCAACAGCTCAGATTGGCAGGTTTACCTCCCCAAATAAGCGTTTCAGGACTAGCAATGACTCGCGATTCCAACATATTTGGGCTTTACTTTTTGTGACATTGAACAGACAGATCCCTACCAGTATTTTCTGATAGTACTAAGCCTAAGCACTGCATAAAACAAATTTCAGCCGAAATGCTTACTGTTTGCCATCTGGCTGAAAAGGCTCAAAATATTAACAGTAATACAGAGAACCATGACCATAAACGCGGCATCACCAGCACAAAACTAGCATCAAAGGAAAGATCTCCAACCGTAGCATCCGTTGCAAGTACAACTAGCAGTCACACGCTACTTTGGGCCTGCATTTTCGCGAAGAAAAATAGTGCTCTAATGGGGGCGTGACCAATACCTCAAACTAGAACCACGCCCACCAAAAAGCACTATTTTTCTTCTCGAAAATGCAGGCTCAAAAGTTGTGTGTGGCTGCCGATTGTACTTGTAACGGATGCTACGGTTGGAGATCTTTCCTTTAATGCTAGTTTTGTGCTGGTGATGCCGCGTTTATGGTCATGGTTCTCTGTATTACGGTTAATATTTTGAGCCTTTTCAGCCAGATGGCAAACAGTAAGCATTTCGGCTGAAATTTGTTTTATGCAGTGCTTAGGCTTAGTACTATCAGAAAATACTGGTAGGGATCTGTCTGTTCAATGTCACAAAAAGTAAAGCCCAAATATGTTGGAATCGCGAGTCATTGCTAGTCCTGAAACGCTTATTTGGGGAGGTAAACCTGCCAATCTGAGCTGTTGCAAGAACTGCCGAGACGGTACTAAGCACGCACAAACAGAGCGCTGGCTGCTAACTGTCGCGAAGAGTCGAGAATGCACCATTATTTAACCCCAAGGTCAAAGGTCACGAAAGTTGCCGATTTCAGCTAGCGATTGCAGAGCAACGAGCAACGATTTCAGAGATTTGAATATGCAGTTGTTTGTTACGTATATAGTGTTGTTTGTAACTGCAGTAAAGGCTAGATTCTCTGACTTTTTATTTTTCCATTGCGGACCCTATCTATGTCTAGACAGATCTCCAATTGCTCACAATTTGGTCGTGTGTACCTGGACAAGCGGCCAAGTAGATGCAGCAGCTTGCCTGAGCGTGGTTGGATCCCAAACAATATTTCCAGCGTTGTTCGCATTAATGCATAAAGGCAGGGCGAGGGCGGTGTCTTTCGATTATTCACCCGCGCTTTTCAAAATCTGACGCACGCGCATGCATTGCGAACCAGACTCTCTAATAGCCACCCACGCAGCCCGTCCGAGAGCCTCGGTACGAGGCTAGTGCTGCTGCCACTAGCAGTGTTCACAGCAGACAACGAGCGAATCTTCACACTTACACTGGATATGTCTGTTCAGGCTTGTAAGAATGTTAGCTAAAGCTTAGCTAATGTTGCATGGTACGTGTTGTATGGCAGAGCCGATCGAGTGCGTCCAGTGCAGTCAGTGGAATAGTTCTCTTTACACTGTATTAGCGTAAGTGCCAACTAAGTCATTAATAAAAAAAGAAAAGAAACAAGTAATAAAAACATTTTAACCAAAATGCAAGAGATTTAGGGTTGGTACATTTATCGAAAAGTATAGAAACAAGATTTTGAAATGAAAAGGCAATAGCAGTGTAGTGCTACCTCCCCAACTTAACTGCTTTCGATAGTTGTGGTTAATTAACCCTCGGCGCATGCGCGAGGGTTACGGTACTTGGTTTGTCGTTCGTTCGGTCCAATGAGCTGCAGAGACCATCGCTCACTTCTGAAACTCGGTCAAGGTATGAACAGGCTTAGCATGACAATGGCTTGCAATGTGACTCGTGGATTTTGCTAAAGTGCTTTCGTTCTCGAGTTATGGCTGGCTCACCTTGACGGCCGTCTTTGACCTCTCTGACGACAAAAGCGCCCATAGTTGACTATCTAGGTACTTGTAGATTCCATCTAAACAGCAGGACAGCTCTTGGGGTGCGTAGACATCTCAAGGAAAGCCTATCAAAGCCAAGAGCAATGGCTACCTACTCGACTCAGTTCACGGTCACGCCCACTTGACGCACCTTAACCTTGTCTCGGTTGTGGTCAGCACTTTGTTGTCTTCTGGTTAGCAGTGCAGTTTCAATATCAAGCAGGTTGGCTTTAGCTGCAAAGCTCCTTCTGCAAACCATAACTAAGGAGCTAACTCTACAATGTGCAACACGCCGAGGGTTTCGTGAAATCTGTTCATTCGTTCATTCGTTCTGTCCATCGAGCTGCAGAGACCATCGCTCACTTCTGAAACTCGATAAAGGTATGAACAGACTTAGCACGACAATGGCTTGCAATCTGACTCGTGGATTTTGCTGAAGTGCTTTCGTTCTCGAGTTATGTATGGCTGGCTCACCTTAACGGCCGTCTTTGACCTCTCTGACGACAAAAGCGCCCATAGTTGACTATCTAGGTACTTGTAGATTCCATCTAAACAGCAGGACAGCTCTGGGGGTGCGTAGACATCTCAAGAAATAGCCTATCAAAGCCAAGAGCAATGGCTACCTACTCGTGTTCACGGTCACGCCCACTTGACACACCTTGTCCTTGTGGTCAGCACTTTGCTGTCTTCTGTTTACCAGTACAGTTTCAATAGCAAGCAGGTTGGCTTTAGCTGCAAAGCTCCTTCTGAAAGCCATAACTAGGAGCTAACTCTACAATGTGCAAAACGCCAAGGGTTTGTGAAATCTTTTTTACAGCAGTAATTTCAATATAGCTACAGCATTATAAGCTAAGCAGGTTGGCACTAGCTGCAAACTCCTGCTGCAATCCCCAACTAGGGAGCTTAGTGCTAACTCTACAATATTTGCAAAACGCCGAGGGTTCGTGAAATTCGTTCATTTAATAGGGAGGTAGCATTATACTGCTATTGTTACAATCCTTTTCATTTCAAAATCTTGTTTCCATACTTTTTCGATAAATGTACAAGTACCAACCCTAAATCTCTTGCATTTTGGTTAAAATGTTTTATTATGCCTCGGTGGGCGGAGCCACGGGGCATACGGTAGTCGGTTTGTGTATGCATGTATGTATCTGTCTGTCTGTCTGTCTGTCGGCAGGATTTCTCGTCGCTCGCAGAAAACTAAGCGCTGAAAGTTGCAACACAAGCTAAAGTCGATATTTGCTTGAAAATGAATTGTAAGGATTTTGGTTATAAGGCTCTGTTCGTGAGTTATAGCGTGATTGCTTACCTCGCGATCGCCGGCTGGCGATCTAGTTGCTGATGTAAAGACAAAATTGTCTACTGCTGGCTGCCTTACAGCTAGTGAGTTCGCCTTTACTTCAGAACAGCACGGCAGACTTGTATATGAAGCTGCGTTCTAGAGTTATGGCGTAGCTTTGCTTACCTCGCGATCTATGGCCGTTGCTGGCGATCTAGAGTTCTCCGTAGACAAAAATATCCACAGTTGACTGCCTAGAAGCTGATAGGTTACATCGCATGTCTAAAGAAAATTGTGCAAGCAAGCTATGGACGCTATCTCGCTCGTTGTACGTGCTGTGCCCTGAACAACATAGACACGCCCAGTTGAATTAGTGGTCAGCACTGATTGGCTTCTGATTGCATAACTATTATACTGCATTGTGATTGCTGTACAGAAAGGTACAACAGCTCCAGTTTAACTTTACTGTGTATCTTTATTTTCTTTTCTCTACTTCTTACATCTCACTAGTATAATATTATGTAAAATGTTCCTTGCCAATATTGAATACCATGTCAGATTTAATGTCTCTCACATGAGGTGCAAATTAGGCATGACAAACTTTAATTTGTGAACTTCGTAATGATTTTATAAGTTGTCAGCCACTAGCATAGTGTTCAACTAGCAACAGCAGACTTTCTTTACTGCTTGTGTATTTCAGTTCAGCATATTTTGTCAGACAGGCATGTATGCATAACATTCCACCGAGGCATAAGCACCTTCGGTGCCTAGTTATTTTTTGTGTTCATAGCGTCAAGCAAACCTGTTACTATTCTAAAAGGTTCAAATTCAAGCCCTGTTCAAAACTGCACTTGTATGTTCACACGGATGTTTTTTGCAGGTGCTTCGGACGAACCGCTTGTTCAAGTCTTGTTTTAAAAACCATAGAAGGCATCACTGTAAACTTTAATTTCCACTTTGGCTGCTCTGTGTACTGAAACCAAGGAAATTGTCAAGAAACATTATGTTCTAGTACTCAATATTTACACGCGGAAGATGGAACAGTGTAGACAGAACGATTCAAAAAAATGTTCGATATCCCTGCCTGTAATGCCCACTGTCTTTTCCACCAATTAGACTAGTCACGTATTGTGCTTGTTGCACTAAACAGGAAAAAAGACAATAGATTTTACACACCACTTAGCTCACGTGGTGTGAATTACAGCCGATTTCCACTGTGTATAAAAAGGATGAGCGAGTCTGAGTAAAAGTGATTATTATTGTTCCAACGGAGATGTTGGACACCATATTGCTGTTTCTCGCCATTGCGTTGATTTCCTTGCCGTGGATAGTTCCTTTAGCTGAAGCACAAAATGAAAGCTGCGCCCAGTCGTCTTTGTCACAGCCATCTCGCATGGTCATGGATCCTGCTACTGGAAGATTGAGAGGAATACGCAGTCACAACGAAACGGATTTCGTGATCGGCATGCTGATTCCAGTCCACAATCCTTTATTGAACTCGTCTGGGGGCGCTTGCAGCAACGATCTCTCGGCCCAGGGTGTGGAGAGAGTAGAGGTAGCTTTGTACGCCATCGACTGCATCAACAACAACGGCTTGCTGCCGCCCGGGATCACGATTGGATACGATATTCGAGACACGTGTCGCAGCGAGAACATCGCGTTGGACGAGACCTTGGACCTCCTCAACACGGAGACGGACCTTCAGCTCGAGATGTCGTTGGCTGCAAACTCCACACTAGCTCCACAGAAAACAAGCTCGACGCTGCTCGGTCTGGTTGGGTCGGCAACTAGTGGAGTAACGGTTCCCATTGCATCTCTGCTTCGCCTCTTGAGCATCACGCAAGTCAGCTATCTAGCTACTTCCCCGCTATTGAACAATAGAGACCGCTACCAGTATTTCTTGCGGACTGTACCCCCTGACAACTTCCAAGCAGAGGCAATGTATCGGCTAGCGACGAAATTCAACTGGACGCTCGTATCAACGATCAGCTCGAACGACGCATACGGTGCTTTTGGAATAAGAGAGTTTCGCAGAATGTCTGCTGAAGACAAACGCGTCTGCATCGATTTCGACGATAGTCTCGACATCTCCTTCACCGAGGCACAGTATAAAAAAGTTGCGAGGAGATTTTTAGAAGACTCCCAAGCCACCGTTGTGGTACTATTCTCAGCTGTAACAGTTGCAACTGGATTCTTGGAAGCTCTTGAAAACTCCAATACTGACAGAAGATTTATTTTCCTTGCAAGTGACGCCATCACTGACTCACCTGTCATTGTTAATCGTTTTAGAACTCTTTTGAATGGAATGTTTTCCTTTTTTCCTCACTCGGAACCATTTGAACGCTTTGAGAATTTCTACACAAACGTGACTCGAGAGAACAACGAGCGTAATCGCATATGGTATACCAAAGATTGTGAGGATTTTTTCGGTGAGCTAAACTTGACTTGTGATCCTACGTCTTCAGTTGCTACTCATCCTAGATACATACCAGGTGTAACTGGAGGAAATCTGGTTGACGCTATATACAGCTTTGCTCACGGGATCAACAATTATTTGATAGAGAACTGCGACCAACCTGTTGAGTGGAACAGAACAACGCAGACTTGTGTTGGTCAGAAGAAGCCGCTCACAAGGAGCCTGCTATTAGAAGAGGTTCAGAAATCCAACTTCACGAGTCCTACTGGTATACAGGTCATGTTCGACAGCAGTGGAAATCGTGAGGGTCTGTACAGTATTTTCAATTTGGTTGGAAACGGGTCAGCTACTCCTAACCTGTCACGTGTAGGCTTTTACAATCCGATATCTAAGACCATTTGGATCGAGAAGGAAATTGTTAATGAACAGAGAAGTGAAATGGTTATGTCACAATGTATGCTTTGCCCGGCTGGATCTATCTTTGTCAGTGTCCAAGGGTCTTGTTGTGGAACCTGCATGGCTTGCCTTGGAAATAGCTCTGTTAACGGATCTGTCTGTTCCAGCTGCAGTGTAGGGCAATGGGGTAACAATCCGCTCAATGGAAGCACTGCTTGCATGCCTCCAACTGAGACGTTCCTTCAGCATACCAATGTGTGGGGAGCTCTTGTCATTGCTCTAAGTATCTTGGGATTTTTACTGGTAATCTTCGCCAGTGTGAGCATCGGTATTTTCTGGAACACCCCTGTTATAAAGAGCTCTGGACGAGAGCAAATGCTGTTACTTCTTTTTGGGGTGCTCATGTGCTTTTTTCTGCCATATTTTTATATCGTAAAACCATCCATTCCTATCTGCATCTTCCAGCGTGCTGGATTATGGGTGTGCTTCTCGTTAATTTTCAGTGCTCTTTTTGTGAAACTTCTTCGCATTGCAAGAATATTCCTTCGACGAAACAATCTAGGACGACCCCGCTTTATCGAGCCTCACTATCAGATTGTATTCACCTTTGCTATTGCTGCTGGGCAAATGGTTCTCGTGATAATTTCATTGATTGTTACGCCTCCTACTACTGTCACAGATGTCCGTTCAAATGAAGTCAACTCGGATGATTTTCCTACTCTTATTCGAACATGCCAACCGCCACACTTGGCTATGATAATATTACTAGTTCTGTACAGCACAGCTCTTATCGTCTTGAATAACGTGTTTGCTTTACTTACAATCCGTTTCCCTGAGAATTTCAACGAAGCTCGACATGTGTCGTTTGCCACCATTGCCATTGCTGTTGTCTGGATTGGTTTTATTCCTTCTTATTTTGCTACTAACATTCAGTTCAGAGCTGGGATCATCGCATTTGCTGTTATCACGTCAGCTTTTGCTGTGTTGATATGCCTCTTTGGTCCTAGATTGGCAATGGCGTACTGCTTCCGCTGGAAGAAACACGCAGAGAAGAGCAGCTCAAAGAACGGAACAATGATGAAAGTAATGGACAGTCATACAAACTCTGTTGACTTACTCAAATCAGATTATACACCACCACAAAATAATGTAAATCATACCAAGTAACCTCTAACTATCGTCACCGTTCCATTTACAGTATTGATGTTTTACGCTCCTTAAAATGATAAGCTCCTTGGAATCATAAGCTCCTTGGAATGATAAGCTCCTGGGTACTATTCTTGAAATTGGTAATGTCTTTGCTAGTTTGAGATAGTGAGTTAGTGTTGTTGTTGACTTCAAAATTTTGAATTTTTGCATATAATTTATAATCAAGATTGTGATATGCAGGAGCGCATAATGAGTTTGAGCACGGTAACTCTTTGACAACTGAGCTAGCTGGGGAGGAGCACGTGACCTTAACCCGTGCACCCACGCGTTGACGACCAGGCCACGTCAACTCGTTGTTGGGCGTGTCACTGTAGGCGTGGTTTCTTCTGGTCTGGAACGATGGCGATTTTCGAGCGCTCTTGTACGCAGCGTTTCCGGATTGTGTGACTGATTGCAGCTATCCAGGTACATTTAGATGACTGCGCCAGTAATTCCTACCAGTTCTGAATGCTTGCCATTGACCAATAGACAGAAGTAAGTGCAGCTAGCTATCTCGCTTGCTCGCTCGCTTCATCTTCTTGCAAGCGGCTCAGGCCCCTTCGGCTAGACACACACAGACACTACAAACATTATCTTATCATCAACACAGTTCATATCTGTCTCCTTAAAAAAAAAAAAAAAAGAGTTCTTCAGTCGCTAGATCCTTTGATCCTCAAAGGCCCGAAACCGGAAACTTGTAAAGATGAAAGTTCCGCTTCCGTGCCGACAGAGGGGGTGGTTTCACGGTACTTGAATGCCGCCTGCATCTCATTTCCTGTACAATAACCATTATAACTTGTGTTATTAATAATTATTAAAGTGGACACTTACCATGAATACTAAGTAGGGTTGTATTTTTACAACTTTTCAGAGCTCAAAGAGGTAAGAGAGTAGGGGCGTGACACTCCCACGCACTTGATTAAAAATTGCACCTCCACACATGATGGCAGTGTTTCTAAAGATAGACTTGTGATGGCCGACGGTACGCGTACGTACAGTTTCGTATTAGATGGAACTCGGCAGTTAGAGGCTCCTTGAGGTACAGTGTTCCACACGAAGAGAGGGAATAATTGTGTGTTTGACATTTTGCTTGATTTCTCTAGAGTTATTTGTCCTAGAGTTATGATTTATATATCATTTTGATCCTCTATCTTTACTGAATCTTATGCTTTATATGGCTTCTTGTCAGATGACACTCACGTGACAGAAATTTGAAAGACAGGCAGCCAATTGGAAAAACACGTTAGGGAGCGAATCTCAGGGACTACCGGTAGTTAAGCTCTGTTATCGCTGCATTGAAGCTTTCACCTCGGATGCATATCTGTTGGCAGCAGGATTGGTCCCAATCAGTGCTACATCGGCGGCAGAGAGCAAAAGTTGACCGTTCACGATGAGCCTAACGTTAGGGACAGGAATTCCAGTTCTACTGGTAGTTAAGCTCCAAGACTTCATGACTGCAATGCTAAAACATTAATCATGAAAGTAGATCTCACCTAGCGTCTCTAGAAGCATATACAGCGACAAGCGCGACTTCACTCTGCGAGAGAGCAGGTTTTTGGCGGCCATTTTGTTAGGTAAAATGTATTGTTACTATTGACGTGACGTCATACATTCCTAACATTAATTCACTCTCTTCGTGTGGAACACTGTAGGCAACAGCTCGTAGAAGCTTTCTACATCCACGTTGACGCGCAGACGATCTCCACGTGCTCGTATACCAGCTGTAGAGAAACAGCATGACGGCCCACCGTCACAGATCCGACTCGTTTCTTGGTTTAAAAGTATCTACTGAAGCAGCAGACAAGCATGATTGTCCTGGGATAGTGAAAAGCTGCTTCTTACCGTAATAGTGTCCGCAATGAAAAAATCGACTGTCACAGATTCAGCGGAATGGCGACTCAGTATGTAGAGTTGCTTGGTACGGACATAGTACGGATAGACAGAGAAGCGCCAAGTCTTTCCTTTTTGCAGGAAAAAATAAAACGCTAAAAATTAGAGGTGGAGCCTACGAAGTGCTTATAAACTATTTTTTTATTCGAGTTACATTAGATGCACGCGATACAGTTTTGTTGTCAAGAATGCACAGCATCGTGCTGTCGTGATTTCAACACTCTTCGAGGTCGCAACAGCTCCTTTGCATCGTTTCAAGGCGTAATTTGGAAGTGGGCGGGGTCTCAGAGACGCCAAAATAACAGTTTTTGATCTCTAGCGCTCTTGTACATCGTCCAATAGCAACCCTCATGCACTTTCTGTCCAAGTAGGGTAGCAATGTAATTGCACACCAAGTTTCATCAAGTTCATTTTTGCTTACTTCCACCAAATCCAAGAAATACTTCAAAATTTTGGATTTGGTGGAAGGAAGCAAATGAACTTGATGAAACTTGGTGTGCAATTATATTGCTACCCTACTTGGAAAGAAAGTGCATGAGGGTTGCTATTGGACGATGTACAAGAGCGCTAGAGATCAAAAACTGTTATTTTGGCGTCTCTGAGACCCCGCCCACTTCCAAATTACGCCTTGAAAACGATGCAAATCATGCAAAGGAGCTTTTGCGACCTCGAAGAGTGTTGAAATCATGACAGCACGATGCTGTGCATTCTTGACAACAAAACTGTATCGCGTGCATCGAATGTAACTCGAATATAAAATAGTTTATAAGGAATTCGTAGGCTCCACCCCTAATTTTTTTAGCGTTTTATTTTTTCCTGCAAAAAGGAAAGACTTGGCGCTTCTATGTCTATCCGTCCTATGTTTGTACCAAGCAACTCTACACACTGAGTGGCAGCCATTTTGTTTTTCCTAAAATGTTGTGAAATTTGCACTGAAGCCATAGAAATTGCGGCGCCATAACGTTTAGCGCAGGGGGCGCCGAAAACCACTGGATTTTTGCGGTTATTTGTATTCTAGATCTTCAATTTAGCTTAATTTTGGAATATTTTAACACTTTTTGATAAAGTTATGGTGTCTGAAGCATGTATGTCGCCAAATGGCGACAATAGGGGTTAAAGGGTTAAATACTGGAACTAGCTCATGCATTCTGCAGGAATGCACAGCATATATACGAGCCCCGCCCACTCTAGTTTAGAAAATTCTGTACGGCTGTGATACTATCTGGCAAGCTGCAGAACGGTGATACTACACGAGCTTACTCGATGAGTTGGTATTCGAAGACTCCAGACGCCAATATGCGCTCTCCATACGGCGATGCTCTACTTCTAGAATTCGTGTTGTTGATCACGTGCATATTGCGTAATCACAATATGGCCTCTAACACTTAGCTGACAACTGTTCGTGATCGTGAACTCGTCAAATTTATATCGTCGTTTCGATAAAACTACCTTCAAAGGGGGCAACACCAGCGAGCAGATCTAAGTGTCTTTGGACGTATAAAATTCATCATCAGGCGTACTATCAGCGTTTGAACGCTAATACATTGTATGTAGCCGCCATCTTGTTTTTTCGTTCATCCCCAATAATTCCCCTTCCGCTGTGCTTGGAAGAGGAGTGGTCTTCCAAGCACAGCGGAAGAGGAGTGGTCTGGGGACGAGACTAGACTACATTATCAGAGGAGGTTGGAAGCATTAATATTCAGTCATGTGACTTGCGGTTTGTCAATGGCGCTCCAATACAAAGTGTATGGGAAATCCTAGTACCTACGTTTTGCCCTCTTCTCTGGACTAAATTTAATGAATTTAGTATCAATCGATAGCTCTTGCAAATAAGATTACGAATATGCGATCTACCCGATCCAACCCATGGGTCCCTGAGCCGCTATGGGCGAGAAAGTAGTGAAGATTTTCAACAGTGGAAAACACTACAGTTATTGTTCGTGCAAGCAATCAGCTTATTGACAAGTCTGCTACAGACGTCCTGAAGCAAATTCTTAGCGTTAAAAACGACGGGCGAAGAGACAGCTCCATTGTTACCTGCAAAACACAATATACAGCTGACGAGACCTGGTCAGAGCTAGAACTAAGAAAGTTGCTAAAATGTAAGCCTGTTTCACACAAGAAAGATTCCTGAATCCAGCACAAGTGTGCTGTCTACTGGCGCTGTGCTACTTCTTCCTATGTTTCACGACATACAGAGCACAGAAACTGGTGCAGTGCACTATAAAAATAGCTAAACCAATATTCTAAGATCATATCTTTAAGTAAGACCAGTAATCAAGCTCTACGCAATAAAGAATCCACGTGTGAGTTCTGGTGCTGTATGCTAGCGCCATTGAGCCACGCCTCGCGATGGAACGTTAGCTATGCATTCGAAAATCACGTGCGCATAATAACAGTCCAACAATCACGTGCGCATACTAATGCTTCCAACCTCCTCTGCTACATTATAATAGGCGGGATCTCTACTTTCCCCACCCATCAATCATGTCTGAAGGACCACTCGTTGGAACTGAAGCTGGAGGAAGCGAGAAAAAGTGCATGCAAGCTGAGTCGGTGAGTCTAATAGTCGCACTCTACTGTTTTGTAGCCGATCTTAGCAACTGGTACCTCGTGCGTGTGAATCGCGAGTGAGCACGTGTTGCTATGTGGCTTCCATTTTGTCAATCAGCTGATAGCTCATTAGACATTACATGCTTAGCTGGACCACTCAATAAGAACTGCTGCACGGGTTTGGAATGTATTTAGTCTTGAATAGGAATGAAAATTTTAGCGCATGCACAAAATTAATTATTTCAATGATTGACTGCAGGGGACTGAGACAAGTATGGCGGAAAGAGATGAGCAGCAGGTTGCTGCAGAGAGACCTTCAAAGAAGAAGGACAATCAGTCTATAGTGCCCGATGCTCTTGATGTGGACAGGTTACTGGCTGATGGGATATCTGTCTGTCCGATTCGTGCAAAGGTCAGCGACAAAGAAAAGGTCAGCAACAAAGGCGAACATAGAATAGATAGAGCCCTGATGGAATAATAGTCTTTATCTTCCTTACTGCACAAGAATTCTGTTAAACAACAACTCTCTTATATTAGCTAAGATCCTGTAAGAGTGGTGATCTATGTATTTTTCTATGTAGTCGTCGAGTGAAGCAACAGAATACACGTTCAGCTGTGGAGTGTGTCGGAATAAACTTTTCAACGATTTAGCAGCTGTGAACAAACACGTTGCTCTCGACATGCACTCTAAGAGGATCGAGGTGTGTTCAACAACATCATATCTAGTTGACAATGAGTAATATTTGATTTAAAGGAATTTGTGTTTTCTCAATGCTAATAATGTTTTTATGCCTCGGTGGGCTGAGCCACGGGGCATACGGTAGTCTGTTTGTGTGTGTATGTATGTATCTGTCTGTCTGTCGGCAGGATTTCTCGTCGCTCGCTGAAAACTAAGCGCTGAAACGTGAAACACAAGCTAAAGTCGATATTTGCTTGAAAATGAATTGTAAGGATTTTGGTTATAAGGCTCTGTTTGTGAGTTACAGCATCACCTGGTTCGGTTTTGTAGCGCGCGCTGAAAGTTAAGCTCTAAAACTAGCAATGCAAGTAAAACACGGTATTATCTCGCTTTCTGAAAACTTTATACAAAGCTTAGTTCGTGAGTTATGGCGCAATTTGCTCACTCGCGATTGATCATGCCGGCTGTTGCTGGCAATCTGGAGTTCTTCAAAGGCAAATCTATCCACAGTTGACTACCTAGAAGCTGATAAGTTAGACAGGATAGCAGCGCAGGTCCAGAGAAATTGTGTAAGCAAGCTATGGAAGCTATCTCGCTCGTGTTCAGTATGCACGAGCTGTACTGAACATTGTAGACACGCCCAGTTGAATTAGTGGTCAGCACTGATTGGCTTCTGATTGCATAACTATTATACTCCTTGTGATTGCTGTATTGTGTGATTTTTAATGATAATAATATCATAATGATTATTATTATGACTTGCTGTACATGCTCAAATTTGAACATCCACCGAGGCATAACCCTCACCAATGGTGCATTTTTTTTGTGAAAGCTGTCTTTATGTACAATAAGCAGCTTTCCATCAATTTCCCAAAAATTCAGATATGAGCACTGAATGTAGATTATTTTTGTATAGTTAATCACAGTTTGAATGTTGAGAGCAAAAAATGAACCGAAAAGTAAAACTTGTGTTATTTTTTGTTTGTACAAATTTTTCATTCTCTCTTTCACAGGAGGCATATGTTGAGGGTTTTCTTCATCAATCACCTAAATTGACTCAAGCTCAGTGTGATGCTAGCTCGAGGCTAGTGGAGGATATATATCACCGTCATTCAGCCGTGGTCAGTGACCAGGTTATTGTGAGACGATCGATAGCGATGGAACTGGACAAGATAGTGAAAAGGGCTCTACCAGGTGAGTAGGTTACGAGATCATGACGCATCGAATAATGTTTTATTTGGTACAATCTCAACCTCTGATTGTGCTGACCATTTGTCACACGTGACACTGGATTTTGGTACTGGATTGTTGTATAATGATACTGCTGTACTTTTTTGATGAAGAAAGCAGAAAGCTGACACTTTAACCACTTAAAAATAATAGCGTCCGATGTATTCCAAAAATATTAATATTGTTTGTTCTCTATTTCAGATGTAAGTGTGCGGCTGTTTGGATCATCTGTAACTCAGTATGTTCTGGATTCAAGCAATGTCAATCTGGACCTCAATATCGGAGACCCTGAAACCAATCAGGTAATACAGTGTTTCAGATTAAAGATTGAAGTAGTCTTTGACACTCGTTTTGTAGAAACGTATTCCAAGTGTCATGAAAACATGTTTGGCTGCGCTGCAACAAGACGGTAAGATATATCAACCACTTGGGATGGTTACTCCCCATCTCCTCTCTTTTCCCATCTCCTCTCTCTCTTCTTCCTCTTCTTTCTTTCCTCCTCTCTCCACGTAACATAGCTGGGCCTTTTTATGAAGTCAAAGATGACTTCTACTCTGCTCTAAGAGTGCCCCAGATCATCTTCAAGCATCATCCAAGGTAGCTCAATCCACCTTTTTGTAATGCATATCAATCTCTTCTGTAGCGGACTTGTGTGTGAGCTCAGAGCAGCAACTGCAAAAGTAAGCCTGCATGAAGCTATCAGTTTTTTTAATTTGTTTTCTCTCCCTTTCTCTCTCAGCCGATTGAGCTGGCATCAATCTTAAACCTGTATGGTGGTCTTGATCCAAGAGCTGTAAAACTGGGAGTAGCATTCAAATACTGGGCTAAGGTATAGACGGAGACAGTCATCTTGCTTTATTGTTCATCTATCTCTCTCTCCCTCCTCTCTCTCTCTCTCCCTCTCTTCATCCTTTCCTCTCTCCCTCTCTTCCTCCCTTTCTCCCTCTCTACCTCTCTCCCTCTCTCCTCCCCTCCCTCCTCCCCTCCCCTTCCCTCCCCTCCCTCCTCCCCTTCGCTCACCTCCTCTCCCATCCCCTCTCCCTCCCTCCCTCCCTCTCCTCCCTCTAGGTACACAAACTAGACCTGCAGTCTCACGGTCACTATGCCCCTCATATCTTTGTCATGATGGTGCTACACTATCTACAACACGTCCATGTCCTACCAGTACTACACGAGGTATGATAACGACTCATTATTATGTACCACAGTAGGAACCTATTATCCTGAACATCTCAACGGACAAAAATGAAATAATATGTTGTGTGCACTGTATAGTTTGGTTTTAAAAGACTCATATGTAGACACTCACTGGATTAGCAGCCTCCTATTACTCCAGCAAGGCTTGAAGAGTCCAACACTTGATGCAGAGGCACAAAATGCACTCTTGGTGTTAAACCTTTGTCTGCTAGTTACAGTTCTGTTCACAATACTCATGTCTTGTTTTGGTTGTGTCAAATTCATCATTTGTCCTTTGTGGTCCAGTTGGCAGCTGAGGCGAACAAAGCTGAAGTGAGTGAAGCTAAAGAGGAAGGAGAGAGTGGTGACAAGACCACGCCATCACAACCTGATATTAGTATGGATCAATTGAGCAGCCTCGCTAGGCAATGGACGACCAAGAACACACAGTCACTCGGTGAACTGTGGATAGGATTGCTCAAGTTAGTGCGGAACACCGCATCAAACAACACAGAAATATTAAATGTGGTTTAGCTTTGAGCACTAATAACTGTTTGTACCGCTAGTATTATTATTGGTCATGTCACTTATAGACACGGATCTATACCGGTACCAGCAAATATTATTGTAAAATTATCTGCCTGTGCCAATAACAGCATGATGATGTTGCATTCATGGTTTTTAGTTATGTCACTATGACAACAAGTTCTGCTGCGCTAAACATTAATTTTTTTCTTAGATTCTGATATCAATACTTTAGACTCGTAGCACTGATTTACTACTCACACACACACTCACTTTCTCACTCACTCGTCCCATCATGTATAGGTATTACGCAACTGAGTTCTCTTTTGGTACGAGAGCGGTCACCATCAGACAGCTGACTCCGTTACTGAGGAAGGACAGAGACTGGGGCTCAGCAAGAATAGCAGTTGAGGGTACGTCTAACTTGTGAACAATTTGCAAATGCTCATACAAAAATACACAATTTTGTATCAAATTTTTAATCACCGATACAATTATTTATTTTTATTGCAGACCCCACTATCCCGAGCTAACAGTGATGCAAGTAGGCAGCTAGCAGCTGTAAAATAATAATAAGTCAAAGGGTTAATTATTATGTATACTGTACATGTTTCTCATGGTGGCGGGTCTTGGTTCAGTCCTCTTTCTTCAGTCCTCCTCAAACTGAACTAACATGTCTTTTAGGAAGTTCTTCCTTGTCACCAGTTCTTCCGGCTTATCATCAGCTACAGCCCAGCCTATCAGTGGCTGTATAGCTAGACTGGTTTGATGCTGTGCTATTCCCATGAATCCTGCGTAGAAGTGCATCGGAATTTCTTTATCGTAATACTCCCAGATAAAGGGCACTTTACTAACTCCTATGGCAAGGTCGCTTGTTTGGACACCTCCAAATATTTCTTTTTGACTCCAAGTAGTTAGATGAGGATTTCTGTAAGCTACTCCATTATTTCTGATAAGATAAGGGAAGAAGGTTATGATCCAGCCGCGTATGAAGGGTCCACCAGATCCATGTGCTTCTTTGTACATTTTGGACCAGAACTTTCGATCAGGTTTGCCACTAGCTGCTGCAACAAATTGATCAAGCACTGGTGTCAGCTCTGTGATCCACCATTCTAAATCAAACTCAGCCAAGGCCACAGCTCTGTCACGCAACTGCTTCCAGTCCTCGAGTGTACCCTCTAGTGTGATCTCTGGTATACCACACATTGTCAACAACACATATTCAAAGTACTTCTTCATGGTGTCCATCAGTACCACGTCAGCCGCTGCTTTTTCCACTCGACCTGTGGTGGTAAATGTCGGAGAAAGCAGGTCGTGCAGTTTGGGTCCTGTATTATTGCGTATTTGCTCAGAAAATTCTCCAAACACCTCTGGCCAGGCGTTTATATCCAAAGAACCTTTCACAAAATCGTCTCTTCTCACTTTCAGTGTCTTCTTTCCCTCGTGTTCTACGAAAAGGTTGCGTAGCTTTTCAGCATTCTCGTTGAAATGGCGAGCGAAGCCCTGAGCTATCAGCAGCCACACAGCATCGGGAGAGAGTACGAGCGGGTAGTGTTTGTCGTATGCTGTGTTGATCGCCTCGATGAACGCGTTTGATCCTCTCCTATCGATCGGTGTCCAGTCAGGCATGGGCCCAGAGAAGCCCTCCAGTTTCAGTACGCCACACATATCGGCGATAAGTTTCTCCCAGTCATTGGCCGGCGAGAGCGAGGCAGTAGCCTGCTCCACATCATCCACCTTGAAGGTAAAACATGCTCGTTTGCTTGACCACGTCGTGCAATTTTCACTGCGACTAGTTTCGTCCACAGACGTAGAGTCGGCTTCAGTGGCTCGTACCGTCAAGTACAGGGCAGTCGTCGAAAGTAGAAAAATAGAAATGTGGAAGACGGAACGAGGAAGAATCTTGTGCGCCATGATTTACTGTGCTCCTCTCACGTGTAAGGGAATTCCCCCTAGATAGCTGGACTACTTATCCAAAACACACCGCCCACGCAGAGACCATGAGAGATGGGGCAAAACTGTAAGCACGTTTTCTACAGCGGCATACAAGTGAGCATATTGTGTAAAAGTAAAAGTGATGAACAACTGTGTTGTACTTTGCATTACAGCAGCTGTCCAGGACATCTAAAACAGTAGAAAAATAGTGCCTAAACTTACTGACCGTTATCCTGGACAGCTGCTGCAATGCAAAGAGCAATACAGTTGTGCATCACTTCTATTTTTACATGATATGCTCACTTGTATGCTGTAGAAAATGCTGGCGGATTTTAGCCCCTTTTTTGCTACAAAAATTACTAGTTTCGAGTACGGCATGGTCTCGCGAACTAGCCCATTAGGGAGTCAATAGTCAGATAACAGTTTCATAGCACAACATTAATTTAGTTAGAAGAGCATAGAGCTGAGTAGCCATCCACTGTATGTTAGCAATTTCTGTTTGGGAATGGGTCTTTATCATTTTGTGTCAGACTGTTGGCCGACTATGATGGAAACTAAAGCGCTTGCTGTAATTACAAGCATTTCAGCAACAAGGTGCCGAAAAATAAAATTTTAAGAAGAACTACGGTATCTAGATTATCAAAATTAATATCAAATTTAGAAACTATCAAACTAAAATACATGTTTTGAGCTGGTTTTGAGTCTAATTTTTTGTGGTATGTCCTTTTGTGAATCGTTTTTGATTTCTACAGTTTTTGATTATCTGGTGATCTGTCTGAAGAGAACAGCTTGCTACTTCATGCAGCTGCAGGGCCGACTTGAGTGGCTGTTGAGTACCTCACCTCCTCTGTCAGCTCATCATGTGCTGGTGAGGATCTTTAACCTTTCAAACGAGGCCTGTGTTCCAATGAATAAAGAAGATGAGAAGAGAGATAGAGGAGAAAGAACGAGTAAGTCTGTACCGAGGCACATGACAGATCTCAAACCACATTAAACAGCCAAAGGAGCTTGTTTTGATATATATTTTGCTAATTTTTTTTGCTAATGGTGTATTCTATGAATGTGATAACAACCACTCTTGTTGTTTCCATGGAGATCTGTTTGTGTGTTTATGACAATGACAGTGATTGATCGTTTGTTTGTATACTGCTTGTAGATACCATTCCTGTCAGCAAAGAAGTTGCTGTAGCTACCATTGACAAAGAGGAGGAAGAGAAAGATATTGTGACTTTGACAGCTGGTGCTGAGGTTTTACCGATAGTCGCCGAGACACCATCAATGGATGCAGTAACTGCTGATGCTGTGACTTTGCCGACAGATGTTGAGATTTCACCGACAAATACTGAGACTCCACCCGAGGCCGACACTCAGGTGTCACCTACAGATGGTGAACCGTCACCGCTGGGAGATGGCGAGGGTCCTGTAGTTGAAAAGAACACGAAGAAGACACCAGGTATGGGTGGATGGAAGAAGACTGCTAAAAAGATCTCTAAGCAGTTGTGTGACATCGTGTTGACTGAGTTGCCAGTGTATTCACTCAAGGACAGCTACATGTGTAAGGTACAGTTGTTACAGATTTCGTGTGTGCCCGTCTCACTGCCTGTTTTTCCTTTTTAGAAGAATGTACCATATGCCTGTCTCTTGTGCAGAAGAAACAACCACCTGGCGCCTGTGAGTTATCGTAAACGTTGTCATATTTCTATGTTTACTGTACCACTAGACCATTCACCAATAGACCAATATACCATTCACCAATAGACCAATATACCATTCACCAATAGACCAATATGACTGATTGTCTCCATACCAATACCAAATTTCCTCTATCAAATGCTTGGGCGTTTATTATTCAAGAGGCTTTTGGCGGGAATAGTTTTCTCTCAATGCTATTTTGTACTCAGCATTTTAAAATAAATCTAGCGACTATTAGGAGCAAGGCAGGAAAATATTTACTTGTTTTTTCATTCAATAGAAATGTCCAGATGAGGGTCTGCCCCGGTTCATTAGACCACCTCAACGACCACACCCAACATACATAGGCAAACTAGAAATGACATTTCGTCGCTATGTCAGTAAGTGAGAAAGAGAGAGAGCAATCCATTTTTATTGAGTTCGGAATTGCCCTTTATTTTTACACGTAGCTGGCTGTTTTTTTTACTTTATGGTTATCTCCTCACAGAACAAGTTGCTCCAAATGACGCTGAATTGAGAGACAGGTATCAGCTCAGAGATTTTATCCTAAAAGACATACAGAAAATTTTTCCAAGTGAGTAATGTTGATAGCTCGATCTTTGTGTCCTCGGCGTCCAATGTTATATGCTACTGTTGATGTGTTTCTCTCTTTGTCACTCTCAGAGGCAGCGTTGGAGTTGTTCGGTTCTTCAGCTAATGGGTTTGGCTCGTATGACAGTGATGTTGATCTGTGTCTGATTCTCAACGAGGAATATACAGTAAGAGAACACACAAGCACAAACAGGAGCGCATAATGAGAGAGCGACGTAATAGAGTAGGAGCGTGAAGCGCCCACGCATTTGATTAAAAATTGGAACTCCAGACATGATGGGACGTGTTACTAAGAATAGAACACTCATTGCGTTGTACTGTACAAGCGTACGTACGTACGATCGAGCGGGTACGCCGAGTAGTAAAGCAGCTAGCCACGTGTTCTCTGATGGCGTCTGCAGGTGCCACTGGCAAGAGTCAAACAAAGAAAGCCAGCTCCAGAACGAAGAAAACGACCTTCAAAGTAAAAGAACGACGTGAACTACTTGCCGCGGCGAGAGTTGATTGTCAGGCTTATCGTGCTGGTTAGCTAGGCGCTTGGCCAACAATCGAGGCGATCGCCTGGGAGTGATCGCGAGCGGCACTAGTCTATGAACTAGCGTTCTTCGAGGAGTACTCACTTCGGCTTCCATCTTGTGTACGAACGCGTGTACGTGTATAACGAGATTGTTCTATTCTTAGTAACACGTCCCATCATGTCTGGAGTTCCAATTTTTAATCAAATGCGTGGGCGCTTCACGCTCCTACTCTATTACGTCGCTCTCTCATTATGCGCTCCTGGCACAAAATATTGTAATAAAATAAATAATTATGCATTTTAAAAAAAGCAAGAATAATATTTTTGTAGGTTGTGTAATGTTTAGGCTGTAGATAATTTCATGTTGTTTAACCCCTTACATTGTTGGTTTACGCGTGCATTTTACCGTTTTGAATTTTTAATTGAGAAGAAAAATTATAAAAAATTCCAGATCTACGGAGAGTAATACCAAAGTGAATGATATGTTCTGTGCCCAGCACAGTTTGATGATTAAGATACAGAACCATAAATATAGCAGATTAACTTTAAATATACAAAGAAGTTTGTAAAAGTAACACGCATTTAGGCTGGTCCCACCTTAACTATCTATCATCCTTCAGTGTGAGAAGGCCGAGATAATATTGCAGGTGACAAAAGAGCTGAAGAAGAAGAAAGGTGTGTTTCAAAAATGCTCTGAAAACAACAGATACTTTCTTGTGTAGTATACATCAAAATTCAGCCAATCACAAGTGCGAGAGTGCCGATTGTGAAATTCTTTGTAACTAAATGGTACATGCATAGTTTTCTTACTGAGATTTTAAATTTTTATGACTCACAGGGATATCGAGTGTGACGTGAGCCTGGAGAATATTCTTGTAAGTTCAAATATTTGTCTATCAGATGTGAAGAGGTCTGTCATTATTACCAGGCCCTTCACAATACAAGGCTGCTGGCTATGTACGGGCAGATCGATGATCGTGTCAGAGTACTTGGTTATGTTGTGAAATGCTTTGCCAAGGTAGCAACATGCATGTATTTGGTGTGTGATTGTTTGTTATTCTCAGGTGTGTGACATGTGTGATGCAGGGTCCGGCAGTCTCTCTTCTTACGCCTACATTTTGATGCTGATACATTTTTTGATACATTTTGATGTGATATGTCAACATGGATACCTTGCGAAACCACAATCACATGTTAAAGAGTGAGCTTGACAGAGTGCGAAGTTCACTATCTCATGTAAGCGAAAACCACTGCAAGTTTGCAAGTTGATGCAAATTATTATTTTTTACAAACGGTCACAGGAGCCATCACTAGCAAGCACTACTAGACTGTCTACAATAGGTATTATGAGTTTAGTTATTAAATTTTTCTGTATTACATCTGTGTACATCATTTTTAGGATCAAGAGAAGCATTGTCTTTCATGCTTGGAGGAGAAAGCACCACTTGTTTTCAATTTTGGTTAGAGCGGAGTGACAAGCGGCTGGTAACGTTGGGAGGGCTATGGCGGCATTTGTGAACAAAGTGGATGCCTCAATTCATCCTAATGTAAGAATGTGTGTGTACTCAGTGCAACGATTAATCTCTTAAACACAGGAAGAAGGACAAGTGTAACTAGCAGACAAGCAGACCATACATAGGATAGAATAATACCTTTATTAATAATTATTATTGTAAAATTTGAAGTATTATTATTAGAAGGTGGAGTCAGTAGAATCATACAGTACTCAAGCTGCACAATATTGCTCTTAGACTAGGTCAAAGGTCACAAAAGTTGCCAATTTCAGCTAGCGATTGCAGAGCGACGATTTCAGAGATTTGAATATGCAGTTGTTTGTTACGTATAAATTATAGTGTTGTTTGTAACTACAGTAAAGGCTAGATTCTCTGACTTTTATTTTTTCATTGTGGACCCTATCATAGTACATCGGGTTCTAGGTTTTGAGATAAGTTCGATAATCTGATCACACTATTGATTCAAGTGCACAATCGAGTTGCATTTGTCTGGTGCTAGTATACATGACAGAGGGTTAACAAAAACTTCGACTTTGATGGTCCAGTATAATAAGTTCATCAGTCCAGTCTGACTGCTCTGCCCATTCAGTGGAAGGGTCTACAGTTGGTGCAGTCACAGAGATTTCTGTGATCCAATGATCAATGTTCCTAAACTACGAGAATTAGCAACTAGAATCAGTAGATTAGCAATCAGGCAGCCAGACTTGTAGAATACTCATAGCAGTGTAGGTATGGCAACGAGACCACCAGTCTACTCCAGGAAATAATCAGATTACTCTTTGATCGCTATCTTGAGAAGTACATGTGTGATTTCACTCAACAATTAACTTAAGTACAGCTTCACGTTTACTATTCAGTCTAACTGCTTTAAAAAAATAGCTATAAGCAGAATAATAACGTCTTTGAGGCACGCATAGGCGTTCACTACAAAGCTACAAAATGAGAAGTCTTCTCATTTTATAATTATACTTAAATACTACACAACTAAAGAGACTGGGGTTCATCAAGAATGAAGAGCACTACATTTGCATAATAGGCAGTGGTGTTGTCAAATTTTTAATTACCAATGCAATACAAACTGAATGAGTGAAGTACCGTAACCCTCGCGCATGCGCCGAGGGTTAAAAATAATAAGGTAAGAACCCACGTAGCACATGTTAAGACGACTCATCAGTTCAGTCGTAAAATGGATAACTTCAGTATCTGCAATTCGAGTCTTTCTGATAATGTACGCAGTGAGCTGGTGGCTGTTTTCAGCAGTGGAGGGTTCCTTGGAGTACTAACCTGCTCTGTAGCTATCGCACTGCTACTCTTCTTCAAGATGTACGAATCGTTCAGCGAGCGACTGATGCTGTATCAACTGCTGTCCGCTTTATTTGTGGCTATTATAATGGCTTTAATGATCATAGGCGTCGACCTGGATTTTGATCAACATCACGGTCTTTGCCAAGCCATCAGCTTCTTGGTCCAATAGTCAATATGGATTTTACTCGTGTTCACCACCGTCATTGTTATTTACCTAGCCGCTCTCGTCTTTTTCTACTATAAAAAGATCAAAAAACTGGAGCCATGTTTTGTCATTTTCGCTGTCATATTTCCGCTACTGTTTTCGTGGATTCCGTTTCTTCACGACACGTATGGTCTCTCTGGTGCATGGTGCTGGATCAGAGTGTACCACCACTCAGAATGCACTTACTATTATGAGGGCTTGATAGAGCAATATGTACTGTGGTATGCACCATTCTCACTCATTTTACTGGTTAATTCGATTGTAACCATTGCCATCTCAGCTGTTCTTTGTCACAGAGCTTTCAAAAAGCGACCCGCTCACACACCAACAGTGAATGCAGTTGATGTGGAAAAGCCGAATGTTGTTAAATTTGAAGAGCCAAAAATAGAGACAGAATCTGATAGATACAAGAAAGCTCTCAAGGACAGTTTACCCCTACTGGCATATCCGATCATTTACAACATCTCCAGCTGGTTCACTTTGGCTAATCGTATTCGCCGAGCAATCTTTCCAGGAGGTAGCTATGCATCATGGATAATACATGCCATCGCTGCTCCAACTTGGGCCTCTTCAGCTGGAATAGTATTCATCATCTACATTATTGCAAAGAAGAAGTTGACAAAGAAAAGTATTGTGAAAGCAGCTCACAGCTGGAGAAAAATACTAAGCAACAAGCCAGTTACGCAAGTCAATAACAAGCCTGCAGTTGTTACTGATGTTCTGACAATGGATGGATACACAGAAGCATATCCAACTGAGTATGACCCACCACAAGAGAGTGAGTTTGATGAAGCTGTACTATCAGCAGAAAAGAAACAAGCATAAACCTGAGTTTGCATATTATATGCATCATTGATACTTTCATACATGACTGCAAGTACATCTTAGCTGAGCTTTTAGAACTAATAAATTTTGTACTGTTAATTGTGTACTGTGCACCATGCATAGGGCTAGCTGGTTTGTGCACTGACACTGTGACTCTTTAGCTGACTAAAACAAATTCTATTTTCTCACACAATGTAACTCTCCATTCAAAGGCAGGCTAGAGCATCCCCTCTACTTACTAAGTCAATACTATCGATTGTAGTTATGTAAATCAAACTAAAAGTGTGTGATGTGATCTTACTATGTTATATAAGCTGTCAACAATCATCTGCCCCTGTTTTCAGTACAACAGTGAAACCAGCAGCAAACTATTTCTATAGGCACTAGTCTATTATGATGTGTATGTAACACAAAGAAATAGGAAGTTGTATACAAATGTAATAGTGAAGTGAAAGTTATGAGTGATTTCCAGTCGGATGCACAATGCACAAACAAAATAATGAACGAATTTCACAAACCCTCGGCGTACGTGTGAGCATCATTGCACATATTGTTGAGTTAGCACTAAGCTCCCTAGTTGGGGATTGCAGCAGGAGTTTGCAGCTATAGCTAGTGCCAACCTGCTTAGCATATAGCTAGGCTGTAGCTATATTGAAACTGCACTGCTAACCAGAAGACAGCAAAATGCTGACCACTTTCTAGGCGTGTCATGTGGGCGTGACTAGGCATGAACATGTGAGTAGGTCGGAAGTATTAGTATGCGCACGTGATTGTACGCTTGTTATTATGCGCACGTGATTTCTAATGAGCATAGCTAACGTTCCATCGTGAGGCGTGGCTCAATGGCGCTAGCATGCAGCACTAGAACTCATTCGTGGATTCTTTCTAAAATGGTATTGCGTAGAGCTTGATTACTGGTCTTACTTAAAGATATGATCTTAGAATATTGGTTTAGCTATTTGTATAGTGCACTGCACACCAGTTTCTGTGCTTTGTATGTCGTAGTATGCTTTGTATGTCGTAGTATGCTTTGTATGCTTTATAGGAAGTAGCACAACTCTAGTATACAGCAACAGCACACTTGTGCTGGATTTCAGGAATCTTTCTGCTGTGAAACAGCTCAAATTTTAGCAACTTTCTTAGTTCTAGCTCTCAGTGACCAGGTCTCGTCAGCTGTATATTGGATTTTGCAGGTAACAATGGAGCTGTCACAGCGATATCTGTCCTACCTGAAAATTGTCCGATGGGACAAAATTCAGCTGACGATAATTGTCCTAGGATAAAAATTGATTGACGAATTTTGTCCTAGGACAAAATTGGATCGACGGTTTTTGTCCTAGCCGACACAAAATTGTCCTAGGACAAAAAAACGCCAACGAAAACTCTCCTAGGACAAAATAAGCTAACGGGAACTGTCCTAGGACTAAGAAGCCAACGAAAACTGTCCTAGGACAAAATAAGAAGCCAATGAAAACAGTCCTAGGACAAATTTAAGACTGACCCAACGAAAACTGTCCTATAATGGTGTCTATATATAGTTCAAATGGCGGGGTAAGTTATGAATGAATTAAGATTTTTGTTTTCAGTGACAATTAATACGAGGATTAAAAGTTTGTGTGCTATAGTAACGTTTCGTCATCAATCATAAACATGCATGCATGCAGTTTTGTATAGTATCAATGCTATTGTTCTATAGCTCTCGATCTGCTCACTATATATTCACATCTTCTCTATTAAGATGTCAATCTGTAGATGCACATGCATTGGCTATAACAGAACCCACTGTACTGTCACCAGTATTCTGCAAACAACATCAAAATAGTTAAAAGTTTTTAAATGAACCGTGTTGCCTCATCAACAAGTAGCCTATGAATTACTCATTGTTCTAGCTTTTGCAAGCTGGCTGAATTCAAAAACATGTAGCTATCACCAATGAGTTCATCATAGACGGTATATCAGCAGCATGTCCGGCTTAACATTAAAACTATGATGTCACCGTTCTCCCGGCACAGCATGCAGATTCCTTATATATAATTATCATTGGTACCAATAGACTAAGAAGAAGAGTGTAGTAACGTCATAGATTGTAACGTGAACAGAGAACCAAGAGAGAAATTCACTGGATCAAACGGGGATCAAAATTCTAATTCTCAAATCACAACACAGTAATTAAACAGAGAGAGGAACAATGACTTACAACACTCACATGACAAAATACAAGAGGTGACAGACTGACTGACTACAAGACTGACGTATTAGAAGATTTAACAAAAGATTACTGTACAAAGAGCTATAGTTCAGAGTACTGCTACACTTTTGTAGTACCATCAGATCCAGAGAGAAGTTAGTTCAGTTCAGTCAGTGTACTGCGCTCGCTCGGGCAGTGTAGTGCATGCAGCCTACAAGGCTAAGCTGCGCGGGCTACTGAGCTGCGACTGAGAAACTTAGGCCGGCTACACTGCATGCAACTGAAAGGAGGAACTAGCTCTGTATCAATGTCCGCTGCACCGAAGGCTGGACTCGAAGTTTCTGTCTTCAGTTGCCATTCTTCGGCAAATTTCAGTACGGTTTCTGAAATGAAGCAACTAGCGTGATAAGGGAGTTAGGCAGGCATTATACTGATTATAGAGTAACACGGGGCTATTTCGTGACGGGGCTATTTCGTGACACATACAAATCAATTGAGGAAGCCAAACTTACTTACGGAATAGCCCCGCTTGACTACCTTCGCTCTTTCCGTCGTAACATTCGATAGCAACGATTGTGAATGTCGAGCCTGGTACTGCTAACATGAGAATAGATTCCTCTATACACTGGTACCAGACTCGTTGACCAATAGAAAGCGCTTGAGAGAAAAATAAGCGGGGAAAAAACAATAATCGTTAACAAATCGCCGAGATTTGCGGTTGTTTTTTGCTGTTTTTGTGCGCTTTTTAGCTGGTTTTTTTGCCAGTTTTGTTGCAGACAAGGTAAGTGTTCACTCATTTAAATAGTATGGTAACAAAAAATAAGTCAAATCAAGAACAGAAAGCTCTGAGGTGCAGTATGGTACGTGCAGATGAAAGTCTCGTACTGTAACTCTTCCACCGTCCAGCCAATATAACAACAGCATTCTGATATCTGCGAGGCAGAATTAAGAGTATAACAATCAACAGTACTAGTGATCTGCATCATGCATGCGTGCACTTACAGCTTTATCCATGATGCAATCCGTCTCGAAATAGCCCCGGTGGTGTCGAAATAGCCCCAAGACGGTCGAGTGAAAAAACGGCTTGCTGTCCAATATTCTTACACTGTATCAGCATAAATTTATATGTGAGCAGTTCGAATAAGACTGCTAATTCTGTAGGTGCAAGTAAAATTTGGATCCTGGGTACGCGAAAAGAGTTAGCAGTCAAGTAAAGTCGAACGAACGCTCTAACGCCAAAACGTCACGAAATAGCCCCGGGTTACTCTAGGGCATTTCGACTCAAGTTATGTCTTTGGCAGCATCACAATCGGTTTTTTTCTTGCTTTTAAAGGCTTGAACAGGCATGCGCGAGAGATACTCGACTAGGACTAAATCTGTCCAAGGCGGATCATTTTCGTTCCTACCGAAAAGTATCCTAGGATAATTTTCGTAGGCGGACAATTTTCGGCGTGACAGAGCTGTCTCTTCGCTCGCCGTTTTTAAACGCTAAAAATTTGCTCCAAGACGTCTGTAGTAGACTTGCCAGTAAGCTGATTGCTTGCACAAGCAATAACTGTAGTGTTTTCCACTGTTGAGAATCTTCACTACTTTCTTGCCCGTAGCAGCTCAGGGACCCGTGGGTTGGATCGGGTAGATCGCATATTCGTAATCTGCTTTGCAAGACCTTTCGACTCATACTAACTTTATTAAATTTCGTCCAGAGAAGAGTAGCTACTAGGATTTCCCATACACTTTGTATTGGAGCGCCATTGATAAACCGCAAGTCACATGACTGAATATTAATGCTTCCAACCTGGCTCTGGGTCAGGGTAGTCTCATCCCCAGACCACTCCTCTTCCGCTGTGCTTGGAAGAGGGTCTGGTAAAACGAAGGCAAATTCCTGGTTCAATGACGTAATTGTCACGCGCGAAATCAAGTGCAGAATAATTAACTACCTGGTTAGCCTCGTCCCCAGGCTCAGAGCCTGGGGACCAGGCTAGCTACCTGGTCTTCCATCAAGCTGTTCAAAAGACACACCACTATAACTATAGTCAGGCGGGGCCTGCCTATTTGCGTCGCCGAATAGTCAGGAGACACTAGTACCATCGATCTGGATCTCAGGAATTTAATTATTGCACGCTTGCGTGAGAGGAGTGGGCGTTGCCAATCCACGTACCGGTACCACATACCACGCGTGTCCGGTACCACATACCGCGTGTCCGGTACCACATACCACGCGTGTCCACGTACATGTACTTACGGAAGCCCAGAGCGGACATTCCACTTTCCATTTTCTACTTCCAGTTTCCATTTTCCATTTTGTAAAAAGCAAGGCAAAAACTGTAGAGCACACGTTGAAAGATGCATATTTAGCTTTAACCAGTAACCAGAGAGCGCGTTATACCGGGGTGAGCCGGTTGCTCATTCCAGGCTTCCAGCACCTGGTCCTCATGTGCTTCGTGAGCCTGAGCGAGCAATCTCTATGTGAACATTAATTTATCAGTAAAACAACGAAGTTTAAGGCTGGCTTGTAGATTTCATGTTAAATGAAAGTAAAGAAGCAGCAAGAAATTTGTAGTGATCCTGCTACTTATCATAACTTATGCAGCGTTCACTGGATGCGCCGGCTTTAATAATGAAATAATTCTTCAGTGTTAACTCAGTCACAAATATAACCCGCATGTTTGTCAGAGCACACGAATGTGATTGCACTGTGCATGTACCTTGCATGTCATTGCACTGACCTGGCTGTATGTCATTCTTTGTGAGATGAAGGGTGTGCTCGCTCAGGCTCGAGAACACATCCCAGCCGCGTGCTCATCGCGCTGGAAGCCTGGAATGAGCTACAACCGCTCTCTGGTTACTGGTTCGAGCTAAATATGCATCTTTCAGCGTGTGCTCTACAGTTTTTGCCTTGCTTTTTACAAAATGGAAAGTGGAAACTGGAAGTAGAAAATGGAAAGTGGAATGTCCGCTCTGGGCTTCCGTATGTACTACAGTAAACTACTGAGTACTGTTGATGTCCGTGCGCTCTTGCTTATATCAGGATACTCATTGTTAGAAGCAGCAGTGTTTAGGCCGACTAAGCATGCCACGATGTATGGAGCGCGAACCATGCCATAATTCGTGCTGTCGATACGCGAAAGTCGATTTACGACTCGATTTTCGATTGTCGATTCGATTTTTGATTCGTTCTTGGATCGTCAAATCGATTGTCGATTCGATTATCGATTGTCGATTCGATTTTCGATTCGATTTTTGATTCGTTCTTGGATCGTCAAATCGATTGTCGATTCGATTTTCGATTCGTTCTTGGATCGTCAAATCGATTGTCGATTCGATTTTTGATTGTCCATTCGATGTAAAAATTTAAAAAAAATTAATTATTATTAAGTCATAGTTGGCGTGTCGCAAGCAAAATGGCTGTGTTGGTACCGCAAATATTGGACGAATTGGAAAGTGCTGTAAGAGATATTAGGCGCAGCTATTATCTTTGCGATACTGAAAGAAAGATTGTATTACTTCGTAAATGTGAGGAACTACTGATTTGCTGTGTGGCACTGGAGCAAGACCCAGACATCAATGACTCTACTGATTTACAAGAATTGACGCATTCTATTTGTGAACTCATTTCTATAATGGAGACCACTTTGCTTTGTGAAGTAAGAGGAGCATCACGAGGTCGCCCTCCATTACCTATCAGTGAGCGACAGTTATTGTTTTTGTATCACAACAATTTTTCTTTGCCTGACATGGCCCACATGCTCAACTGTTCCATTCGAACCGTACAAAGATGTTTGCAACAACTTGGTCTCACAGTATCAATGCGTTACAGTACAATCACTGATACTGCTCTTAATCAACAAGTACGAAACATACAATGTCATCATGAAGATGCAGGCTATAGAATGATTGGTGGAATATTAAGATCAACTGGTTATGTTGTACAGAGAGATCGCATCAGGCAGTCTTTGCGAAGAGTTGATCCAATTGGATCTGAAAACAGGTTAAGACGGGCCCTACATAGAAGAGTGTATAATGTTCCATCTCCAAATGCGCTTTGGCATATTGATGGAAATCATAAGCTTGTTAGATGGAGGTTTGTGGTACATGGAGGCATCGATGGCTTTAGCCGTTTGGTGGTGTACTTGAATGTTGCTTCGAATAATCGAGCAGATACAGTGTTGTCTTGTTTTACTCAAGCAATAGAGCAGTATGGCCTACCTTCTAGATTGTGAAGTGACATGGGAGGTGAAAACACTTTAGTTGCTAGATACATGTTGGAGCATCCTGAAAGAGGGCCAGGCAGAGGGAGCATGATAACCGGACGCAGTGTCCACAATCAGAGGACAGAACGCCTTTGGCGAGATTTGTTTACGGAATGCACTTCATATTTCTATTCTCACTTGAAGATTGTGGCTATCTTGACCCAAGTGATGAAGCTGATTTGTTTGCCCTTCATACTGTCTTTCTTCCTAACCTTCGGCAACAAGTAGCTCTATTTAAAGAAGGATGGAATAATCACCGGATGCGTACAGCTCGTGGAAGAACCCCACTTCAGCAGTGGATATTGGGTCTCAGCAATCGCAGTGCTAATTGCTCTAATGATCATGCAGTTTCTGGAATCACTAATCAACACTCGGTAAGAAATTAATTTCTATGGTATTGTGTATTGCAGAAATATTATTTCACATGTAGAACAACTGGGAGTTACATGGTGTGGACTGGAGTGGGCCTGTTTCTGTTGATAATGATCACACCGTGACAGTACCGGAGTTTACTGAACTAGTTAATACCAGTTTAGTAGAAGAGGCTGTCCATCGACAATTGAGAAATGTACAAGGCAGTGACATCATGCGATACATTATTGCTCGCAGTGTATGTAGATCATTGTTATAATCAAAATTAAATCACCATTATTTTAACAGAAGCTCAGGTTAAATGGTGATAATGATATATGCTGGGTCAGGATGTTAGCTGTACTATGAATGTTCATGTGATGATCATATAAGCCCAAATCCATTGTGACCACAAAATGATAACAATAAGCTATCTCTAAAAGTGTTATAACTACAGTGACAGGTTGGGAGCCGAAGCTCCAGCAGACATGTTGATGCAGTAGCCATAAAATGACTATCAGGATCATGAATAAATGTAAGTGAAGGAAAATCGAATCGACAATCGATTTGACGATCCAAGAACGAATCGAAAATCGAATCGACAATCGATTTGACAATCCAAGAACGAATCAAAAATCGAATCGACAATCGAAAATCGAATCGACAATCGATTTGACGATCCAAGAACGAATCAACAATCGAAAATCGAGTCGTAAATCGACTTTCGCGTATCGACAGCACGAATTATGGCATGGTTCGCGCTCCATACAAACTCAATGGCGTCGACGAGTCGGGCGTCGAATTGTTGGAGAACTGTATATAGTCGTTAAACCACGCCAGCCACGTTTTATGATTGTAAATGGAACCACAGAGTCGAAGATAAGTCAGTTGCTGTACCGCGGTGTCCGCCTTATCGTGCGAGTAGTCTCTCGCGTGCAGAGTGCGCATGGCAGACATTTCTCTAACAGAGGCGCTTGGCGTTCAGTTTTACTGCTATCGCTGCTCGCTGCTACCGTCAGATTCTGGTAAGAAGCGTTGAAAGTGGGCTCTAGCCTAGTCTAGCTCTAGCCTCGATCTGTTCGTATGTGTCTGCACGAAAAAATTTTGGGTGTTCAAAATTTTTGGTATGGTTCAAATTTTCGTGGATTTAATTTTCGAACGGCAGTCGGTGATCGAAAATTAAATCCAGTCGAAAATAACCGGCTATACGGTATACTGCACATAACAATGGACATTATTGACTAATGAAGCAAGCACTGCATTGTACTTTATAGCTAACACTGCATGCATGTTCAGCTATTATGACATTACTTAATAATTATTATACATGATGAACACTGCAAGTAGCTAGCTTTCATCGCAGTTAGGCTCCAAGTGTGGCACTTCAACAAACGTTATTTTCATGAACCCTTCTTGATCATTTTTCATTGCCTTGCTAACCTCCTCCCCATGCTGCAGCAAATGATCGAACCACTATCTTCACACCTCTACTGTCGAGTAGAGTGTACCGCTTCTCTTGATTAGCTCGCTCCACAATACTATTACTATGGAGTCGGTTTACTCGGTTCTGTCCAGATTGAACAGTTGATTTTAGTTCTCCGAAGAAGCCATCTGCTTTCTGCATAAACACACTACCTTTCTTCACTTCTCCAAGTTTTTGTTGCTGTTGTCAATAAAAAATGCTTTATTATTGACCAAAAATGATAGACCAGTTGAATTGACACTGTTTAGTTATAATAATCTACAGAGTCTGCGCTGTGTCTGCTGGTGTGGGACCATGTGATCTGATGAGCTACTTACTGCAGTGATACCAATTCCTGTATAATGATTGATTAATACAAGTGCAGAGAGAGTTATAGAGATCACTACCTGGTGTGCATGAGTGCAGCGTGCTGCAATATCACTAGCAACTCTGTGCTCATTCATGCTCTTCAAAGCTGAGATCAGGTCACTCCAAGATGCACTGGGAGAGCTCTTTAACCATGCATCAAACACTCTAGCTTTGAGTGCACCTAATCCATACACATGATAGGTGACACGAATGTCCTCCAACTGGCTCATAGTGAGATTCAGTTTAAGACCAAGAGTGTGCCAATCTGTAACATCTGTGACTGCTTCAACAAGCAGGTTCACTGAGAGAGGAGGAGAGCCTGCAGTATGATGAGGTTGATACAATGTTACATGATCTAAACAAGCTTCACCTGATGATGGTAGTATTGTACCAGATGTACTAGTGGGAACTACTACTGATGATGATGATGCTACTGATGATGGTAGATCAGCTGTGGTAGGTCGCTCAACAACTGAGGCTAAACAAAAAGATGGTGATAACTCATGATCAATCATGTTAGCAGGCATACCTGGTTGCTGGTGTAACCAATACTGTTGTTGCTGGTTGAGTTTTCTCAGGTTGTCACTACTATCACAATATGTTCTCCTGCGGTCTTTGTTGTACACACACATATGGCGAGAACCGTCACAGAAGCAGAGGAAGGCATCGTTCTTGATCAAGATGCCTGGTATGAAATGAAGCTTCTTCTCAACCTCAACGAGACCGTTCATTATTGCTGAACGAATGAAGGAGCAATCCTTGCTTATTTCTTCATCATCGTCAGCACAAGGGTAGTAGATCTCCAGCTGAAGATTCCGCTCTATCAGATAGACACACCCACCACGAGCATAACGAATGCTCATGAGGTTACGATACTGACAAGACCTAAGATCTGCTTCGAAATCAGACGAGTTGAGTAGATTAACAACAAGTGTTGGTAGATAGCTCTTTGGAATGGGAACATCAACCAATCCGATACCACGCCTGGTCTGAAGCGACACGATCCACAAGCTGGTGATCTGCTCCTTCTTTTGAAGGATATCTTCAGGTGCATGAGGCAAGGCACATGGGAGGAAGAAGCTTGTTAGACCCTCTCTCTGGATGCGTGCAATAACACAAAGGTGCTCTAATAAGTCGAGGAACACATCAGTGGTGAGTGGTGCTGAGAAGTGAAACGATGAGTCCAAAATCTCTCGGGAGAATCTACCGTAATCTCTCAGTAATCTCTGGGCATCGCCTGGCAGGTTAGGGATGAAGATCTTGTCGAGCTTATTCTTATCAATAAAAGAGATGCCAATAAGATTGGACACATTGCTTAGTATAGGCTTCACATCGATAAAAACTATGCTACCAAGCTTATCGGTTGAGAAATACATGAGGAGGTTTAGCTTATGGAAAAACGCTATGGCCTGTAGAGTTTCATCTCTACTCATTTGAAGACTTCTTCCAGCAGCAAGCACCTCCTCCAGTGGGATAATGGAGACCTCGTTCTTCTTAGCCTCATCCAGCAAGTGTAGTAGTAGACCAAACCACCTCATCTTGATTCTTGTCTTGATAGTGGTGCCTGGAGTATTGGTAATCTTGTCCTGTAGTCTCAGAGCTGCCTCTCGACGCTCGTCTGGATCTGTAGTGATTGCATTGACAGCAAAGATGACATCATTTCCTGCATCAATTCGTTCGGCTTCATAATCCTTCAATCGATCACGTAGTTTGGTGTTCTTATCAGCGATAGTCTCGCCCTGGCAGTCTCCAGCTTTGTCAGCAAAGGTGCCAACAATCATGAACTTTGCATGCTCTGATACATCTGAGCTGGGAGTGGTTGATAGTTGAAGTGATGAAATGCTCTTGGCAAGCTGCTCTATTAGTTGCAGGTTGGTCGGTTGGAGCTCTGTGTTGCTCATTTCAATCGGCTGTCCATTGATGAAGTAATCAAATTTTGGTTTAGAGTCCAGTCGCTCGTTCAGCTTCACAGTGATAAGAAAGAAGGAGCTGTTGCGGAGAAAGAGTGGTGCTACATCCATGAAGTGTGGCTGGCCTCCTGAGTCGATAGTCAAGACCAAGTGAGCTGTTAGGAACTCAGTTGATGCCTCAGCAGATGATATCTCAACAACTAGCTTAGCAAACACTTGGAGGCTCTCTTCTTTGTCATCACTAGTGGCTTCAGTAGACTCATCACTCATTGATGGAGTACTGGATGCGGATTGCTGTGTAGCTGGAGTAGAGCTGGGTACTTTACGATGACGCGGCTTCTTTTGATTGACTTGCTCTCTCTTTATCTCATCAACCTTGTGCTTCATAGCTTGACACACCATGTGGAGCATTTCTTCAGTTCGTAGTTTCTTTAATCTTGTGCCGTTGGCGTAGATGGTACCTTGTGCCATGGAACGAACAGGAGTCTCTATAAAGCCGGTGCTGTTGCGGACATCAGGAGCAGGTTCACCGACTGATAGATTCACTACACATGTTTTACCACTACCAGGTGATCCATTCACTACCAGGTTAGAGACACACACTCCAACCTCATGTTGAAATGCCTCTTGAGTAGCATCAGTATCTGAGAGGAAAAATTACTATGAGGCAGCTACATTAACTCAACATGTATACATGTATATGTTCCGCGCTTTCTCGAGAAAGCGCAGCGCTTTTTAGGAATCCCTAGAAAGCGCTGCGCTTTCTCCAGAAAGCGCAGTCACAGAAAGCGCAACGGATACTGCGCATTTTAAGGTTCACCTCCTGTTGTTACACGACTCTTGTCACTCAAGAATCGCCACAAAATAGCTCTCTACTACTATAGGCGTTAGAATTAATGCTCTACAAAGTTTTTTGTCAAGTGTAATGAGGGCCCATGGCAGCAACTCGTGCTAGTGCAGCTGTGACGATCGAGCTGGTGAGATAGCACAGTGAGCCCGTGCGAGCATGCACGGTTCCACTATAGCTACTACTATTACCTGTGCTGCTCTGTTGTACCTATAAGACCGTAGCATGCATGCCTGGGTATGAAATGCTACCTAGACTGCTACCTGTCTCTCATCATAGTGTGATGTACCCTGTCACAATGCACAGGAAGGCTTACAACATTTCTGCGGCATGCATGATGGACATGACCAGCATACAGTAGGCACAGCTCAGCCTGCATGCAGGTATACAGTGTTCCACACGAAGAGGAGCAAAAATCTTTTTTTTTACATTTTGGTTCATATCTCAGGAACCAAGTGTCCTATGATCATGTTGCAGGTACCATTATGATCCTCAATCCTTACTGAACACCCTGGTTCATATGGCTTCGCGTCACGTGACGTAGGCGTGTCACAACATGGCGGCGTATCACACCCACTGGAATGACAGTTTTAGGTTAGGATTTCCAGAACTACTGGTAGTTAAGATTTCTTAAAGCTGCATTACAACTATCACCTAGGGCTCTAACCTTTAGGCAAGTGTCCGGCTTGAACTAGCGTTAGTTCGGCAACGGGAACCAAAAGATGGATTTCGCGACAAGCCAAAACTTTAAGTATGGGAAATCCGATTCCGTGTGAGTTAAGCTCCAATACTTAGAGACTGCACAGCCAATACATCCATCCACACTTTGCCGCACACTAAGCGTCCCTAGAAATTTTCACAGCGACAAACGAGACTCTTCTCTGCACGAGTGCCGTTTTCTTGCCGCCATCTTGCGATTTTAATGGATTTTGTGATGTCACGCATAATAATTGTTGGCTGTTTAAAACGTCATAACTATTGAACACACATTGAATCAGTGTAATAGTTATGATGCAACACATGCTCATAACCAACGTGTGACATCACAAAACCCATTAAAATCGCAAGATGGCGGCAAGAAAACGGCACTCGTGCAGAGAAGAGTCTCGTTTGTCGCTGTGAATATTTCTAGGGACGCTTAGTGTGCGGCAAAGTGTGGATGGATGTATAGGCTGTGCAGTCTCCAAGTTTTGGAGCTTAACTCACACGGAATCGGATTTCCCATACTTAAAGTTTTGGCTTGTTGCGAAATCCATCTTTTGGTTCCCGTTGCCGAACTAACGCTAGTTCAAGCCGGACACTTGCCTAAAGGTTAGAGCCCTAGGTGATAGTTGTAATGCAGCTTTAAGAAATCTTAACTACCAGTAGTTCTGGAAATCCTAACCTAAAACTGTCATTCCAGTGGGTGTGATACGCCGCCATGTTGTGACACGCCTACGTCACGTGACGCGAAGCCATATGAACCAGGGTGTTCAGTAAGGATAGAGGATCATAATGGTACCTGCAACATGATCATAGGACACTTGGTTCCTGAGATATGAACCAAAATGTAAAAAAAAGATTTTTGCTTCTCTTCGTGTGGAACACTGTAGCTGGAGTAAGAACAACCCTAACACACTGAAATAATTGTGTTGTTGTTGCTCCTTCAGAGTGGTTACTGTGGGCTGTGGGAGCTAGGACCTAGGTAATAGCAGTACTGACTGAGCTAAAGTGGAACCTCGTTCAGGCTCATTGTGCTAGCTCAGGCTCAAATCGTCAGAGCTCCAGCGCTAGCACGAGTTGCTGCCATGGGCCATTACACTCGACAAAAGACTCACCCAACTTAAATTCTAACATCTATAGTAGTAGAGAGCCTATTTGTGGCAATTCTTGAGCGACGAGAGCCGTGTAACAACAGGAGTTAAACCTTAGAAAGCGCAGTATCCGTTGCGCTTTCTGTGATTGCGCTTTCTCGAGAAGGCCCACGCTTTATAGGGATTCCTAAAAAGCGCTGCGCTTTCTCGAGAAAGCGCAAATTTCTAGAAAGCGCGGAACATATACGCAAGAGCACATATTAACCCTTTAACCCCTAATGACGCCTTTTGGCGTCATAATTGACTCCACCTACTCTAGACGTCATAACTAGTGTGAAAAGTGCTCTAGAAAGGTCAAATCAAGTTTAATTGCAAATTAACTGAAAAAACCCACTGTTTTTCGTCGTGCCCTCCCCACTAAACCATATAGAACGGGGGACGGGGGGATTTTTAAAGGGGGGTGCCCCCCTTTAACCCGGGGTTTGAAGGGGCGGAGCCCCTCGCCGCTTTCCACATTTTTGGGGCTTCAGGGTGCCCGGAAATGCATACTTTGGCATAGAATATGGTCTAAACTGTGCTGTTTGCTCACCTGGACACCACCAGGTTTTTGTATCAGTCACCAGGGCTAAAGGAAGACCAAAATTGGCTGAAAAATGACGAGGATGCAGCACTTAAGCGGCTTCAGTTCCGAAGTGGGAGTGGCCAACTTAGAGTTTAGTACATGGTCGTAAACTTTGACATGCCAGGAAAAAACAGTGCTAGTTTGGAACAGCTAGCGTACTGCATGTACTAGAAAATCGCAAGACAAACTGTCAGCTTAGAGGAAGTCAAATTTTCGTCAAAATAATTCAGTAATTAAAGGGCTAATCACCAATATAATCCTTCGCTGTCAAGTTCATCCGAAAGTGATTTTAAATGACATTTACAACACTTAGAGTTGATTTTCAACAACTTTGGAGCATTTCCAGCAAGATTAACAATTTTTGATGAAAACTCATTAACCCTTTAACCCCTAATGACGCCTTTTGGTGTCATAATTGACTCCACCTACTCTAGACGTCATAATAAGTGCAAAAAGTGCTCTAGAAAGGTCAAATCAAGTTTAATTGTAAAAGATGACTTTACCTGAAAAAAACTCACTGTTTTTCGGCACGCCCTCCCCACTAACACGTACAGCACGGGGGGAATTTAAAGGGGGGTGTCCCCCCATTAACCAGGGGTTCGAAGGTGGAGAGCCCCTCGCCACTTTTGGCATTTTAAGGCTTCAGGATGCCCGGAAATGCATACTTGGGCATAGAATGTGTTCTAAACTATGCTGTTTGCTCACCTGGACACCACCAGGTTTTTGTATAAGTCACAAGGGCTGAACGAATACCAAAATTGGCTGAAAAATGACGAGGTCGCAGCACTTAAGCGGGTTCAGTTCTGAAGTGGGAGTGGCCAACTCAGAGTTTAGTACATGGTCGTAAACTTTGACATATCAGGAAAAACAGTGCTAGTTTGGAACAGCTAACAAACTGCATGTTGTAGAAAATGCAAGACAAACTGTCAGTTTAGAGCAAGTCGAATTTTCGTCAAAATAATTCAGTCACTAAAGAGTTAAAGGGCTAATCACCAATATAATCCTTCGCTGTCAATTTCATCCGAAAGTGATTTTAAATGACATTTACAACACTTAGAGTTGATTTTCAACAACTTTGGAGCATTTCCAGCAAGATTAACAATTTTTGATGAAAACTCACTAAAGGTTGGTTTACAATGTGATGTGGTATCCAGCATTGCATGTGTTGAGTTGTTAGTTCAAATTGTATTGCAACACAACGCAACATAGAAAAAGAACATTTTCTATATCGATACGTTGCATTGATGCAATGAACCACAATTTACTGCATTAAACTATAAACCAGTCTTAAAGAGAAGGAGTGGGTAGCTACTGTAACCAAAATCTATGCTATACCCATCCTTATCAAATCTGCGCACTTGATAAACTGTGTAGAAATTATGATTGCAATATAATGCTATCATAACAGACTCTCACTACTGTAAAGGCACAAGTAGATCACATCAGGAATTCTATAGTCTCGTTCCCAGACCACACCTCTTCCACTATGCTTCCCAGAGGGTCTGGCAACTTGCTCGACTTTTCTCGGTCTTGGTGATGTCATTGTCATGCGTTCAATAGCTACACGGATGCAATATGCGGACAAATTGTCTGTATACTAACATCTGTGGTCACATGAACTATAGCACTCGACAATAGTTATAGATCAGGTCAGGAAGACACGACAGGTACAATGCTATGTTCCTTGGTGGTGCTCAAAGATGGTAACACTCATAAATGTAATGGTAAGAATAATAATCGCAAATTATTTTTCCATACCTGTTGTTAACGAAATCGCTAATTTGTGCTAGCTAAGAAGTGACTGGCTGCTTATAGCAAATGAAGATTACCCTAGATGCTCTCTGTCATCGATAAATCTGAACACACTGCACTACCACCATATTGATCATGTGCTCAAAAGCACGTTAGTAATGTGATTTTGAAAACAAGGTGATCTGATTGGTCATTTTCTGAGAACGAAACGTCACCAAGACCGAGAAAAGTCAAGCAAGTTGCCAGACCCTCTGGGAACCATAGAGGAAGAGGTTTGGTCTGAGAACGAGACTAGGATTTTTAATACCACATGTAAATTTGATGAGTAGTAGTAAACAACAATAATGAGATACACGAGCATAATAATGAGATTCATAATGTACATACCGTATAGCGGGTAATTTTGGCGAGAGGAAACTTTGGCGAATTTGGCGAATCGTCAAGCATTCGTCAAAATAAAATTCACCAAAATCTGCTTTTTCTATTGCAGTAAATACGTGAGCCAAGCACTTGACACCAAAATTAAATTCGTCAAAACACAAAATCTGGGTCATTCGCCAAAATTTTGACCATCCAAAATTACCCGCTATACGGTAGTAATGACTGATGGTACCATGTACCACCTACTGTAAGCACCACCTATGTTCTCTGCTAACACCAAAACATACTTCAAAAGATACAAATAAACAGATCTGAAGATGCTAGTTGGATCCTAGAATTGTTACAAGAAATGCTTTTAAAATAGGGTCGGCATGAGACAGGTTACAAAATATTTAGTAATAATATTAAGTGTGAAAATTCATCTTTTGGATTTTGTTGGTTTTACAGCATATGTTGGTTTTAGATTGATAAGTAAAATTCCAGCGTTACAGTACAGAATTCTGATTGGTTTTAGAGATATACAACTAAAAAATCACTTATAATGATATTCACGCAACAATAATTAGATTCACGAGCACTATTTACAGTACAAGTACAGCTGTATGAAAACCACAGGCTACCACATTAATTTTGGAACAGTATCAGAGGAGGTTGGAAGCATTAATATTCAATCATGTGACTTGCGGTTTGTCAATGGCGCTCCAATGCAAAGTGTATGGGAAATCCCAGTACCTACTCTTCTCTGGACTAAATTTAATGAATTTAGTATCAATCGATAGCTCTTGCAAAGAAGATTACGAATATGCGATCTACCCGATCCAACCCATGGGTCCCTGAGCCGCCATAGTGAAGATTCTCAACAGTGGAAAACACTACAGTTATTGTTCGTACAAGTAATCAGCTTATTGAGAAGTCTGCTACAGACGTCCTGAAGCAAATTCTTAGCGTTAGAAACGACGAGCGAAGAGACAGCTCCATTGTTACCTGCAAAACACAATATACAGCTGACGAGACCTGGTCAGAGCTAGAACTAAGAAAGTTGCTAAAATGTAAGCCTGTTTCACACCAGAAAGATTCCTTTATCCAGCAGAAGTGTGCTGTCTACTGGAGCTGTGTTACTTCTTCCTATGTTTCACGACATAAAGAGCACAGAAACTGGTGCAGTGCACTATAAAAATAGCTAAACCACCAGTATTCTAAGATCATATCTTTAAGTAAGACCAATAATCAAGCTCTATGCAATAAAGAATCCACGTATGAGTTCGAGTGCTGTGTGCTAGCGCCATTGAGCCACGCCTCACGATGGAACGTTAGCTATGCATTCGAAAATCACGTGCGCATACTAACAGCCTTAAAATCACGTGCGCATACTAATGCTTCCAACCTCCTCTGGAACAGTATTAGCTAAGTGTTCGCTTGTGTCATCAATAGAATTATTAGGGAGGCACGGTAGTGCCTCCTTATGTAGGGTTGAACGGAAAAACAAGATGGTGGCTACATACAATGTATTAGCGTTCAAACGCTGATATTTCGCCTGGTGGTGAATTTTATACGTTCAAGGACACTTAGATCTGCTATCTGGCGTTGCCCCATCTTACAGTAGCAAGGAGAGTGCTCTACACTGTTACTAAAGTGACGAACCTAGAAACGGTGAAAATCGAGTTTCGTCATCTTCGTTTTCTTCTTTCTTCAGCGCACCTAGCGCCTTTACGCGAGCAGTGCCGAGACCAAAACACCCACGAACAGTCGTGAATTTCTCCTGGCAGGTGCCTTTTGAACTTTGTTTTTAGCGAAATGGCGATATACATTCCGCGAGTTCTCGATCGTGATCCATCGTCAGCTAAGTGTTAGACGCCATTATTGTGATTGCGCAATACGCACGTGACCAAGCAGTGGTTAGCGCACGTTAATAAACTGCGTGGCCTACTCAGTGTATAGCCACTATCCTCCGGAACCATGATGGAAGGAGGAGATTGGTAAAACCGCAAGGGACACTCCCCGTTTCGACCCACCCGCCCGGGTGGGTCGACCCTGCAATATGCAGGGGCCCAGTGTAACAACCACCTTGTAGGTTGGTCGCCCTGCCAAGCAGGGGCCCTTAAATCTAGATATCCGACCATATAAATCGATCGCCCAGTCCATAAGCAGGGGCCCACTCACAATATAGTGCACCACACAAATTAGTCCGAATGATATGTGCAGGTGTGACCCTACCAGTCGTAGGGATTTGCATGCAGGCTGCACCCTCACCATGCTTCAGACGTCAACGCCCACCCAACACACTCCCTAGACTGATTCTCTTGCCCCCTATCAATAGACTGTCCACCCAATTCATTCTAACCTCCTAAGCCATAATACCCTCCAAATACTAGTTATTGAAGTGAGTTTACTGTTATTAATAACACAATAAGTAAATAATAAACTGTGGTCAGGTGATAACAATAAAACAAAACCAAAAAGGAAAGAAAACGAGACAAAAGAGAAACAGAATTACAGGAAGCTAATGATTGCGTCACTGTCCAAGCACGAAAGAGGTTCAGGAGTCAGGTAGTGTAGGGCCCAAAAGGGAAGCCGATGATGCAGCCATGACTTCGACCGGGGTGCGAATGTACCTTGTGAATGCAGCTGAGCGCCAGCATCCTAGAGTCTGAATCCTCGAGTCTTCCAGGCCGGCGCTGCACCTATTCGGAAGCTGTGGCCGGTGATTCCCGAGGTATCAACTCCGTACTGGGATAGAGCCTGGTTAACGCTGTTGATCAGTCGTTGTCTTGACAGGGGTCGACCATCTTGAAATGTGAAGAGGGGACCAGGTTGCTGTCCCTGGCGGACCATATAACTCAGCAGAGCCGAGACAGGGCAAATTTCCTGCCCCGTTCTGCCCAAGTGTGCGTATACACCAGTACCGAAGGGATCTGTTTTAGATTGTCGTAAATGCACTGTAACCACTGACGGTTGCTCATAAGAGTCGACAGACACATCAGAGGCACTGAGCATTGTGGACGTGAATGCTCGCAATGATGCATGGGCAGGTAAATTCGCCAGCTCGCAGGAAGCCGAAGAAAGCTGTGCAGCAAGCCGCCCACAGCATGGCCGCATCGAAGTCACCTCCCCCGGACATTTGAGACCACGCACAGAAGAGCAGCGACATCACTTCTGGTGTCACTGGATGCTTCAGCTGTCGGGTTGCCTGTGGGAGCCGCCTTATCCCGTGCAGCACCATGTCCACGAGGGGAGTACCGACTGGATAAGGAAGACCATTGGCGATTTGAAGAAAACGGAGCCCACTCATGTACGAGCGAATTGACTGGTATGTGACTCCTACATGGGCAAGGCTAGCAATAAACCGGGCGGTATTTTCCTGTGTAAGAGGGAGTGGAGAGAAATTATAATGACCACACAAAGTAATGTAGTGCTTGGCAGCAGAACGGTAGACAGTCAGTGTTGACGGGCTAGAGAGTTCTTAAAGTATTTTGAAACAGCCTGATTCAGTCTGTGGATCCCTATTCTGGTCTGTGAGTTATGAGCAACTCCTGTAGAGAGGTAGGAATGTGAACTTGGGTAGCATGGGGAAGTAACGATGCGACGAGGTTTGTATTATTCCGCGATAGGGCGTCTGCCACAACAGTATCTTTCCCCGGTATGTGTTCAGCTGTATAATCAAACTGAAAGAGTACTGCGTAAAAATATAGGCAACGTAGGATGTGGTGCGCTACATCTGAGGCTGCGGCCTGTTTGTTTAGGATCGAGACGACAGTCATATAAAGCAGATACGGCACCGATACCATAATCGACCCCATAGAGCAGCTGCGATAACTACGGGTACCAATTCTTTCACTGCAATGCCTGTCTCAGCCCAAGATGCTGGTCACTGCAGAGAAAACCACTGGGAGGGCCAAACCACACCTCCACAACCGAATGAGCCTGATGCGTCTGTATATATGTGTATCTCTGAGACTGAGGGGTGTGGAAAAAACATAGCCCAATTCCATTCCTGCAAAAAATAGTTCCACCAGAGCAGGTCAGCCTTGGCGATGACATCCAGGTGCACGTAATGACGGAGTTGAGGCAAGAGCCACAAATAAGTGTCGGAGAAATATGCGACCCTGCCTGATAACCGTCGTTGCGTGTGATAGGTGACCAAGAAGTGGCTCAAACTCAGTGTATCTTCCCGAACGGTGCCCCAACCATCCTCGCACTTGATCACGGATATGATCTACCTTCGCCGCCGGAAGTCTAAGTTCGCCTCTGGTTGTGTCAATGACGATGCCAAGGAATGTGACTACCTGCGACGGTCCTTCAATTTTCTGAGTGGATACCGGTACACCCAGCCTGTCCAAAACAGTAATAATATGCAAGAGTGCACCCTGTGCTGATTGGAAACCAGGAGGAAGAAAAAAAGATAATCATCTAGGTAATGTATGTGGACGGGAGCTCCAGCTTGCAGTAGAGCCCATCCAAGCGCATCAGCAACAGCCGTGAAGAGCTTTGGTGCTGAGCGGAGTCCGAATGGTAGCGACAGGTCCACGTATGTCCACCCCTCCCAGCGCACACCGAGTAACTGGTGGTCTTCTGGATGAACTGGTACGAGTCTATATGCACTTTTTAGGTCAACCTTAATGAGGCAAGTACCCCGACCTAATATCGTGATAAATCGGAGTGCATCCTGTACTGCCGCGTACTGGAGGGAGCAATGCGAAGGTAGAATGCCGTCATTAACACTTCTGCCCTCTGGGCACGACAGGTCGACAATCATTCTCCAACGGCCTGTGTTCCTGCCCTTTGGTACCAGCCCAATTGGACTGCACTGAATGTTGCTTATGTTATCCGGCAGTGGTCCCACCATCCGGCCCGCTGCCACTTCTTCAGTCAAGTAAGAGGAGATTATTTGCGGATTCGCTACTGATGACCTGTGGTTCCTAAGAGAAGGTCGTACACCTTGTGGTGGGGTGAAGAAGTACCCAATACGAAACCCACTCGATATATAGTCCTTGCAAAATATAGACGGAATACTCCCGATCTGGGTGATTCCTCATGAGCTCCGCCAAGACTTCGATATGGATTGGAGTCGGACAGGTTGGCCTCCGTAGTGTTTATGCGCTCCGGGACTGATCAGGAGAGTTGAGCTGCCGCAATTCATCCATGTAGCCATACCTGCCTATTCTGATCCCCATGAGATGGTGAGACAGTCAGTACAGGTAGCCAATCAGATCTAGATAAAGCAAAACACACGCGAGTTAATGGTGACCACTGATGGTGTTACGTATTCGTTCGCGCCACCCCCTGCACTTGCTGCCCCCATGGATGAGCTACCCACTCTGTGGTAGCCAGCAACAGATTCCAATGCGCAGCCCCCGTTATGTAACCATCTCACCTTGCCTCGATTATTATAATGATAATTATTGAATGTGTCAAACATGGTGACCAAAACCTCCCTGCCCAAAACAGACAGTAGTGGAGCCATGTGCAGGTACAACTCAACTGATAAGGGGATAAATGAACAAATTCTCAGAGTGATTATGTAGTTCACATGTTAGTGCAAAACTGACCAAAGGCTATAGAGTTCCGACAGTATCACCGATAAATGAAATGTTAAGGGTAAAACTATAACAGCTGGGCATGTCCAAGCTCCTCTATCACTTCACCATGAACGCAGTGTTTATGATGTCATTGGTGGCTGTTGGCTCGGACCAGAGGTTGTGGGATCGCTGCAGCTCCTGGGCTGTGCCCTACAATTCTTCGCCTGGTGCGATGGTCGGAAACATTTCGAGCATATGTGCTGGAAGTTTCAGGTCACTGGATAAAGACAGGCCCCATCGTTCCAAGATGTACAGATTCTGTATGAGCCTCGACCTGACCCTGGGGTACCACCCTGATTGGACGATCCTCGAGTGGTTGTCTGCTGTTGCTGGCCCAGGGCACACTGCACTGCCATGTGATCACATTCTTGGCATAGCGTACAAAACAATCCCTGTCCAGGAGTGCGTTGGCCTAAGATTTTCGTGGCCTGCAGACTAGGTTGAATCGAATTCCACGGCAAGCTGGCATCAATGGCAGCTTGCTAACGAAAGAGCCGATCATATTCCATCCACCCCTGCCCACCATGCCTCATTGCTTCTCGTACTACCAACATCGCGTATGTTAGGTGGTCGCGTGTTGCGGCGTCGGAGGTACTCACTGCTAGATACGTTAAGAAACAGCAGATCCATGCTGGGAGTGTGGCCACCTCCCTGAGTCTGGGCCTTGAGATAACTGGAAGCAGCTGTACCCCCATTGCACCATGTAATTCTTCATAGTGGCGTCTGACCGCCACATTGTCCCACAGCAGGTCCCGCATCTCGATGAACCGTCCAGCGCGTATCTGCTGCACTAGTCTTGCTGGAACTGGGCGGGCAGAGATGGAGAGGCTCATTCCTCCTGTCGGGGCAGCTGGTGTGAGCCAGTTGTATAGGCTCTGCCACTCGGTGGGTTGCTGGTGTTGGTTTGGTGCCTGGGATGGCTGATTGACATCTAGCTGTACATTGCCGGAACGCTGGATGTTCCTCAACAGTGATGGTGGTGGGATGGAGCTGAATGGAAACATATTCTGGGTACCTGCAAAGTCAATAAGAAGAGCCAATGGTCGTGCGGTAAGATAGATGCAAGTGAAGTGTTGGTGAAAATGCACGGCAAGCCAATGTGTGCTGTTTTTAGTCTGCTACGAACACGCGTTAATGCATGCATATATCCTGCGCCGGCCGTCGCTCAACAGAAACCACACCATGGTGCTGCCAACCACACCATGGTGCTGCCAACCACACCATGGTGCTGCCAACCGCACCATCCCTGCGGACAACACACCCCGTGAAATCAAGCCAAATGGTGAACTATATTATAATATATATATATGTATATATATATGATATATACACATACCTATATACACACACATATACATACACACATACGCAAAACCTTTTCTTTTCTTTTTTTGTCTGCGAATTGAGAGCGCGCCACACAGAACCGCCTGAACGCACTCACGATCTTTGCACTCTTTACTCCTCACAAATCTAGGAACATTCGCGAAACCCAGCACCCTAGTCAGGTTCACTATGTTCATGAAAACAGTTTCGTTCAAATTTTGTGGAGATTAGTAAACCATTATATTTTTGAAAAGCTTATGACATGAGGAATCCAAAAATCAATGTTTGCATTTGCACCAAACCTCATTTGGCCACTTTTCGGGGACTTAAAAATGGCTACCTAATTAATACTAATTAACATAATCATGAGCCTATTTCACTTCACACAGAGATGGTTTTCAAACATGATATGTAATAAGTGATCAAAAACTCACATAGCAACAGAAAAAGAATTTTGTAGCAACTAATACTAATTTTATTGCTCATTATCATCGTCATCACTGTCCGTATCATTTCCAATGTTACTGTCTTCATCATTTGGATATCCTGAGCAGAGTTCTGTGCATGGTAGATTATTCTTCCTGCATGAACATCTTAGTGTAGATCAATCAGTTTTACACCTGTATCTAAATAGCTCGATGATGGCCTGTGGTGCAGGAAGAACCTTTGTAGTGACTGGCAAAATTTGACCATCTGTGTTCTTGTAGTATCCAAAATTTAGTGGTTCAAAAGGTTGTTGTTGCTGCATTATGGTGGCTTGGAACCATACCCGGCTTTGTAACCGCACGCGCTTAATGTGTTCATCAAGTGCTTCATGCGTAGGTGGTAATTTGTTGCTTTCAGCTAGTTGTTTGCAGAACAGATGCCATCTTAAATCAGGTAATGCAGATACCCTTTGGACAGTATCTCAAACAAACAAAATTAGCCAATTCATCTTTCACTTCCTGTGTAAAGTCACCTTCCATTGGTAGTTTTATGACTGCGCTCGGCAAATTCACATCAGCTTTCATGTACTGTTGAAACCATCTTGTTTTTCCTATCCCTGAATTTTTCCAATGTCGTCTGCTCCAGTAAAAGCATGAAATGTACATAAAACTTGTGCCTTTTCTTCGCCTAATGCTCTCCAGGTTGGTTCAACATCCATAATACCTGAAACCATTGAAATTGATGTCTTTTTGCAGAGCTTCTCATAGTGTGTCACAGCCAGAACCAAGATATCTGTATCAGGAGAAAATAATACCAATTGTGCATTAGGACATCGTTGTGATGCTTTTGCTGCCAGGCAGATCATAAGTGTGTCAGCCTCTTCATAATTGTTATCCTCGACGTGAAGGTTCCCATTGCTTCTGGTATGCTGTGATGAATAGCTGAATCGATTCCTTTAAGTTTTGTAATCCAGAATTGCTTTGGCGAGGTAGTCTGTTAGATCTGCTTTTGATTTTTCATGTGATAGAAACCGTGCGATTGGAATGTGTTTGATGTCTGTATCATCTGCTATCTTGTATTGCATATAGGAGCTATTCCTTGTCGTCATTTCTCTCTAATTTTCTCTTTGGGGGAGTTGGGTTTGTATCATGAAAGACCTAGATGACTTCACTGAATCCTGCTGTCAAATTTGTGAGCCTGTCATTAAACTCTTGGCTAGATCTTTTACTGTACTGAGTGTCCCTTTCTTCTTTGCAAACTTCTGAACTAGAACCATTCCATCAACAACAGCAATTTTCTAGTTGTACAGTTATTGCCTGCAGTTATTTGGCCTGTGTTTCCCATGTCATGAATCAGCGTAAATTTTTCGGTGCATGCAACATTGATCCATCTGGTGCAAAAGTGCTCTTGCCTCTTGGAGTCAGCTCTTGGAGTCATCATCAACATCAACATGCAGCTTTACGACCATGCAGATTTTTGGTCTCTCTCATGTCAATAATCTGATCGTGAATCTTTACTGTCTCCTTCTTGCTGCCAGACAAATACGTTTTGTTGTTTTGCTCCTTGACTTGTTCTCAAAGACTTTAATGCGTTCAGTGACATATTCTTCATAATGCTCTTGTCCAACGTCATCAACATTCAAGATTTGTGGAACATATTCTTGTGGTACATACACATGTGTGATGAGCTGGTTGCCTTCTACAATAAATGGATTTCCATGGCTCAATATTGCTGCTTTAATCTTTCTGATAACAGTAGGTCGATCGCAATACGTGATAAAATTAAATTTATTTCACAGCCACTAAAATGACTGAAATCGATAGAATCAAAATTTTATTTTGCTACCACTGAATTGTTTACATCTGAATACATAGGTATTGAATTATAAATGACCTTCATATGTCAATTATAAGTTAAATTATTTGAAAGTTGCTAATTAATACTCGTCATTTTAATACGCTTAAAAAAGTACAATACAAGCATCTGTGCAAATGCAAACACTGATTGTCAGACTCCTTATGTTATAAGCTTTCCAAAAATATATGGTTTACCAAATCTCCCAAAAATTTGAACAAAATTACATAGTGAACCTGACTACCCATGAGAACAATATGGTCCCGGCCTCAGGATGTGCATACACACAAATGTAGACTTCATGCAGCTATAGCTCATCAACCTTGACCAGCCCTTGGTGGGGGTAGTGGAGGGGGATTTTCTGCCTGCACCTGTGCATCCATTGACCCATCCACCTCCGGATCCTGCTCATTAGTGTCTGTCCCATCCTGGTGTTCCCTGCGCTCTTCACGAACGACTTCGCGGATCAGCTAAACGAAATCCTCCAGTCCGTAACCCATCTGTTGTGATTCCAGTGTGTGCACTGGGTTGTCTGTGCCGTCAGGAGGGGTAACCGAAGCCCGAGAACGAGTGATAGGGCGATGCCCTGTTACAGGATATGGTCTGGAACGAGCTGTACCTCGCATCGCACCACGGAGGGGACCGCGTGTGCCAGTCTGGCCATGAGCTGGATTGGCACGACCAGCGCCGCGACTGGGAGGATCAACGCCACGCACACGTGGGACTCCCCAGGCATTGACACCTCGGGTAGCAGGGGTACCGCGAGCAGATGTAGAACCGCGAGTCGAAACACCCCCACGTGTCCTAGTCCCTCTTCGACCACGGGCCATGAAAGGTATATAGGAAGCGAATTAGCTGAAGTTATGATAGGAGAGCGAGTAGGAGAACGAGGGAGACAGCAAGGATTGTCAGGCTGGTCCGCACGTGACAATGATTATGCAATAGGGGAGTGGCCACTTGCTTATTAACTATGCCTATGCCCTGAGGCCTAAGCACATATTGACCAAGCACTACCTTGAGTATCTCCGCGCCGTATGGATCACGGAGAACACATATCTGTCTGGAGTCTTCGAAGAACTGTAAGATCGTCTGATCGTATAGGATCACCATTCTGCGCTTGCCAGATAGTTATAACCGCCGTACAGATCTACAAACTAGTGTGGGCGGGGCTCGTATGCACTTCATGCATGCATGTAGCGTAGGCGAGCTGATATGTACAGCATAATAATTATTTTTAGCTACAAGTTTAAAATTGTTAATAATAAGGAAAAGCCATCAACAACAGGAAAACTAAATCAATGGTGGAAACAAAGACGGCTCAGTACGTTCATTATATTGAACTGCACTTCAATAAAAAATAAAAAGGACACAAACAAGAAATTAAAAAGATTTCTATCGAAATCAAAAGGATGTAGGGTTGTGAAATCTACCACTGATTCACAATGTAAACTAACAAGGAACAAGCATGGAATGGTAACACGATTGACTTGCTAACAGACCATAGATCCCTACATCAGTGGCTGTGCACAAGCTGAATGCACGTCAGGTGTCAGCAGTCAATAGCAACTAGGTCAACCACAGCAGCCACTGATGTAGGGATCTATGGTCTGTTAGCAAGTCAATCGTGTTACCATTCCATGCTTGTTCCTTGTTAGTTTACATTGTGAACCAGTGGTAGATTTCACAACCTACATCCTTTTGATTTCGATAGAAATCTTTTTAATTTCTTGTTTGTGTCCTTTTCACTTTTTAGTGAAGTGCAGTTCAATATCATGAACGTACTGAGCCGTCTTTGTTTCCACCATTGATTTAGTTTTCCTGTTGTTGATGGCTTTTCTTTATTATTAACAATTTTAAACTTGTAGCTAAAAGTAATTATTATGCTGTACATATCAGCTCGCCTACGCAAACATGCATGCATGAAGTGCATATGAGCCCGCCCACACTAGTTTGTAGATCTGTACGGCGATTATAATTCTCTGGCAAGTGCAGAATGGTGATCCTATACGATCAGACGATCTTACCAATCTTCGAAGACTCAGATATGCGTTCTCCGTGATCCATACGGCACGGAGATACTCAAGGTAGTGCTTGGTCTCGTGCGCTAACCACTGCTTGGTCACGTGCGTATTGCGCAATCACAATAATGGCGTCTAACACTTAGCTGACAATGGATCACGATCGAGAACTCGCGGAATGTATATCGCCATTTCGCTAAAAACAAAGTTGAAAGGCACCTGCCAGGAGAATTTCACGACCGTTCGTGGGTGTTTTGGTCTCGGCACTGCTCGCGTAAAGGCGCTAGGCGTGCTGAAGAAAGAAAGAAGAAAGAAAGAAAGAAAGAAGAAAGAAAGAAAGAAAGAAAGAAAGAAAGAAAGAAAGAAGAAAGAAAGAAAGAAGAAAATGAAGATGTCGAAACTCGATTTTCACTGTTTCTAGGTTCGTCACTTTAGTAACAGTGTAGAGCACTCTCCTTGCTACTGTAAGATGGGGCAACGCCAGATAGCAGATCTAAGTGTCCTTGAACGTATAAAATTCACCACCAGGCGAAATATCAGCGTTTGAATGCTAATACATTGTATGTAGCCGCCATCTTGTTTTTCCGTTCATAAATTACAATGAGTAAAATGTGCGTGTGGAAGCGATCTGTACAGAACCACGAAGCCTGGCGGGCTCATACTCAGCAAAGGAGTATCAACAGTACTCAACAGTTGCTACATGGATTCTTCAACAAGTTTGCGTTGTTCTTTCCGGAGGCCGCATCAGCAGGATCCAAGTCGGCTGCTCTAGGCAGTATTGAGCTAAAAACAATGAGCATTGAAAACAAATCTCCTTGTGATTGCAGCCTCTGCAGAAAAGTTAGCTCTTTGCGTCCCCTAAACCACTGTGAAACTGAAACTTTTGCATTTTTTCTGTCAGCAAGAAAAACAAGATAATGTACTTTAACTACACTTTACAACGATGAAATTTTGCAACAACTAAGAACTATGAAACTCTCATTTGCATTGTGCATACAAACAAATCTCTCTACTTTAAGGTGGGATGGGGCATGAAGGTGTAAATTTTTGTCATGTGCAGAAAATCCACCAGAACTCCAAAACCAAGCAAGCAATTTAGCTCTATAGTTTTCTCTCAATGGTTCAACAGGTAGTGCACAAACAGTCAAAAGTTAAAACAAAGTCTTCTACGGAACAACAAGCTAGATAAGCATCTCTGTCGGAGTAAAATGTTTTTGGAAATTTTGCTCATAACTTTACTTGCATAATAGTTTAGTTCATCTTGTATGACAAAGAAAGGACTATGAAATCATCGCCCGTAGCCATCTCGCACATTATGTCATGCATGCTGCTAGACTGAAAAATAATACTCTTTTTCTTGGCTACTTCATGAATAGATTTCAGAGACGGCTACAGGTGAAAAGTTAGCATTATGTATTGGCTGCCAGAATCTAGGAAAGAAGCACCAGGCCGTAATTCCTGACCGAGATATCAATGATCTTGCTAACTCACAAATCAGAGGCGCTGTTTCATGGCTCTATACTTAGAGACAAGCCAGGAATAGCCAACAAAAGCTATCAACAAGCAGCAGCTCTCTACACACGGGTGATCAGCACGCCTGCCACTCGTAAAAAGCAGGCCACTCCCTCAGCAACAAGCTAGCCAAGAATGCAATTATTGATAAGATACGCTGGATGTATACAAGTTGCAACAACTGTAAATTCAGAACAATTAAAACTCTGTATAGTAACACACTTCAAAAAAAGGCTAAATTTGCATTAAATTATCTCAGCAATTCACTAACTTGGTATTGTTATTTATATCAATCACAAGAACCTTTTACTAGAAAATGTTTACTCGGCTACTGATAAACATAGCGCGACTTACAGCCAAAAAGGTCTAAACTAGCCGTGATTTTGTGACGTCCTCGCGGAATTTCACTGCATAATTCGCACTATGTTTATCAGTAGCCGAGTAAACAGGTATCGAGCCGTTTGAGAGAATTTTGGCACAAGAAAATGTGTCTTTAGTCGCATTCGTTTTGCCCGCTACCAGACGGCACATTCTATCTGCTGTTTGCTTATTTTTACTTTTGGAGAACAACTGACTTTGGCGAATTGAATGATGGTCTGCACAACATTATAGCATGCTTCATTTTGCTGCTACAGCCGTTTATATTCTGTGAATATTAATTAGCTCAAACGGATAACTGTCACTTTAACTACCAGCAGTTACGGAGATCCGTTCCCTAACGTGGTCTGCTACATAGCCTTATGAACGGATAGTTTGTTACTGAGATAAGAACCAAAATGTAAAAATTCATTTTTCCCTCTCTTCGTGTGGAACACTGTAGGTGAGTTGGAAAAATCCTCAATTTTATTGACAATCTTGAAAAGGTGACAGTTTAGCGAGAAAACGACGATCAGCAAGCGAGGGCAAACAAAGCTGCATGACTATGCCCTGTGGATGTACAATTCCCTGCTTGCATCTCCCTACAAATGTAAAAATCCAATCGCTAGGTGTTCGTTTTGACCATTAGCAATAGCTTTGAAAGGGCAAAGAACTGAAAAAGCAACTTCTAAGGGGTTCTAGAACCAAATTTTGGAGTGTGGTATTGAGGGCGGAGCAAGATAATTGCCGAGCGCCTTAGCGCGAGGCAAATAATCGCGACGGTGTGCGGGGGACTGGAGCGTCGTGCGTTTTCTCAGTAATGTTAATATGTATGTATGTATATTTAGACGATGTCACGCTTAGGAATGCTAATCAGGGTTACGGCGAGGGCTCATACTATGTATTATACGCGGGGTCACGGGATCGCTGGACCCGGTTGCGTATGAGAGAACTTAACGGTGGGCTGAGACCATGGCAGATCAGATCCCAGAGTCTACTCCTGACAGAGCCAAGTGGCTAGCTCAGCTCGGGAAGAGAAAACAGAGAGCAGTGCCTGAGTCTAACACCACAAAAGAAGCAAGGCACGCCATCAGCAGTCACTACTAACAATGCACGGAACCGGCATTGACTCTTAGGCCGTCTGACACGAGTCTACGAGGCCGAAAACAGGAAGCTTTCTGCTAGCTCGCTGTATCTGTACCTGCCGGCCGTCTGCTGTCGAGCCCACCCCCAAAAATTTAGCAGGTCAATAATATTAATAACTACTTAATAAACTCCGCGCGAGGCATTCATGCGTATTCGTATCTCCTAGTAATTATCTAAATAGGGCGGAGCAAAAAATAATGGATCTAGTGTACGGATAATATACGAAAGTGATTTCTAGATATCCAGAGATTTCTTGGGTGATTTCTGATTTCACTAAGTGATTTGAATATGGATGTACGAGATTTCGCGAGTGGTAGACCGGTAGTCGGTTTGTGTATCTGTGTATGCATCTGTCTGTCTGTCGGCAAGATTTATCGTCGCTCGCTGAAAATTAAGCACTGAAACAAGGAACAAAGACAGAAATCGATGCTTGCTCGGATTTGTATTATTTTGAAGAATTTCGGTTAAAGAGTTTATTGCGTAAGTTACAGCGTAGATGGCTCACCTGGATCACAGTGGCTGTTACTGGTGATTTGGATTTCTATAAAGACAAAATTGTCTACTGCTGGCTGCCTTACAGCTAGTGAGTTCGTCTTTATTTCAGAACAGCGTGGCAGACTAGTATATGAAGCTTCGATCTCGAGTATGGCGTAATTTTCTTACTTCGCGATCGATGGCCGTTGCTGGCGATCTAGAGTTCTCCGTAGACTATCGTATAGTGGGAAATTTTCGCAGAAGGAAGTAGTCACGAATTATAGGCTATTTGCGAACAATTTATCTGCGAATGTCTTGTTTTACTTGACACAGATAGAATTAATTCTGACAACTTTTTACATTTTGTCAACACTAACCTTCAGGAAGTGCAGGGGTAGTACTGGTTCGAGATTGAGATTGGTTCATTCCTGAGCTAGTTTCTATAATAACAAACAATGACTATAAACCCACTGCTATCACGTTCTGCATGTCACACTATACCTTTGATCCACTTGTGTATCCAGAGCTGATCTGGTTGTGATGTACGACCATGAGATCTGCCTTTCTTTCTCTGTGGTAAGTATTTCACAGCGTGAGCACTGGTCTCATTAGAGCGATTTTGAAAAATAACTAATTTTTAATAATAATTCATTGGAATATGTCATTTTAAACTACGCGCATGGTGGAATATAGTGCATTCACGGTAGCCTGATGGAGAGCAAGACAGACCAAGAGACAGCTGTGTCAGGAAAGACAGCTGTACCAGGCAAGGTATATACATTCATAAAAAATTTGGTTGCGCAAAAGCGAGGAGGCAAGCGCCTCCTCTGCCTCATAGTAATTACGTTACTGCAATGAATACATTAGTACAAGTCAATGTGAAGGGAATACTGATACTCACATTTAGACAGTCAGTTAGTTGCTGTAATGTTGGTCCACCATACTCGATGACATCATCTTCTCCATCGAGCCAGCAATTCACCATCTCTATCAGGCATGCTCTCTGCTGATTCTCTCCTGGTGGGTTGTTGTGCTGTATTTGTTGAAGTGTCTGATATCGTAATCCCAGCAATGATCCTAGACTCCACCAATCATTAAACTGTCCTATTACTCTTAAAACATGAGAGAGATCAGAGCGATCTATATGGAAATGTATAACAATTATTATTAGTAGTGTTCATGAATAATTTATTGTTAACTTACAGAGCCTCTGATGGGGCGTGTCTTGGTTCATCCTCACATCATCTATGCTACCAGTAGTAGATTCTGAATAATATTACAAAGAATAATTTGATCTTATTTTAAACCGATAGTGATACTTTACCTGAGTGAGTGCTATCATGTTCTCTATAGTGCTGATTCGCGAAAATATTATTCGCAAAATCCCCTATCTAGCGCATTTGCGAAAATGTCCTGCTGTACGGTTGACTGCCTAGGAGCTGTTAGGTTAGAATTTCACTACAGGATAGCAGCGCATGTCTAAAGAAATTGTGTATATAAGCAAGCCTTGGACGGTAACTCGCTCGTGTGCTGTGCCCTGCACTCGAACTAAACATTAGACACACCCAGTTGAAATTAGTGGTCAGCACTGATTGGCTTCTGATTGCATAACTATTACACTGCATTGTGATTGCTGTACAGAAAGGTATAATAGCTGCAGTTTACTGCGTATGTGAAATGGTGGCATTTCATGGTGGCATCTGCACCTTTGGTTCTTCATTTGTTAAGTTATAAACTCACCAACTTGAGGAACTAAAGATGATGGCTGAGGATATCGTAAATGCAAGCTGCATCCATGAGGAGAGATGCCTTTGACATCCACCTTGTGCGATAGTCGTGGAGCGCTGTCATCAGATTTCAACAGACAAAACTCAAAACCACAGTGAGGGATTCTTTTACCAATTTTGTAGTTCCTGATAGAAGCTTTATAGATCTGAAATATAATAACATAATTACTAATTGGAATAAAGATTGCTACTATCAGTACCATACTAGGGGATGATAGAGGGATTATCTTCCATGTATCAACCTCCTGTTTTTCCAGAAAAAGTTCGATACTAGGACTAGCATCATCTTCAAGAACTATTTCCAGTGTCGTATCGTCTTCATTCCACAGCTCATACCTCTGTCGCACTTTCTGTGTGGTCAAAATAATGCGCCTATCAATGTCACGCCCCACCACGGGTGAGGTGGGACAATGTAGGGATTTGCATTTGTGGTTTTTACAATCCCCCAGGGGTGGGGGAGCGACTGGCATGCAAATCCCCTACATATCCCCCACTCAGCCCCTACTGGTGACCACAGTCCAAACAGAGAACACTATGGTACGAACGTATCAAATGCCCCACCCCTCAGGCAGCAAATAGCTCACATAAACCCCACCCTACCCTGTGTTGGGGTGGTGGGGTGGAGTGACAATGATAGGCGCAAAACCTGTACGCAATGACTAGGGTGTCCAATGAAAAACTTGACAATCACAGATTCAGCGGACTTGGATCTCGGTGTGTAGAGTGGTTTGACCCGAACATAGAATGGACAAACAGAGAAGCGCCAAGTCCTTCCTTTTTGCAGGAAAAAATAAAAACACTCGAAATAGCTGGGCGGAGCTAGTCAAAATACTTTTTGTTCAAACTACATCCAGCTCCAAAGCTTAGTTTTGTTGGTAAGGATGAATAGGATCATGCTGTCAAGATTTCCAAGCTCTTCAACATCGCAGCGAGCGTTGTTTCTAGGCCAAAGATTGAAAGAGGGCGGGGCCTGAAGACGACGATGAAAATAGACATAGGACTCCGGCGCTTTTTAAAATTGTGTTGTAGCAACCCTAATGCAGATTTTACTTAGTTAGGTATCAATACATCTGCACAGCAAGTTTTATGAAGTTCATACACTTCCTTCCATCTGGCTAAAAAAACACAATAAAACAGAAAAATTTTGAGCCAGATGGAAGGAAGTTTATGAACTTCATAAACTTGCTGTGCAGATGTATTGATACCTAACTAAGTAAAATCTGCATTAAGGTTGCTACAGCACACTTTATAAAAGCACTGGAGTCTTAAGTCTCGTCATCTTTGGCCCCGCCCTCTTTCAATATAATGGCCTGGAAACAACGCATAAAGATCGCCGCGACATCGAAGAGCTTGGAAATCTTGACAGCATGATCCTGTGCATCTTTACCAACAAACCTAAGCTTTGGCGCTCAATGTAGTTTAAACAAAAAGTATTTTACTTACGATTGGCTAGCTCCGCCCAGTTATTTCTTATTAGTTTTTCCTGCAAAAAGGAAAGACTTGGCGCTTCTGTTTGTCCGTTCTATGTTCGGGTCAAACCACTCTACACACCGAGATGCAAGCCCGCTGAATCTGTGACTGTCGATTTTTTCATTGGAGACCCTATATATAATGACATACAGCACACAAACCTGTAGATTAGGCTCCGAGTCTGGCACAACCACAAAGTGGAAACAAACAGTCAGAGGACTGGCTAGTCGTTGCTTGTAGAACATGAAGGCTGTACAGAGTGTGTCTGTACCCTCTGGTGCTGTTTCTCCTAATAACGACATCCTGTTAGGCTGTTACCATTTCAGTACATATGATACAGTTGTTTGCGAAGATCTTGCATAACGGAAGCGAAAGCGGAAGTGTGACTCTGGCCAATCAAATTCAATTTTCGTCACGTGTACAGCTTCAGTTAGTCACGCCTACGTGCGTTTGATTGGCCAACGTCATACTTCCGCTTTCGCTTCCGTTATGCAAGATCTTCGCAAACAACTGTATGGGTGTTACTATTTTCACGTCCCCTCACGCATAGATTTATGAGACTACGTAACCGGGATTGGAAACGACGGTCTGATGTCAATAGCAACGCGTACAAACCACATGAAGCACTCCGTGTCCGATCGAAAAAGCTGATTTTTGGGCTAATTTTTGGCCTTTGTGACTCGTTTGCTGGAAATCTCAAGGCGCTTCAAGAAATCCAACCAGCTTTTCAGACTCAATGCGCTCTCTTCTCAGTGATGGTAAAAGCTTAAAACCGAGATTGCTTTAAAAGAGTCTGTTGCGTGCAGTTTTTCATTTCTAAACAAACAGTGCGCTTGCAGGGATCCCTCCTGTGAGTTACTGAAGCTTCTGGTGGTTTACTTGGTTGTTTCTAAGTGTCAACCAATGCCTGCTGTATAAAGTAGTGTAGTATTTGCCTGCATTAGCAATTTGTGTAGAACAAAATTGTCGCTAGAGTAGAGAATTTAGCTGTTTTTAGTCGATTCACGGGAATCCCTTTTTGGACAATACAAAGCAACTGGGAGCCAAGACAGCCATGCAGTTTAAAAGATCGACAATTGTTCCATACAACTGAATGGGTAGGAGCATCGATGCATTTGATTGTAGCATGCAGTGTGCCTGTGAAATACCGGGTTTCTCGTTCGTGTCAAGGCAAAAAGGCCTGTTACAGTACGAAAAATCACTCAAGCTTCTATCAGCTCACAAACAAGCATCTCTGACGTGTGAAGCCAATTCGCACAGCATCTGCTGTGCGTGCAGGAGTCTCCTTTAAGCGTTTGTCGTTTGACAGTTGCTGCGCAGCTGACAGCCATATTGCAAGTCCACCCTAGCAACGGACGCGGAGTGTTTCAACGCACATGCACCGTTTCCAATCCCGGTTACGTAGTCTCATAAATCTATGCCTCACGTGACTAGTCATGAATAATAACTACTCATGAATAATAATTAGATGCCGCCGCTGCATGACGCGAATCGCGCGCGACATGCCTAGGCCTCCATATTTTTAAAGCCGTTTTCTTGAGATTCTGAGCTATAATACCGTAGTAGTAGTATTGCAGAGCTGAATCAGTATAATTGCTTGTGTAATAAATCTATGAATTGCTGTATCTTGGAATGAGTGTCGAACCATTTTTTTAATGACAATTTAGCATACACGGCTAGGTCGTACCAGTAGCAATGCTAATCCTAGGGTACAAACCAATAATAATAATAATGATCAAGTTCAGTGATAAACATGTAACAAAGGTCAAGGTGGAAGGTCATGAAGAACAAACATGAAATGTACAGAACATGAATGAAAGGTAGGTTGATACAAAGGTCATAACAGCAAGTGGTAGTAATAATAGTAATAATAGTACGAGCCAAGTCACCAGGAAGAAGAGAGGAGGACTGAAGTGAAACACAGGAGAGTTAGCAGGAAAATACACACACACATGCAACAAGAGGAAAGAACTACTGAGGGGATAGTAGAAAGGACTAGAATAAGAAAGAGAGAAAGAAGGAACGAGAGCTTAGAAAGGACTGAGCATGGTGGTCATTGGTGTGTGTATATATGACAGTGTGTGTGTGTTGTCTACAGGCGTAAGATACTGTACGAGTTACTGAAGGGTACCAATACTTGAGAAAGGACTGAGCATTGAGATGACAGAGGTTTAGGACTAGGAGGCGTAGGTAGAAGAAAAGGTGGACGAGAAGGCCGTAGTGACTTGGAACATGACGGTGAGTGTCGACTTTGACGCCCTGAGGATTGCGGGCTTGGAGGCTCGGAGCGCAGCAACATAGGGGACTCTGGACTCAGAGTTGGCGACGCAGAGAGCTGAGCTGACGGTTGTGACTCTGTGACCCGCGGCGAGGTCAGCTGAGACCGACCAGTAACATCAAGGGGCACTGAAGAAGATGAAGAGGACATTCGAGAAGAGGCCTTCCTCTTGGCCAGGCGAGCACTTTTTCTCTGAACAGTAGGCCCGGCAGCTGGCGCTCTATAGCTTAAGGGAGTATTCAGCGCAGTCTTCGCCATCTTGTCGTACATTAAGGTGGCGGGTACCTTTTTAGTGCGCACAATAATACGAGTCCCGTTATGGGAAGACATCCGGTCGGGGTCAAAGGTCGAAATTTCTAACCCGTTTTGCAAGGATTTTAACTTAATCTTTTTTGCTAGAGTAGGTGCTCAACGTTGCCCGAGTTGTTGCCGTTTCTCACTATGCAGACAGCAGCTGGAGTGGTTGTCACCAGTGTGCACAAGCAAGCTGAGTTCATTTGGCTTGGGAGAGGGCCTTGGAAGGCGGAAGAACACGAAGAATCAGACTGGTTGTGCTTTGAGTATAGTACGTATAACTGCATGGACTAGAGTAGCAGTGCCTCAGAATCTGTGTTGGTAAGTAATATAGAATTCTTGGCTGTAATATAATACTGGCATCCAGCTGTAGGATAAGGTGTGGGCTTGATCACTGAATGAGTAACGGCTGCAGTGACTTGTTAAAGAGTGGAATTGACAGTAGCAACATATATACTGTGATATCCAGTGAGAATGGTGGGTTCTCCAGCAGTGTCAGTATGAGCCTGGAGTCTATAGTGAGCTTAAATACCGTACCATACCTTGATGTCTATAATGTAGAAACAGACTACCAGCCGCTCAGTGCGGTGTCATTCATGTACATGTACTATTGTATGAGGGGTCAATAAGAGCGGCCTTCATCCAATCTGTGCAAGTCTTTACCACAAGGTACTTGTGTAGTTATGTCAATACACGTATACTAGCAGTACTTTATGGTGAAGAGGTGTGCTGTTTGAGTGAGTTGGGTACACAATAATTATGCTGGTTAGTGACTTTTCCTGCCCTGTAGTAACAATAAACTAACTAACCAATATCTCTCTCTCCCTCCCAACCAACTGACTGACTAACAAAAGAATCAAGCCCAATGGTGCTATTTGTTTGAACACTAAAACATTGATCCTTGCCGGGATCAAGTCCAATGGTGCCGCAGTCTCTCACACAGAAATTCCTGTTACCATTGATGGTAAGTGCTTGTGCAATTTACCAGTCCACATGTACATGTCTCTGTACTGTTCTATCATAGAATGATACCACCAGAACACAGGATTCCTATTAATTTACATCGAGGATGCTCTAAACCATGTGCTTGTAGTCCAGTCAATTCTCTCAGCAAAAAAAACAATTGTATGACTGTATTTTACTTTCATGTTCATAACTCCAACTATTAGTATTCATGTGCATTCATCCTCATTATCATCTGATCAGTATGTGTTGCTTAATTTCTGGTTTTGCTTACCTGAGAAATTTACTGAGTCACTGGTACCTCCATCACTTGCATGTATAAGAATTTCTTTGTAATTCTCAGTAATTGGTAACACATCACACTAGCTGAAGAGGTCAAGAAGATTCACTGCATGCTATTAACACGCTACGATATGACTCAGCACTCCATTACACTGTCGATGATACAATAATTATTTGCTTGATGTCTTTCTTCACAGAGGTGCTTGCATCTAATTTGCATGAGAAGTTAATCTTAATACTATTATAATAATCAGTTTGTGTGCATTGTAGTAGTACCAATCTGGCGGCTAAGATTGCAAGAATGGAAGCTTTCAGTGTTACATTATTCAAATGCGACTACGTGTATTAGCGGGTGGAGCAAGCCTTCCAATGTATGCAAAATATTATGTTTCAGTGGTGTATATATACAGTTACTACTGTCAATTCCACTCTTTAACAAGTCACTGCAGCCGTTACTCATTC